>CM048747.1:13977500-14572500 GCA_026315105.1 Locusta migratoria
GTACAAAAAGTATTTTTCCATCTCATAGACTTCACTGTGTATAAAAACAGGGTCAAAGCTAGCATTAGCCAAATTTCAGTTAGAACTAATAAGACAGCTCATCAAGAAGTATGGCAACAAATCAAGAGGGGGGGGGGGGGAGAAAGAAAAAACAATTAGGGTTTCTTCTGATGACTTGCACACGAGGCTGGCAGACTGCCACTTCACACAGTTAGTTCCACCAATAACTGGAGGAAAAAAAAACCTCGAAGATATTGTTACGTGTGTTTCAATACTCGGCTGGCTTCAAAAACAAGGGAAACGAGATATCACTGTACTGAGTGCAGTGTCGTTTTGTGTATTATTAATTGTTTTCAAAAGTATCATATGCTGCAGAAATTCTAAGTAAATGTTTTTGCAAAAAGAAAGAGCGTGTGATATCAAAGTACAGAGTGCACCGTCAGTTTATGTATTATTAAATCTTTTCAAAAGTATCATTGGTTGTAGAAATTCTAAATAAACATTTACTCCCTAAAATCCATAAAGAGAATCATCCTGGCCGTCCCATAGTAGCAGGTTTCAAAGCTCCAACAGAACGTGTCTCAGCTCTGGTAGACCAACACCTCCAACCTATAACCTGCAGGCTCCCATCCTATATCAAAGATACAAACCACTTTCTGGAACGCCTCAAATCCATCCCTATGCCCCTCCCACGTGATAGCTTCCTTGTCACCATTGATGCTGCATCCCTGTACACCAACATCCCTCACACCCATGGTCTATCAGCTCTGGAACACTATCTTTCCCAACGCCCACCTGAAAGCCTCCCAAAAACCTCATTCCTTGTCACACTTGCTAATTTCATACTCAACAATAATTACTTCACCTTTGAGGGCCAGACCTACAAACAAATCAGGGGGACAGCTATGGGTACCAGGATGGCCCCTTCCTATGCCAACCTCTTCATGGGCCGCATGGAAGAGGCATTCCTTAAGGCACAGAAGTTGCCTCCCCTGGTTTGGTATAGATTCATAGATGATATCTTTATGGTCTGGACTCACGGTGAAGAAACCCTTCTGAACTTCCTCCACGACCTTAACTCCTTCTCCAGCCTTAAATTCACCTGGTCCTTCTCCAAAACTCAAACCACCTTCCTTGATGTTGACCTTCACCTTGCTAAGTCTCACATCCACACCTCAGTCCATATTAAACCCACTAACAAACAACAGTACCTCCACTTTGACAGCTGCCATCCCTTCCATATTAAACGATCCCTTCCCTACAGCCTGGGCATCCGTGGGAAACGTATCTGTTCCAGTTCCGACTCCCTCACCAGCTACAATAACAATCTATCCAATGCTTTCCTCTCCCACAACTACCCGAAAGACCTCTTCCACAAACAGATTTCCCGAGCTGTCCATTTCTCTCCCTCCAAAAACAATGTTCCTAACCCCAGACCACCCAGAAGCACTCCCTTAGTCACCCAGTACCATCCTGGCCTGGAATGCCTCATCAAATTCCTCAAACAGGGCTATGACTTTCTCAAGTCATGCCCTGAGATGAGACCATCACTCCAAACTGTTCTTCCCACACCAGCCAGAGTAGCCTTCCGCCGTCCTCCCAACCTCCGCAACATCCTTGTCCAACCTTACAACATCCCAAAACCATCCTCCCTACCTAATGGTTCCTACCCCTGCAACCGATCCCGCTGCAAAACCTGTCCAATGCATCCTCCCACTACCACATACTCCAGCCCCACCACAGGAAAAACCTACCCAATTCAAGGCAGGGCCACATGTGAGACAACACATGTCATATACCAGCTGACATGTGTCCACTGTTCAGCCTTTTATGTTGGTATGACTACCAACAAATTGGCTGAGTGGATGAATGGGCACAGACGGACTGTTCGCCTGGGGGACACCCAATATCCTGTGGCAGAACATGCCCTCCAGCATAACTCCAGGGACCTGGGCACGTGTTACACCACAAGTGCCATTTGGATAGTACCAACAAACACCAGTCCCTCAGAGCTACGGAGGTGGGAACTTGTCCTCTAACATATCCTCTCCTCACGCCACCCCCCTGGCCTAAATCTACGCTAACCCCTCCCCTTCCTCCATCCTCAGCTCACCTATTCATTATCCGTTCCTTACCTCTCTCTCTCTCTCTCTCTCTCTCTCTCTCTCTCTACACCTCTCCCTCCCGCCCTCTCGCTCTCTCTGTCATTCTCTCTATCTCTCTCCGTGTGTGTGTGTGTGTGTGTGTGTGTGTGTGTGTGTGTGTGTGTGTGTGTGTGTCCATCCATATTTCCCTGTTTATGAAAAACGTTCTGGACACCCCCCCCCTCCCCTCCTACACCCCTCAGCATCATTAATTTCACTCATCTTCTCTTCTCTTCTCTTCTCTTTACTACTTGATCTTTCCTCTTTGGTTATATTTAGCCTCTCTGGCTTGGCTCAGTACATACATGCAGTATCTCTGACGTCCACACTCCCGAAACACCACCTTCATGACCTAGGTCGTGAACCACCTTTCCCTTCTGTTCCCATCCTTTCTTCTTCCCTTCTCTCCCACCTGACGAAGGAACTCTGTTCCGAAAGCTTGTCCCTTTGTCCCCTTTTTTTCTGTTTTTTTCATTTTGTGTTACTATCGGCGGTACAGCACAATGGTAAGTACTGGCCAGCCATTCTATCCCGTTTCAACAATATTTATCATCTCTGAGGAGAATTTTCATCATTAATCGAATAATAAATAACCTGTCATATCCAACTGCCTATGAGTTTAATGACTTTCTTTTGCCAGGGGGGGGAGGATTGATTGCATATAAGACCGCATTCCCGAAAAGCAGCAGAAAAAATTGGGCGTCACACACACTTTCCAGACACCACAGTGAAAGGGTTAAATTCAATATGTAGATTGTTTTTGTGTCTTGTATTATAGTCATGAAATTTTCTATTGTCTTGTTAGATAGAAAAACCTTTTACACACAAAAATCAACAAGAAAAAATCAACTGTGAGGCAGTGGTTAGGATACACCGCCCCCCCCCCCCCCTTTTTACTTCCTTTAAGAGGTTGATTTGTCAAGAATAAAATCGTCTATGACGTCAAAGAATGGAAATAGCAAAAGTGGTATCCACTTCAGCCACTGAAGAAATAGCCTGCAATGCAAATGTTGCTGAGTTAAGTCTTTTAAGAAGGTGATGAATGTGGATTTACCTGTTATATTTGTATTTTCAACTTTCTGTATTCATCGATCTCCACATTTTATGTTTATTTCTTCAAGACTACTTTGTGATGTATGGAACCTCATATTACGGTTTTTATCTGCATTGAGTGAAAGACCATTAGCTGTGAACCAATCTGTTGTTTTTGTTGTTTTGGTGGTGGTGGTGGTGGTTTTGATGCAGCTCTCCATACTACCCTGTCTTGTGAAAGCCTCTTACTCTGAGAATATGTACAGCAACCTACATTCTTTTGAATCTGCTTACTGTATTCGTCCCCTGATCTCCCTCTACAATGTGTGATCTATCCACCTACTCTTCGTCATTCATCTGTAGCACCACATTTTGGAAACTTCTATCATCTTCTTGTCTGAACTTCTTCATCCACATTTCACTCCCATATAATAATACACTCCAGACAAATGCTTTCACAAAGGACTTCTTAAAATTTAAACTAATATTAGATGTCAACTAATTTTGCTTCTTCAGAAATGCTTTTCTTCATATAGCCATTCTGCATTTTATATCTTCTTTACTTCGGCCATCAGAAGTTATCTTGCTACCCAAATAACAAAACTCATCTACTACTTTTATTGTCTCACTGCCTAATCTAATTCCTTCAGCATCCTTAATTTTTTTTGACAGTACACTCCATTACCCTCATTTTACTCTTGTCGATGTTCATCTGTCCATTCCATTTAATTGCTCTTCCAGGTCCTTTGCTGTCTCTGACAGAATTACTATGTCTTCAGCAAACCGCAAGGTTTTTATCCCTCTCCCTGGACTTTAATTCCCTCTCCAAATTTCTCCTTGCATTCAGCTTGCTTGGTGTACAGGTTGAACAACACTGGGGAAAGGCTACAACCCTGTCTTACTCCCTTCCCATCCACTGTGACCCTTTCATGCCCTTCAACTCTAATAAATTGCTGTCTGGTTTTTGTACAAGTTGAATATATCTCTTCAATCCCTATAGTTTACCCCTGCTACCTTCAGAATCTGAAAAAAGTGTATTCCAGTCAATATTCTCAAAAGCTTTCTCCAGATTCACAAATTAAAAAATAAAATAAATAAAGAAAACCTTTTTTTTGTACCACTTCGTTCCTTCCCCCCCCCCCCCCCCCTCCATCTTATAGACTTTGCTGTGGTGAATTATCATGAGCATGATAATACACAGCACTGTGTATAAATTAAAAACAGAGTCAAAGCTACCATTAGCCAAATTTCAATTAGAATTAGAACTGATAACACAGCTCATCAAGAAGTACAGCAATGAATCGAGGAGGAGAAAAAAAAAAAAGATTAGGGTCTCTTCTGATCACTTGCCTAAGTAAATGTGTTTGTAAAACTGTACAAAATAATTATTACTCTGTGTGTTCTAATACCCAGCTTGGCTCAAAAAGAATGGACGTGCAATATCAAAGTACAGAGTGCACTGTCAGT
Organism: Locusta migratoria; assembly: GCA_026315105.1. Taxonomy (NCBI): domain Eukaryota; kingdom Metazoa; phylum Arthropoda; class Insecta; order Orthoptera; family Acrididae; genus Locusta; species Locusta migratoria. Next base: position 13,982,144 of record CM048747.1, read on the forward strand.
TTGTGTATTATTAATTCTTTCCAAATGTATCATTCATAGTAGAAATTCCTAGTAAATGTTTTTGTAAAAAAATTATACATATTACTTTGTCATATGTAGCCGTTTGTGAGTGTAATGTCTTTCTTTTGACGTGGAAAAAATAAAAGAAAAATAATCGACCACGCGTAACACCACTTTCTTCATGCCGCAGCGAAAAAAATTCTACCGCGAAAAATTCTGTCTCTGGCGCCGCATATGGGTGTTGCAAACACTTTCCCAACGCCGCAGTGAAAGGGTTAAAATCTGGTTTCTAAACTTTTGTCTTTCCATTACAAAGTCAATCTGGTACCTCCCAGTGTCTCCTGGTCTCTTCCGCGTATATAACCTTCTTTCATGATGATTAAACCAAGTGTATGTGATGATTAAATTGTGTTCCGCACAAAATTCCACCAGGTGATCTCCTCTTTCATTCCTTTTCCCCAGTCCATATTTCCTTCTCTTCCCTTTCCTTCTACCAAGTTCCAGTCCCCCATCACCAATGTAAGATGTCATTAAAAACTTTATTTGTAGTTTGTTCACGACTGTGATCTATCAAATCAACCAGAATTTTAGTACCATCTGCAAACAGGATAAATTTACTGTTTGTGTCAGAACAAAGAGGAACATCATTACTGATGATGGTGAATACCAATGGGCCCGAAACAGATCCTTGTGGCTTACCACAACTTATTATACCGCACTCAGATGAAGCAGGTTCTTTGGATGAGCCATTTAGCATTGCAATCTGCTTTCGGTCTTTTAGAGATGATTCTAGCAACAAGCCAACAGTACCACCTAAACCATGATATTCTGCCCCTTTTTATTTATTTAAGAATTTGGTGGTTTACATAGTCAAAGGCTTTTGAAAGACCACAAAAAATATTTAGTGGTGACATTTTTGTTAATGGATTCTAAAACTTGATTGTTGATAGAGAATATTGCCTGTTCAGTACCCAGCACAAAACCCAAACTGAGTTTTGTTACAATATTGTGGGAGTTGAGATGATTTGCAATCCTTCTGTGCCAAGTTTATCCAAGTACTTTCAAGAAAGTAGTTAAAAGGGAGATTGAACGATAGTTTGGGAGGGAGGAACGATGAAAGTAATCAGTAGTGCTACAGAGAATCTGGATAGGTCTAGCATAACATGACTAATTATGTGTTTCGGAAATTTCCATCATCAGATATCCATATGCTTTGTGATGACAGTTACATACAGACAAATGTAGGTACATAGATATTGACAAAGGTGTTCATTTTACAGACACACACATATCTACTGTAGCTGTCATAGGTGAATATTTGATGATGGAAAAATTCTAAAATGTGCCATAAAGTAATTTTTGCGACCTATCCATCACCTCTGCAGCACTATTGATTGATTTAGTACTACTTGTTCACAACAAGAATGTGGACAGCATTTGACAGAAGTCATTTGGCTTCTGCTCTAGAGTTTTTGTTTCCAGCCATGACCTACTTCACTAATCCAATACAGAGCTTTGCCTACACACTAAAGTGATTGTTGTTGTCCATGTTATGTTACATTGTAAATAAATTTCATTAATGACAAGTGACAAAGTGCTAGCAGGCCCTCCATTACTCAGTTACTCCACTCCGTCTTAGATGATGAAACAAGCATGGGAGTAACTACAGCACTACTCTCAGAATCAGAAAATTTTCCAAAGATAATCCAGGAAATCACCAGTACCTCTGAGAAAACAGGTAAATATCAGTAAGCTAAAGTTAGAGCTTGACAGTGCTCAGAAACTGCCACACACTCTGCCTGAATTAGTTGAAAATGTTCATTAAAATTTAGTTTATAATGGCCAATTAATACTGGTACAGCTATGATAATTATTACAAACATTGAAAGCTTTTGTTATACTCCTGCCTTTTTTTCTGTTTTTACTATTGTGGATGCTACGGCTGTGGCAATATATACCAGTTGTTATGGCAGCTAACAGATGGCATATCAGTACTGCTTGAAACATAAATTTGTGACTTAAGTATGCTGCCAGCACTGTATTATATAGTCTTGGCTTGGTCTTCCTGTACATCCTTTGCCCCTCAGCAGTCCACGTATTGGCAATTGGTGGGCGGGGATTACTTCAACTGCTTGTCGCACCCTCCTCAAAATCTTATCTTTTTGTTGCTCCCAAATAATACAAAAACTGTAGCCTGCTCCACTTATTATCATCAAAACAGAATATTTTACTTGTGATGAATTATCTGTGTTGAAATAGTTTTGTTACCATGTGTTGAAAGTACTAGAACTATCAAAAATGATCATCCCACACAGTTTCTGCCAGCCTTCCATCATAAACCACACAAACAAGCCATGAATGGTGGTAAGTTTAGGAGGAAATTTGTCAGTATGATCAGTTGAAATAAATCTAATTTCATCCAACACTGAAGTGTTATGAAATTGGGATGGATAATCAGAGCTATAGTGAACCATAATCCCACAAAGAATTGACAAACACATACAATACACCCACCTTTCTCCTATCTTGATGAAGGAAACTATGAGTATGACATTTCTTTTTCTTGGGGCTACTGTTCCTTATACCTCTAAGATTTCCATTATGTACACTGTTTCACAGTATTTTCATCCTCTGCTTTCAACTTGTGCATTAGTAACAGTCATGACCAAACAAAAAAATTAAAGCAGAACATCAATGAGTATGAATGATGCACCTTACCTTGGAAACCAAGTTAATCAATTCTTGACTAGTCTCAGTAATTATCTTCAAATTATGATTAATTTTCCCAGCCATCAATAGGATATACTGCATACAATCATTATCACTCTTAACATCTGCTTTCTGGTTGCTTGTAAAACTTGCCTCAAACTATGGAAATAAAAGCAAACAAAATCAAATATGGTATGCAAAATTCTGGGGAGAGAGAGAGAGAGAGAGAGAGAGAGAGAGAGAGAGAGAGAGAGAGAGAGAGAGAGAGAGAGAGAATCTACTACCTGAACTTAAAAGGTGTGTGTGTGTTTTTTACTTGTGATGAATTACCTGTGTTAAAATAGTTCTGTGTGTGTGTGTGTGTGTGTGTGTGTGTGTGTGTGTGTGTGTGTGTGAGCGTGCGCATGCATGCGCTTTATCTAACAAAGACTCTGGCTAAAAGCTTTAAGTTGTGGTTGCCTTTCCTTTGTTTCTGTTACAGTGCAGTGTATGATCCTTATAGTGTGTTTAATTTTATCCTTTTCATGATGATGATGATATTCCAATCTGGATATGCTATTCTTTGATCTGTTAGTTAGATTTTTAAGTCCAATAAGCCATTTAAGTCCTACATGATTGGTAATTACTTCAAAAAGTCATCCTTATAAATAAAATCAGAAATAGGTTATTTGAAATATAATTGCCAGCATTTCTTTTTCAGATGTTGCATAATTTTTTTCTAACCTATTGTGCTGTCTCTAGGTACATGCCATGGGATGTTCTAGTCTATCTGATTTACTGACTCAGAATGACTGTGGCAACATCGAGATCGACTCTACCTGGAGTGGAATATCTTTGAGCTGAGGTTTAGGTAGCCCACGCGGGCCTTTGAGTATTGTTTGGACTCTACTATTGTGTACATGAATGTATCAAGTGATTTGTAATAAATGTTTATTATTCAGTTAATGTGGCATGTACTGGGTATTTATTTGTGATAGCGTATCCAGTACACTACAGTGGTGACCCCGCGTTTCAATTCACGCACAATTACGCTTTCGTGCCTCTTTTCCAAATTTGTTATTACGCGAGAGCAGTGAACAATCGCGCCATGTGAAATCAATCTCCGTGTTCTTCAGTGCTACGATCGCAAGGACAAGGATTATCTGCTTCTCCGCTTTCAACCGCTGAGAAAGGACAGTGCATCAATTCACAGGTTAAACTAGACATTATACAGCCTAACAAATTGAGCCCTGTTGTACATGTCAACAATCCGCGCAGCCACGCAGACATGCTGGCTCCCGAACTTTCTATAAACCGCCAACTTAGTTAAAGTAGAACCAACTTTCACTTCACCAGGGCCTCACAAACAGTGCTGTGTCACAACTGAACATTCGAATTTTGACTCTTCGTGCACTCAACAGCGAGTTTCGGTACCGCCTTGGATCTCGAACTTTTCCACAAGTGCAGTGTGCTATATCTTCAGTTACTGTGCCTTCTGACCATCTACTATGTGTTACAAATGTGTTGAATAGTACCGCCGGAGTGCCAGTTAGTTTTGGACAAAATGCTTCACAGAACTATGCCCTCATGAATGTACCAGTTTCCAGGCCAACATTCGCGACAGGCACTGCGCCGCCTCCGCTTGTTCGTCCAATTAATTTCAAACAACAGCCCACTAAATTGCCAAAGCTGCCGCCTTCTGCAAAGCAACATCCGAACACTTGGTTCGCATTAATTGAATCTATTTTCAGGGTTTCGGGCATTCTTCCAGAATAATCTAAGTTCGTGTGCCTTGTCCGTCATCTACACGACCAACTTGACTTGATTAGCGATTTGGTGCTTAACCCACCACTGCCACCTCAGTACACTAATGCGAAACGTATCATCTGTGAGAGACTTTCCCGCTCGCCTGATGAAGTGTTACATCACATAATTCACGAAGTGCACTTAAGAGACCTTACACCATCTGAACTGTGGCGTAGGCTGCGCGCCCTTGTTTCAACAGATTTTCTCCCGGACATTACTTTGTGGTCAATCTGGCTAGTGAAATTGCCTGAACCGTTGCAGCTGCAGTTGCTGCCACTTACGTCTTGTTCTCTTGATGAAAAACTATCAATAGCAGATCGTGCGTTAAAGATCATTAACCGTCGCGCTCCCAGTGTTAACAGTGGCGCGAGTGTTGTTCCGAATATTTCCCCCCCTACAACACACGTAGGTGACGATCGCACCCGTTTGTGTTCGTCGCGCAACCTTACAGTGTCGTCATCTGGTAGCCGCCCCGCGCAACGCTCTCCGGACTCACCAGTTGCCATGATGGAAACGCCAGCCCAGCAGCGCTCTCTCTCGGACGCCGATGGAACTACCTGCAGCACACCGACCACGCCCAACAACAGCCAGCCGCTCTGCTGGTATCATAGCAATTTCGGAGACGAAGCTAAACATTGTGGGGCACGGCGGGAAACGCAGACGGCAGGGCGCAGTAGCAGGCGCAGCGCCCCGCTCGAAACGAAGACGCATCCACTCCACAACTCGCACTTCTGGTACGGTAAGCTGCAACGGCTGCTTGTTTGTGACTGACTGTGTTTCGAACATTGACTTTGTGATTGACAGTGGGGCAGATACGAGTGTTTTACCCCCATCTCTTGCACCGGACACTCTCGTACCTTCTCCCACACTGCTTCGCGCCGCAAACGACTCCACTATCAAAGTGCTTTGAACGGTTCACATGCCGGTTCATTTATCTAAACACTTGACTACTAAGTGGGACTTTCTGGTCATGCAAGTGTCCTGTCCGGTGTTTGGCATAGACTTTTTAAGGAACAATAAATTTTCTGTGGACATTCCGGCAGGAATCTTGTTACATCAAACCACTAGCACGCGCATCCGTCTGTCTGCCTCCTCCAGTGCACGGCTGTCGCCGCATATTAATGTTGACATTTCTCTTTTGCAAACAGAGTGCGCGCTGTTAGCTGCAAAACTTACTAGTGTAACGTGTGACGTAACTGTACAGAGACTTGAAATTGTTGAACTTAAAGAAACTCAGAGTAGGCTTAAAGAACAGATTGACATTAATTCACGCGAGCTGGCTCGTGCGAGAGACGTAATCGCTTCCTTACGAAGTTTACGATCCGCACAACAAGTGTCGCACACTCCCTCCCAGTCGCGCGGCCCGAACACTGACGCGCATAACAATAACACGACAGTTTCACATAGTTTCACGTGCCCGCGTGACGTTCTTGCTATCAGTAGTGATGCTTGCGATAGACTCAACACAACAGAGGGACCTCCAGTGCGTTTCAGACCACACCGCCTCAATCCGCATAAACTCAAAATCGCAAAAAACATTATCGGCGAACTGCTTGAGGCCGGCATTGTGCGGCCTTCCTTGAGCGAATGGGCTTTTCCTATTCACCTTACGCCGAAAAAGGATGGTACCTATCGTTTATGTGGAGATTACAGGAAGTTGAATGATAGAACAATCACTGATAGCTATCCTGTGCCAAATATCCAAGACTTTGCTAGCCAACTTGCAGGCGCGACACTTTCAGCGTCGTTGACTGCAAGAAGGCTTATCACCAAATTCCAAAAACGGCCATCATTACTCCCTTTGGCTTATTTGAATATGTATATATTCCTTATGGCTTAAAAAATGCCGCACAGACATGGCAGAGGTTCCTAGACTCCCTTCTTCGCCCTCTGCCACAGTGTTATGCATACCTGGATGATATTTTGACTTTTTCGAAATCTCCTGATGAGCATGAAAAACATTATCCGAACTGTTCAGTGTCCTTGATTCGCACGGTGTTGTGACCAACAAAGACAAATGTGTTTTCAGACAGTCATCTGTTATTTTCCTGGGACATGTCATGTCAGCAGATGGCATTCGCCCCACTGATGAAAAGGTTGAAACTGTGCAGAAACTTCCTCCGCCTGCAACTTATCGTGAACTATGACGCTTCGTGGGTATGATAAATTTTTTTTGTCGTCATATCCCAAAGGCTGCTGAACTACAAACACCCCTCACAGATGCCTTGCGCGGTCCTAACACTACAGGGGATCGTTCCGTCCTTTGGACGACGGAGATGCAAACTGCATTTGACTCTTTGAAAACAGCGTTAGCAAAAGCATTCACTTTGGCTCATCCCTCCCCTGATGCCACCCTTTCCATGACTAGCACTCCTGGAAGAAAGGATATGGTGGAGACATGGCTTCATATCAGCGCACACTCCGCTGCAGAGTGAAGTTTAATTCTGGAAACATCCCTTACGCTGTGGCTAAGCCATGTCTCCACCATATCCTTTCTTCCAGGAGTGCTAGTCTTGCGTGTTTGCAAGAGAGCTTCTGTGAAGTTTGGAAAGTAGGAGGCGAGGTACTGGCGGAAGTAAAGTTGTGAGGCGGCATCGTGAGTCGTGTCGGGGTAGCTCAGTCGGTAGAGCGCTTGCCCGTGAAAGGCAAAGGTCCCAGGTTCGAGTCCCGGTTCCGCCACACAATTTTAATCTGCCAGGAAGTTTCATATCAGCGCACACTCCGCTGCAGAGTGAAAGTTTCATTCCAGTATTATAGTTATTTGCATACCTCAAACAACAAGACAGGTCAACAGATGCAAAACACTATCACTTGGTCAGACTCATGTGGAGGTCAAAACGAAGATGTTAATTTGATAGCTTTCTGGTACAATGTTGCTCATATATGGAAATTATTCCATGCAGCAGAATACAAATTTCTATGCCTGGGCATATATTTCTATTTTCAAACTGTGACATCAGTTTAATACAAATAAACAATCCCCGAAACAGATTTTCGTCTCAAATATGTCAAAGACATTAATGATAAATCTGAAGCATTGAATTAAAATTTGTGATGTAGCTGGGAATCGAACCCGGACCTTGTTGTGCACCCCCTGTTGCCATGTAATATATACATGGAAATATAAAATATCAGAATCTCACTTGTCAACGTGATTCTATTTTCCTCCACATAAGTTGCTTCTTCAGACAGAAAGGAAGGAGAGGGGAAAAGGAAATGATGATGGTTTTAAGGAGCCATTCCAATCCCCGTAAAGGAAAGACTTACCTTGGGGGAAGAAAAGGAAGGTGAACAAATACACACACACCCCCACATTTACCCAGACGCAAGTACACCTAGGCAGACATACTGTAGCTTCTTTGCTTTCTACAGTACGTCTGCCTAGGTGTACTTGCGTCCCATGAATAAGTTTGCGTACGAGGGACGCTTAGAGGAAGCCTTCATGGATACCCAAGCCTGTCAACCCAACGTTTGGTACAGATTCATTGACGACATCTTCATGATCTGGATACACAGTGAAGAAGAACTCCAGAATTTCCTCTTCAACCTCAACTCCTTTGGTCCCATCAAATTCACCTGGTCCTATTCCAAATCCCATGCCACTTTCCTCAATGTTGACCTCCATCTGTCCAACGGCCAACTTCACACCTCCGTCCACATCAAACCTACCAATAAACAACAGTACCTGCATTATGACAGCTGCCAGCCATTCCACATCAAACGTTCCCTTCCTTACACCTTAGGTCTTCGTGGCAAACGGGTCTGCTCCAGTCCCGAAGCTCTGAACCAGTACACCAATAACCTAATAAAAGCTTTCACATCCCGCAGCTATCCTCCTATCCTCCTAATCTGGTAGAGAAGCAAATTGCCAGAGCCACTTCCTCATGCCCCCCAAGTCACCTGATACTTTCCGGGACTGGAGCGAACTCTGAATGTGGCTCTCCAGCAAGGATACGACTTCCTTAAATCCTGCCCCAAAATGAGATCCGTCCTTCATGACATCCTTCCTACTCCACCGAGAGTGTCTTTCCACCGCCCACCTAACCTCCGTAACCTCCTAGTCCACTCCTATGAAATCCCCAAACCACCTTCCCTACCTTCTGGCTCCTACCCTTGTAATTGCCCCCGTTGTAAAACCTGCCCTATGCACCCTTCCACCACCACTTACTCCAGTCCCGTAACCCGGAAGTTGTACACGATCAAAGGCAGAGCCACTTGCGATAGTACCCACGTGATCTACCAACTGACATGCCTGCACTGTGAAGCGTTCTATGTGGGAATGACCAGCAACAAACTGTCCATTCGCTTGAATGGACACAGGCAGACAGTGTTTGTTGGTAACGAGGATCACCCTGTGGCTAAACACGCCTTGGTGCACGGCCAGCACATCTTGGCACAGTGCTACACAGTCCGGGTTATCTGGATACTTCCCACCGACACCAATCCTTCAGAATTCCGGAGATGGGAACTAGCCCTTCAGCATATTCTCTCTTCCCGTTGCCCACCTGGCCTTAACCTCCGCTAAATTTGAATTCCCGCCCGCCATCTTAACATCTAACATCTTTGCCTCGGTTCTCTGGACAGAGCCTCTGCCTTTAGTGGCATCTCTGTCTAACTTCTTAACTTCTTTGGTTTCTATAGTACATCTGCCTAGGTGTGTTTGCGTCTGTGTGTATTTGTTCACCTTCCTTTTCTTCCCCCAAGGTAAGTCTTTCCTTTGCCGGGATTGGAATGGCTCCTTACTCCCTTCCTTAAAACCCTCATCTTTTGCTTTTCCCTCTCCTTCCCTTCTGCCTGAAGAAGCAACTGGGTTGCGAAAGCTTGCGCGCGCGCGTGTTTGTGTGTGTGTGTGTGTGTGTGTGTGTGTGTGTGTGTGTGTGTGTGTGTGTGTGTGTGTGTATATACTTATTTATTTATTTATTTATTTATTTGTGATGCTGACACACCTGTGCTCCTTCGCCTGGTGAGTAATCTACGCCTATTTTTTATATATATATAATCAGTTAAGGCAAAGAATGGTTCACAATAATAAATGAATTCATAATAGTTTCACATTTATACTTTTAAAATAGCTAAAATGGCTTATATTTTAGTATTACTTATCCATATATTTACTGTGTTTCATGTTTCCAATCGTATGTTGTTCTACACAGTTTCTCCAGTCTCAGCTGTTATTTTTGTACACACAAACAGAAATAATGTTTGTAAACTACCCTGAGATGGTGTCGAGATTTTTCGTGTAGCACCTTTGTCCTGATACCAACTTTTGAAAATAATAACTAATATTGTTCCACACGTTCTTATGCTGGCAAACTATCGATTTTGTCACAAAATGAAAAATATTTTTTATTAAAAAACTGAATTAAGTACAGTGGTGAATATTTCTTTCATCAAGTATTGCTTGACCATTTATTGAAAAAAATAAATTCATTAATTCAAAAAAATGAAAATTATTTCCATAAGATTACACCATAATAAAATATTCTCTTCTTGGATATTGGTGCATTTAAGTTTTCGAGTGACTTAAGGACCTAGCCGTAACACCCACTAGCTATCTGTTGAATTATTATTCAAAATAAAGTAAAATAAACCCTACGGCACCACCGCCACTTTGATTCTTAACCATAAATTGTGATAAATGATTCAAAGCTCTGCCTCTTCAGGCATGGGTGACTTATCGAAACTAATTCACTACAAATAGTATTCTCCCTTTTTGTCACTCGAAAACTAAGACGTCGGATACTCGGTGTATTCCTTGTTAACAACACGTAATTCAAATTGACTTTACTTACTGTATAGTCACACTCCAGTAAGTATTCAATGGCGCAATCAGTTTTTAATGACCTCCCAATCTTTGTATCAATAACTGCTTTTTTTTTATAATTATGTTCTACCGTAGGAAAGTAAAATAGTTGTGATAAATAGTTACTGATCCTAACTTTTAGCACACGAACATTTCGTTGCTGTTTATATGACTCCCTCAGGATCATTAAACGATTCGGCCAACTAAATTATCACAAATAAAACAGCTCCCATCAGGACTGCTCATAATTACATTTTCTTTTCCCACTGGTCATGAACTAATTTGGTATCTCAGCAGTTACTTGATAAAATTTACTACCTTTTAAACAAAATGAGCGGTTTATACCACATCTACATCTCCTTTTAATAATAAGGAAAAAAATTATATCGCTTCATTGCACCACCGTTATGGAGCCCTTTTGCTGTCTTAACTAAATGAATCCCTGGAAATATTCAGTCACACTGATTGCAACTTCTAATCACTTCTAACAGAAGTTAATGAACCCATACGCAACATTTTTCCTTAAACATCCAGGAATTACCTTTGACTAGATTGACGTCCTATATTTCATGAGCCGATCTTTATGATTGTACCAGTAATCATTCCCTTGCAGCAGCAATTTTCTCTTTTGACCGGTAAGTTAATATTTCATATACACTGAATGAGGCTACCATCAGACGGAATGAAAATCGACAATAATGATACATAATTGTGAGCAAGGACTAACATCTTTCTCCCCCAAACATAGAAAAATTATTGTTTGCTTGCGGCCTGCGAGTTTTTAGTGGCCAGCTCTTGACACAACAGCGCAGGATATTGGGCGCCGACGGCAGCATACTCGCGAGCCCTTCTTAGAATGCAAAGGTCGATCAGCTGAACGGCAGTTACAATTCAGTTCTACAGCATTTTACAAAAAGAAAAACAATATTAATTTATAATAATACAAATGACAAATAAATCGCCTTTTCCCAATAAGCAATGATGAATAAAGTATTTATCTGTCACAATAAGTTGTGGCGACCTTGGGATATCATGTAGCGAGTTGTAAAAAAAAAAAATTAAAATTTCCCGTTACAACCTCCATGCTTACTAGGCAGACGTCTTACCGTTAGACCACCACAGCACTAATGATTAAGGTGCGTTGGAATAGTCTAAGTACGATTTCCCTCCACGTCACAAACTTTAATTCAGCTTCTGTGTTCCAGACCATTCCTATTAACATTGATATTTATATCACCTTAAAAACAGGAATGTTCCAATATGTCCATTTCCGAGGTGCTATTCCGCTGCATGGGAGCCTTGGCAGTAGTGGCAGTATTCTATGGAACACAGAAGATGAATTAAAGTTTGTGACCTGAAGGAAATCGTGCTTTCCGAGGGGCTTTAATCACTAGTGATGCAGTGGTCTAGTGGTAATACGTCTGCCTAGTAAGCATGGAGGTCCGGGTTCGATTCCCGGCCGCATCACAAATTTTAATTCAATGCTTCAGATTTATCGTTAATGTCTGTGACATCAGTGATAAAGAAAGATGACAGGAAATACCTGCTGTATGAACATGAGCAGGCTGGTAAAAATTAGTAGATACATACAAGAAGAAAAATCCTTTTCATGTGAAACAGATGGCCTAGAAAGATTATGAGCCAGTAGAAAATATGAAGAACTTTCTAGTATTTAAGAAGGAAGGCAATGATAAAAACACTGTGAGAACAAAAGGCTGTATGTATCATGAGTATACAATTCTTACAAGGTAAATATTGCACTCCATATTTACACAATCCAGAAATGGAAAAATTCAAAGTAAACCTTGCAAAGAAATATAAATACCACAACATGCCTAACACATATCCATAGAAATTTTGTCTCCATGCTGTCTGCAAGTTTCTGAAGTAAACAAAATCCCCAGAACTGCACCTGTTCCCTAACACACTGGTCAAAACAATTAGGGGATCAGCTGAAGTATTTAGGTTCTGAAGTACTGACATCGTCAGAATGAGCTAAAATAGTTCAATGTCTTTCTGTCACTTGTAACTTACCCAAAGCTATGGAATGAAGAGCCATAGGGAGATTAGAAGCAGGACAGTCACAAAGGGAGGTGGCTGAAGCTATTGGAGTGTCTCAAAGTTAATTTCCAAGACCTGGACGCAATTTCAGACAAAGGTACCATTGACAGAAGGCAAGGCCAGGGTCGTCCACAGACAGAGGCAGTAAGAGATTACCGTTATCCCCGGTTAACAACCCACCGAGATAGGAGGCTGAACGCAACTCAGCTACAACACACCCTCCAGGAAGCAACAGGATGCACAATATCAATACAGACTGTCCGAAATCACCTAGGGGAATGTGGCCTCTATGCACGTAGCATATGGTGTGCATCCCAATAAAACCACAATACCCTTGAGCCCGCAGAAACAGGGTGGAAAAATATCAGGATTGGAGTTATGGTGAATGGCGCTGGATTCTGTTCACAGACGAGTCAAGATTTTGTGTTCGGCCGGACAGTCGTCGTTTGGAGATAATGTGGAACTCTGGACAAATCCTGCTTATGTGCGGAAACATCTACATATGGTCGTGGATGAATGGTGTAGGCAGGAGTCAGTATTGGCGATCTTACAGTCCTCTGTATCATTCAGAATGACTGTTCAGAGCTATACAGGTGAGATCCTTTGACCTTTTGTTGTGCCCTACGCTGGTGCCATAGGAGATGGGTTCTTTCTGGTGGATGATAACACTTGACCCACAGGTTGCACTGGTGGACAACAGGCTGGAAGGTAAGGGAATTGAATGGAGTGGCCAGCTTGTTCACCGGATTTATACCCGGGCGACAGAAACATTTTTTTTTTTTTTTTTGTGGTTTTAGGGCGCACAACCTCTATGGTCATTAGCGCCCAGCCAAGAACATAGATTCGCTATGATCTCAAAAAAAAAAAAAAAAAAAAAAAATGGTGACTGTCAGAACATCAACAAGAGGCTAAAAACTAAAGATAAAAGACAATAAAAGGGTTAAATATCCTTGGATAAGTTGGCCAAGTTGATAAAACGCAAAACTCTAGCAGCTGCTCGTGTGTCATCAGCTAAAATTTCCTCCAGAGTAGACGGAAAGTGAAGGGCTACACGGAGATGATTAAAATTAACACAAGTCAGTAAAACATGTCGCACTGTCAGCAGTTCACCGCAGGAGCACAGCGGTGCAGGGTCGGCGGAGAGCAAGTGACGGTGGCTGAAACGGCAGTGACCGATCCGCAACCGGGCCAGGATGACCTCCTCTCGCCGAGAGGGGCGTGAGGAGGTCCTCCAAGCGGTCGGGTTCGGTTTTACAGTTCTCAATTTATTGTTGTACATTGAAAACCACGCACTGTGCCATTGCGACACGATACTCCGGTGAAGAGCCCATTGAACATCGTCCGATGGGACGCAAAAGGTAGCCATGCGAGGCAAAAGAGCTGCGGACTTGGCTGCTATGTCGGCGGTCTCATTCCTGGGCACACCCACGTGGCCAGGGACCCACAGGAAAGAAACATGACAGCTGTCATCTGCTAGCAACTGGAGGGAGCGTTGGATCCGATACACGAGAGGATGGTTCGAGAAAGGGTCCTTAAGACTCTGCAGGGCACTAAGGGAGTCCGAACATATGGCATAGAAAGGTTGGCGGTGGCGGCAGGTATACAAAACGGCCTGGTGGAGGGCAAAAAGCTCAGCCGTGAAATTCGAGCACCGGTCAGGGAGCTTGTATTGGAACCGGTCGTCCCCGACGACGAAGGCAGATCCGACACCGGCAGTGCCCTTCGAACCATCAGTGTAAATAAATATGGCATTATCGAACCGCGAACGGAGTTCGACAAGCCTCGAGTGGTATACCAAATCTGGAGTGCTCTCCTTGCTGAGCGAACTAAGTTCAAGGTGAGTGTGAACCTGGGCCTGATGCCACGGTGGCAATGGGCTTTCGCTCAACCGAAAGGTGGAAGGAAGGGTAAAATCGAGCCGCTGTAGTAGGCGGCGAAACCGAACTCCAGGTGGAAGCAAAGCAATTGCAGACAACTGATATTGGCGATCGAGTGAGTCGTCAAAAAATAATCGGTAAGATGGATGGTTGGGCATCGACCGCAGGCGGCATGCGTACCGACACAAGAGTATGTCACGCCGAGTGGTCAAGGGGAATACAGCAGCCTCGGCATACAGACTTTCAACAGGGCTGGTATAAAAAGCACCGGTCGCAAGACGTAAACCCCAATGGTGGATAGAGTTGAGACGGCGGAGAATCGACGGCCGTGCAGAAGAGTAATCAAGGCTTCCATAGTCGAGCTTCGACTGAACAATGGCCTGGTAAAGGTGAAGCAGGACGGTACGATCCGCTCCCCATGACGTGCCACTGAGGACACGAAGAACATTAAGGGATCGGACACAACGGGCAGCCAGGTAGGACGCGTGTGTGGACCAGCAAAGTTTCCGATCCAACATGAGTCCCAAATATTTCGTAGTCTCCACGAAAGGGAGAGCAACAGGGCCGAGATGTAGAGAAGGTGGAAGAAATTCCTTGTATCTCCAGAAGTTTATACACACAGTTTTCACAGTGGAGAATCTGAAGCCGTTTGCGATGCTCCAGGAATATAGACGGTCAAGACAGCGTTGAAGACAACGCTCCAAGAGACACGTCCGCTGGGCGCTGCAATAAACTGCGAAATCGTCAACAAAAAGAGATCCGGAGACGTCGGCTGAAAGGCAATCTAAGATCGGATTGATTGCAATGGCAAAGAGCGCCACACTCAAGACTGAGCCCTGTGGTACCCCATTCTCCTGGCAAAAGGTATCTGACAAAACAGAACCCACCCGTACCCGGAACTTGCGATCCGCCAAAAACGCTTGAATGAAAAGAGGAAGGCGGCCCCGAAGGCCCCATGTGTGCAATGTGCGGAGAATGCCCGCTCTCCAACAGGTATCGTATGCCTTCTCCAAGTCGAAGAACACTGCTACTGTTTGACGCTTCTTTAGAAAGTTGTTCATAATGAAGGTCGACAACGTAACGAGGTGATCAGCAGCAGAGCGGTGTCGACTAAAACCGCATTGGATATTAGTCAGGAGGCGGCGAGATTCGAGGAGCTAGACCAACCGAGCGTTAACCATGCATTCCATCACCTTACAGACGCAGCTCGTCAGAGAAATGGGGCGATAACTGGAAGGAAGGTGTTTGTCCTTCCCTGGTTTGGGGATGGGGACAACAATGGCTTCAAGCCAACTTGTGGGAACATAACCTTCAGTCCATATGCGATTGTAGGTACTAAGAAGAAAGCACTTGCCCGCAGGAGAGAGGTTCTTCAGCATCTCAATATGAATGGAATCGGGCCCGGGAGCAGAAGATCGGGACAGGGCGAGAGCACGGTCTAGCTCCTGCATGGTGAAGGCGACGTTATAATTTTCACAATTAAAAGAGTGGAAAGAAGGCGGCCGTGCCTCCTCTACCTGTTTGCGAGGGAGAAAGGCAGGGTGGTAATGGGCAGAGCTCGAAACCTCTGCAAAGAAACAGCCCAATGCGTTGGAAACGGCAGTGGGGTCCACGAGGACTGCGTTCTCCACGGTCAGGCCAAGAATCGGGGAGTGGACCTTGATGCCGGATAAACGGTGTAGGCCACCCCAAACTACCGTGGAGGGAGTAAAACGGTTAAAAGAACTAGTAAAAGCAGTCCAGCAAGCTTTCTTGCTGTCGTTTATGATACAACGACATTGCGCTCTCATACGTTTATAATTGATGCAATTCTCCAAAGTTGGGTGGCGGCGGAAGAAGCTTAAAGCACTGCGCCGGGCTCTAAGCGCGTCGCGGCAGGCTGCAGTCCACCAAGGGACCGGGACACAACGTGGAAAAGAGGATGTACGAGGTATGGAACGTTCAGCAGCAGTGAGAATAACCTCAGTGAGGTATTCGACCTGACTGTCACAGCTGGGAAAATTCTGATAGTGAAAAACAGCCATGGAAGAATAAAGCCCCCAGTCGGCTTTAGAAATGTTCCAACTGGTGGGACGAGGAGATGGGGAATGATGCAGGAAGTGGATGATACAAGGGAAATGGTCACTTGAGTACATGTCAGAAAGTGCATACCACTCAAACCGACCGGCAAGCTGAGGAGTGCATATTGCGAGGTCTATATGGGAATAAGTGTGTGTTGTGTCTGAAAGGAATGTCGGTGCACCGGTGTTGAGGCAGACAAGATCGAGGTGTTGGAGAAGGTCCACCAAAAGGGAGCCTCTCGGACAAGGTGCCGGAGAGCCCCATAGGAGGTGGTGGGCATTAAAGTCGCCTACCAACACGAAAGGTGAAGGGAGCTGGTCAACAAGGTGTAGCACATCTGCCCTAGTAAGGGCAGATGACGATGGCGAATAGATATTACAGAGGGAAAAGTTAAATGTGGATAAAGTCATGCGGACGGCAACTGCCTGTAGGTGAGTAAGCAATGAAATGGGATGGAAATAGACGTCTCGAAGGAGCATCAGAACCCCTCCATGTGCTGGGATACCTTCCACGGGTGGCAGATCGAACTGCACAGAGGTGTAGTGTGGAAAGTCTGCATGATCACGTGGACGCAACTTAGTTTCTTGGAGGCAGACTAGAAGCGGGCAGTGCAATCGAAGGAGTAGTTTTAACTCCTCCCGATTAGAATGAATGCTGCGAATATTCCATTGAAGGAGCGCCATGATAAAAATGAGATAAGAGATAAGGATAATAACTAACAAGCAAGCGGGGTCACCTCGACGGCCGCTGAGGACCGGATTTCGAGGGGGCACTGCTATCGCTGTCTAGGGGCAAAGGGTCGTGGTCCATAAGTTCGACCGACGCGCCTGCCACCTCCTTGAGTTGATCAGGAGGGGCAGTTTCCACTGCTGGTAAAGGGCCGGGTGCCCGGCAGACGGAGCGTCCCGATAAAACAGAAGACGGCCGAGGCCGGCAACTGTTGGACGGCGTGACAGATGGGTCACGCCTCGGCGGGGAAGGAGAGGAACTCTTTCTTGTCTGCTCTTCTGGAAGAGTGACGGCGAGAAGAGGCAGTTGACGGTTGGGAAGCCTGAGAACGCAGAAAATCCTCACGGACGGGTTCCTTTTTTAAAGTCCGGGCATCTTGTTTAGGTGCCCGCGGTTTACCAGAGGTTGATGAAGACTGTACCTTAGAGGCAGCAGGAGGAAGCGGGGACGTGGAACGGGCAATCTTCGGGCTGGCGGATCGCACAACTGTGTCAGCGAAGGTAAAATCACACGTCTGAGTACTTGAATCCTTAGTAGGTCGAGTGGAGCTAAGGACCTTACTGTATGTGCCCGCTGGGAGGACAGCGGGCTTTCGACTCGCCAACAACTTTCGAGCGGCAGATGTCGATACCTTTTCCGTAACCCTAATTTGCTGGATGACCTTCTCATCCTTGTATACAGGGCAGTCGCGAGAGGAAGCCGCATGGTCACCGTTGCAGTTAAGGCAGTGAGGGGACGGAGGTGGGCAATCCCCCTCATGGGCGTCCCTACCACAAGTGACACATTTTGCTGCATTTGGGCAAGATTCACGGGTATGGTTGTACCTGTGGCACTGAAAACAGCGCGTTGGGTTAGGTACATAAGGGCGGACGGAAATGACTTCATACCCTGCTTTGACCTTCGACGGGAGGTCAACTCTGTCGAACGTCAAAAACACAGTACGAGTCGGTGTCAGCTGGTTATCGACCTTTTTCATTACCCTATGGACGGCTGTCACACCCTGGTCGGACATATAGGATTGGATGTCTTCATCAGACAACCCGTCAAGGGATCTCGTGAAGACTACCCCCCGTGACGAGTTGAGTGTGCGATGCGCTTCTACCTTGACAGGAAACGTGTGTAACAGTGTAGTCCGGATGAGTTTCTGAGCTTGGAAGGCACTGTCCACTTCCAGCAACAATGTGCCATTGCGCTGACGCGAACAGGTTTTAACAGGGCCAGCAATTGCATCTACACCTTTCTGGATGACGAAAGGATTTACAGACGTGAAATCTTTTCCATCGGTTCGAGAGACAACAAGAAATCTCGGTAGATTGGGTAGAGTCTTCTTTGGCTGAGGCGAATCTATCTTACGTTTCTGGGTCAACGTTACAGAAGAAGAGAAGGAAGTCATCGCGGAAGTGTCCCCCGTGGTTACCAGCGTCTCCGATGGCGCGCTCCTTCCTAGTGGGGGCCCTCTCCGAGGGCTTACCCGCCTTAGGTGATTGTTCACACCTCAGGTCACACCTCCCGAGAACTGACGGAGGGATCAATCGGCATGTTCGGAAGGTACCAGCTCGGGTAATCACCCCTCCCTGGGCCTGGCCTTTACCAGGGGATACGTACGTGCCCTACTTGTCAACCCGGGGCGGGGAATTACGCGTTACCCCGTCACCTGCTACGCATGATAATGCGTGGGTCAGCCTTCAAACACGCACAGGGAGGAAAGAAGAATGATAGAGAAAGTGAAGAGGAAAGAAAGAAGTGTCTCAAACGCCGAGGCGGAGACTAATGAGGAGAAGAAGGCTAGGAGAGTACAAGGAGAGAAAGACAGAAAACAAAGGGTAAGAAAGTAAGGAACCAAGGAATAAGAGAAACGACAACTAGAACCACCGTAACTCACGAAATTCACCCATCTCCGGGCGTGGCATAAACCGGGAGGGAAATGAAGCAGCCTGGGACAGAAGAAAGGCTGCTCCGGCTCGGGGCCCCGTGCGCGCCACACATGTACCCACAAAAGAACTGGTGGGCCCCCTGGGGGCGCCGCTGAAACATTGCACTTGACGTTTCACGTTACGGCTAGTTAAATTGGCTACACTGCTTTAGCGACGTTGCAATGCGCACAGCAGAAGAAACGGTTTTCAGTTGCATCTCAAAATGTAAGCGATTGAGCAATAAAAGTACATATAATAATTAGTTCTTGAGTAGCAAGTAATTAATGGCATATTAATAAGACCAGAGCACAACAATGTGCACGCTTTCAATAACGGAGCGAAGCAATATAGAAAATAAGCATTGAATCACGAAAGATACGAAATAAACAATAATCAAGATAGTAACTTCTCTCTCTACGTTTTATAATCAGAATGATTTTCACTCACCAATTTATGGCGACAATGGTACAATTACATCTTCACTGTTGTCCTCACTGCCAAAATCATCACCAAGTCAAATCATTAACAGGTCATGATTACTGATGATCCCTTACATTGTTTGCGCTGCGCGAATTAGTTTTTTAACATGGTCGACTTTCTTTTTTCAAATGCAGCATCCACATTGGCAACAGCTTCATGCAACAGATTTTGCACCTCTGTTATTGTGAAAGACTTATTGTTCCTTAAGTAATTCTTTACGTCACTCCATACCAATTTTATAGGGTTAAAAATGGAGTGAAATAGGGGCAGATTTATTACATTGTGGCGCTGTTCCTTTGTGATTTCGTCTACTGCATATGTGGGTGTAATAGGCTTATTTTGTTTCACAAGCGATTATAAAAGAAGTTTTGACATTGACATATCTGCAGCAATATTTCTTTCTTGCAACCACTGCACCATAACTTCTTTCCGATCGTTTGAAGCGAGAATGAACTTCCTGCACAGAGCATAAGCTTCGAAGTTTTTATTCATACGAAACTGAGAACTTACTCAGAAATGTTATTAGACAAAAGTCTTTTCGGTGACATTATCCAATTACTATAACTCGGAAAGTCAAGTTAAACCACTCACAGTAAAACAAATCACAGCGAAAAAAGCGCACGCAACATAAACACGATACACAACTTTGTTTACGTTACAACTGAACAGATCTGGCAACACGGGAATGTTGACGTCACAGCACGGCACGGCACGTGATCGCGCTGTGATTGGACCGTTCCTAGCGACTAGCGCCTCGCGCTCTTGCTCTTCACTTGTTATTTGTAAACATCAAGTGCAAAGTTTCAGCAGCCCGGGTATAAACCTACATGTCTAGGATGCACTTGGCAGACACATTGCAGCCAGACCAGCATCTCCCAAAACAGTTGCAGAGGTGGATATTGCACTCATGGAAGAATGTCCAAACATCCCTCAATAGGTGATTGATGAAACTCCATACCACAAAGTTGTGTAACTGTACTGGTCATCCGAGGAGATCACACGCCATATGAGATGGCAATGACAATGACTTTTTCATTACTATGGTAGCCCCCATGGTCCCTTGGTCTAAGTGAACACCATGTAAACCTCAAGTAAAAAGTTGAGACAGCAAAATATCATACTGTATCACATACTAATTACCATCGTAACCAATATCTGAATGAAATATGTTACTATACATATACAGTAGAACCCCGGTTTTTACAATTTTCAAGGGACTTCATTGAGACCGTGTAAAATGCAGGAAATAATGTTTTAAATGGTTAACTATGCTTACTGGATCGGCCTTGCATTTTCATAGTTTATTTGTAATATATGTACATAATAAGCATCAAGATACTCACCAGGAAGTTTATTATATAATAACGGTTATCCAAATTTTTACTATTTTAAGTGCCAGGCGTAACTGGTAATTTTATGGCAAATAGAAATATTTAAC
The DNA here is from genome assembly GCA_026315105.1 of Locusta migratoria. Taxonomy (NCBI): domain Eukaryota; kingdom Metazoa; phylum Arthropoda; class Insecta; order Orthoptera; family Acrididae; genus Locusta; species Locusta migratoria. The sequence continues at coordinate 14,003,000 of CM048747.1, forward strand.
ATAATTTCATACATTATAATGGATTAATCAGCAAACCTTTTACAGGCATTAATTATTTACGTAGTATAACTCCACAAGTTCCGTTCTTTTTGTATTTTTCGATGTTCCACACAATGATATTAGAGAATTTATTCACATTCTCGAGTGCAAATACATGCGTAAGTATTTTTGGGACGTTTGCTTAGGGTCGGCATCTCACATTATTATCACTTCTTTGAGGTTGTGGGTATTATGGTGATGTTGAACTGAATAATACACAACTTTAACATATAACATTCTTTATTAATTAGAAAGATGTACCACAAAAACAATGCAACTTGTTATTCTCACATCAACAAAGCAACTGGTTCTGTTTGAGTATACGCCAGTGGTACTGGCAAAGAAGCTGGTGGAAAGAGGAACTATACCACCAAAAGGTTATAAATGGCACTTCGTAAGTCGACTAGATGCATACTGCCAACAAAGAAACATTAAATATACATTTGAATAAATGCAAAGTGTCTATAAATTTTACGCAGTCAAATTTCTGAACACTATACTTTAAGGCGAAAGCTATGCCAGTGTCAATTTATGTCGATTACGTCTTTTTTCTTCTTCTTCTTCTTCTTCTTCTTCTTCTTCACGAACATGCTTCAAAAAGTGTAAAACGCGGGAAAAGTGTAAATATATTAACGCAAAAATGAGGTTGAATTAACATTGTGAACATAGGAAATTTGACGGGACAGACAAAAAGTGGTGTAAATGGCGGGAAAACGTAAAATATGGGAACATAAAAAGGGGGGTTTTACTGTATTATGTATGATACCTCACCTGATCCCTTGATTGTTTTGAGCAGTGTAATAATAATAATAATAATAATAATAATAATAATAATATAATAAAGATTAATCTTACAGAGATTCTCCAATGAGATGTGAAACAATTATTCAAAAGAGGCAGAGTGGCTGGTGAATACTTACCACAGCTCAGTACAATTGATACGTCACAAGAAATGTCGAAAATAAAAGCAGAACACAAACTTTTCGAAATTAATTCCTTTGTCAGGTAATACTTCACTGCCTAGGTTGTGATTAACACTTCCCTTCTACCCCTTTCTCCTCCCTCTTATGCGATGAAGGGATTAATTTCTGAAAGCTTGTGTTCTATGTTTAGTTTCATCTTTTTTGTGTGACTATCAGTGGTACTGAGCTGAAGTAAGTACTAGGCAGTCACAATATCTCTTTTGAATGATGATACCATTTTCCATGTCTGGAAGCATGCTGAGGAGCAGCCAAGACCACGACAAAAGGGCACTAAAGTTTTTATCAAATTTAGTTACACTTTAATTTATAAAGGTACTAAATATTTCCTACCTGTTCACGCCATGTGTTACCATATTCAGATATCAGTGGAGACTCCAGCACTTTCTGCTGCACAATGCTTTCAAGTATATTTGTTTTCGCTATAAGCCATGAGAATGCAATCAACAGCTCTCTGCTTCCTGATGACATATCTGAAGGAAGACTATAAAATTCAAAATTTTCATATCCCAAAACAAGAAAACTCATCTTCACAAACTGAAGGTCATCTGCAACAAACAATAAACAAGAGAAGATTGTTCTTCACAGTGTTATTCTAGATTTCTTGTAAAAACTTTTATATACGGAATATTTCAAGAGCAACAGTAAGGAGGTGGTAGTATAGACTAATTGCAATAAAAATCTACATAAAATGTGTCCAATTTTTATATGTACAGAAATAAAGCTCTTTGTACACAAATTTCAAGTACAGTCAAATGAGGATATTGTCACAGATACTTAAATAGGTTTCTGCTAGATCATCATATTGAATTAAAAGCACAGCTTTGTTTACTACTTTTATTTAGTTTAACAATTTTCAGCTTACAAGGTCAACTTCAGACTTCAATGTGTGAAAATGTACTCATTTGCCTTTAATTATGTTTGGGTTATATACTAATAGCTGTATCTCTGTACTAAATAACATTGGAAATATGTTGTATGGCATTTTATTGCAATTATAGACTATACTACCACCTCCTAAAATATTTACTATTCCTCCTGAAAAATCCTGTATAAATAATTAAACTCCTGTGAGTGATTTTCTAGATACTTTCAGACCAGTCAAATCATATAGTATGCAAAGAAAATGTCCTGTAGCCATAACAATGATTAAAACAAGAACTACAGAAAATCATGGACAATGAAGAAAAAAAATGTCTGATGGCAGTGACATATGTTGTCAGATTATAGTGAATATCTGCTGTATTAACCAATTTTGAACATTAGCATACTTGATGGAAGATCTTTGTACGCCACACCAAATGTCATGTAGCTGGTTTCTTAAAATAATGGTGGTGATGATAATAATAAGTATTTGGTGTCTATTTTCAAGTGCTTTTGATACTACCACTTTTATTATAACTTTGTGTTGTTTGGTGGTAGAGAGGCAGTAAGGAAGAAAATGTTAAATAATCATTATACTAAAATTTTAATAGTATAACATACAAGTATTATTACAATGACAAAAATTACAATAAACAAACACAAATTAAAAGAGATTTTTTAAGATCACCTCATAATTAAAACTACCTGCTGTTTCGGCTTTAATTGATAGTACTGACAACACAGATAGTCTTTCTTGGCTGACTGTCCTTCTCAAATTAAGTCTTCATCAATTTTAAGTTTGAGAAGCACCTCTCAGCCAAAGCTGTACTGATTGGAACTGTTAGCATGATTCTGATTGTTATATAAACATTTGGATGTTCTTCTTCCAAATTGTTTTCTAAAATGTACTGAAGAAGTTGTTTTGCAAGTATTTAACTAAAAATTGCATCACTACTGCACTCATATGGAAATAAATATGGCCAAGAGCACTAAGGCCTCATACTACGGTGAATGAGATCACTCTCGTTGAGGGTCGAATCCCATCCTTGGATACGGATATTTTGTTCTTCCTTTGGTTTAAGCTAGTGTAAGTTAGATGTAGGTCGTCACTACATAACCTAGCAGTTGAAAAGTGCTGTTAAACATCAAATATAAAAAAGGAAGAAAAAACTTAAAATTTTAATAATGTTTTGCGAGACCCCCTTCAGGCGCGTGGCCATTGGCGGTTGCCAACATCTAGCGTCGCCACTGTCTTCATAAAGAAATGATTAACCACTTATATCTCCCTAGAGATACTCCACTCCACACCATGCCTGCAATATGTCGAAATAGAAAAATAATCAGTCACAGAATGTACAGTACCTAGTCCACTTCAACCCTTAGTCCAATGACCACACTGTTGATAGGATGTTAAACCCTAATCTCTTTCCTTTTCCATTTCAGAAGGATAGCTATTAAGTAATCAGTGGCGGACTACATTTTTTTTTAATTTATTTATTTATTTTTGGAATGTCAACCATTGTGTTAGCGAAAATTTAATTGATAATTTCAACATGTCATATAAAGAACACAAAACAGATGCCTCCGGGAAGATCTACAATATTCAACTTCCTGTTTATGTACTTATCACAGTTCAAACCACCTCTGTGTGATAAGTAGTTGTCTCTATTTCTCTTGCGTGTTCTGTGTAGGACCTAACACTATCATATAATCAAAGAAATAAATGAAGTACTGACATTTTAATCTTATGTATAATCCATTGCATATCATGATGAGAACTGACTGTAGGCATCAAAAATTTCCAGTCTCCTGGATCCTGTGTCTCAACACGAAGTTTAGACTGTTAAAACGTTTGTGAAACTATGGAACCAAATCGCAGAGGTCATCAGTCTCGAAACTCAAACTACTTAAACTAATATATGCTAAGGACAACACACACACACACACACACACACACACACACACACGTGCGCCTGAGGGAGGACTTGAACCTCCAACTGGAAGCAATCACACACTCCTCAGCAAGGTGTCTTAGAGCACTTTGGCACTCCCATGCAGCTGTTTTAATTGATTTTACTTTGCTTTGCTTGTAATCCTAACAAGAGCAACTAATACAGACTAATTTACTTATACTGTTCGGTTTCCAGCTCAAGAATTGTATTCATACTTTATATAATATCAACACGAGTATACAACTAGTCATTGGTTTTATAGACTGACAACACACAAATCACATACCAATTTCTAAATGTATGTAATACAAAGTTTACAAACTACCAAATTAAAATTACCTGGGACAGCAGGAAGCTTCAGCTCTAAGCCAAGGCATAAACTGTGTAAAACCTTCCATAGCATGCTCACCTATAACATAAGAGGGATTAGCAAATATTATTAATTAAATGATTACCTCCTCTCTATCAGAAATGTGTGTGTGTGTGTGTGGGGGAGAGAGAGAGAGAGAGAGAGAGAGAGAGAGAGAGAGTAGTAGTAGTAGTAGTAGTAGTAGTGCCAATAATTAAAGAATAATATATGTAACAATTTCAAAGCACACTTGCCTGCTTATTTAATTCACACACAAAGTTTCAATTCATTATTTATTTATTTTAGTACCTGATTTACTTCATTCTATTACTGATCTTTTACATACAATGGCATACACTAGCTTAAAAAATGTGAAGCAGTCAGTTGATAATGAAACTTCATTCCTTGGACTTCATTGGACAGTATGCAGATGATGTTTGGGCATGTGAGTTGCCCATGAGACTGCCTGCAGGCATATGTCACCAAGTGGGTATCAACTGCAAGTATTATTTCCAATTGTGTAATTATTACAGTATCAAAAGGCAATGAATACCAACAATGTAACGCATGTTAATTGTTTCTGAGGAAGTGTAACCTTAAAGACCAATCTTGTATTGTAATGAAATAACTACAATTGAATGAAACATATTAATAGTTTACAAGAATCTTCTCATCAAGAACAGTGAATGAATTTATATTTGTGAGCACACTTTTATGCATCATCTCTTCACACAAGGTTTCGCATGTAAATTATCAGTTTGTAAAACAGACATATTCCATCTCCTACAGTACATTCATCTTCTTCCAAGTGTAATTGCATTCAATGTTTCTTTAAAACAAGAAACTCTAGCATGTTCACATGTTTGGATGACACCAGCAGATGACAGAAAAGCAGTTGATGGATGGCAATTCGGCAAAGGTACTGCCTAATGCCATAATGAGTGTATCAGTTCAACTAAGTAATACCCTACTGAGGATGACAGCAGTTAAAAACAGTATGGAATGTTGCACTTCCTGTTGTTCAGTTCAACAGAGTAGTGGAAGAGAGGGGTGGGAGATATACAAGGATCAAGGAAATATAAATAAGACTCAACTGTAATCTCGTAGGCTTTCCCGGTGATTCATTGACATCTCGTGGAATTGGGTGTACTGTGTAGTGGGACAGATTTGTGAGCTCCTACTCTGTTTTGCAGGAGATGAAATTTAAACATTGCGTATTCATGAAAATAATTTGTTAAATGTTGAGTAATGATTTTTATGATATGATACTTAAGAAGAATGTTTTGTGTTTGTTTCTGTTTGTTTCATGGTTGATCGAGGTACTGCAATAAACAGGAGCAGCATCACCGCAGCACCGACCAGCATCACAGAGCTGGCCGTTATATGAAGTTAGCCGGCGGTCACAGGGCAGCGGACATCTCTGCGCCTTCTTTTTCTTGTGGGACATCGATCATCCTCTAAGAAGATTTTTTAACACTATGGATGTTCATCAGTTCAGATTATGTCCTTGTAAATGTAACATTGGATCAGAAGCAAATAGTATATGCTTGTATTGCAAGTGGACCAATAAACAAGTGATGTAGGACTGAGGAAGAGTTTTAAATATCACATAATCTATATGGAATGATTTATTATTTAATGTGAAATATGGAAATGTTATGCTCAACACTATATACGATCTTCTACACCTAGGAAGAAAACACCATCAGTTTGAAAAGTTTATAACAGCCTTTGAATTTCAAGACGCTTTCAAATGAAACAGTGGTTTTTTAAATGTTAAACTACAATATAGTAGGCTGTGGATTTGCACTCGAATGCCAGTTTCGTGACTGAATTGGTGCTAAAGAGTTTAAACTTTGAATGTGAAGTTACATACTGGCCTTTTATCTATCTCTCGCGGGTATAAGGATCTGTTTGTGTTTTACGAAAAGATATATATATATATATATATATATATATATATATATAAGCTTTCGGAACAGAGTTCCTTCGTCAGGTGGGAGAGAAGGGAAGAATAAAGGATGGGAATAGAAGGGAAAGGTGGTTCACGACCTAGGTCATTCCGAAACACCACCTTCATGACCTAGGTCGTGAACCACCTTTCCCTTCTATTCCCATCCTTTATTCTTCCCTTCTCTCCCACCTGACGAAGGAACTCTGTTCCGAAAGCTTGTCCCTTTGTCCCTTTTTTTCTGTTTTTTCATTTTGTGTTACTATCGGCGGTACAGCACAATGGTAAGTACTGGCCAGCCATTCTATCTCATTTCAACAATATTTATTATCTCTGAGGAGAATTTTCATCATTAATCGAATATATATATATATATATATATATATATATATATATATATATATAGAAGGAGACCTTCCAGGTAGGAAAATGGTATAAAATAAAGATTTTTGACTTACCTAAAGTACAGGCTGGTCGATAGGAACACTAAACACACACAAAAACACACAACCATTCGAGCTTTCGCCACCAGTGGTGGCTTCTTCGGGAAAAAGAGGGAGGAAGGAGAGGAGAAAGGGAAGGATACGGGTTTTAAGGAAGTGGAAAAGGAGCCATTCCAATCCCAGGAGTGGAAGGACTTACCTTAGGGGACAAAAAGGAAGGTAAACAAATACACACACACTCACACATATCCACATCCAAACACACTTAGGCAGACACACTTAGACAGACTGCCTAAGTGTGTTTGGATGTGGATATGTGTGAGTGTGTGTGTATTTGTTTACCTTCCTTTTTGTCCCCTAAGGTAAGTCCTTCCACTCCTGGGATACTCCGCAATTCACCGTAAGGTGCGTGGCGGAGGGTACACTGTACCACTACTAGGCATTTCCTTTCCTATTCCACTCCCAAATTGAACGAGGAAAAAAAGAATGCCTATATGCCTCCGTACGAGCCCTAATTTCTCTTATCTTGTCTTTGTGATCTTTACGCGAAATGTAAGTAGGTGGCAGCAAGATCGTACTACACTCAGCTTCAAATTCCGGCCCTCTAAATTTACTTAACAGAAATTCACGAAAAGAACGTCGTCTTTCTTCCAGCGATCCCCAATTGAGTTGCCGGAGCATTTCCGTGACACTCGCGCATTGGTCGAACCTACCGGTAACAAATCTAGCTGCTCGCCTCTGAACCGCCTCTATGTCTTCCTTCAAACCGATCTGCTGTGGGTCCCAAATACTTGAGCAATACTCAAGACGTGGTCGTACAAGCGTTTTATACGCGGTCTCCTTTACAGGTGAAGTACATCTTCCCAAAATTCTCCCAATAAACCGAAGTCTGCTGTCCGCCTTACTCACAACTGTCCTTACATGCTCGTTCCATTTCATATCGCTCTGCAATGTTACGCCTAGATATTTGAACGACGCGACCGCATCAAGAAGCTCACTACTGATGCTGTATTCGAACATTATAGGATTGTTTTTTCTACTCATGCGCATCACTTTACATTTTTCTACATTGAGAGATAGCTGCCATTCTTCGCACCAACTACAAATTTTGTCTAAGTCAACCTGTATGCTATTACAGTCAGTTACAGACGACACCCTCCCATACACCACAGCATCATCAGCAAACAGCCGCAAATTACAACTTACTCTGTCCATCAGATCATTTATATAGATAGAAAATAATAGCGGTCCTATCACACTCCCCTGGGGCACGCCTGACGATACACTCGTCTCTGATGAACACTCGCCGTCGAGAACAACGTACTGCGTTCTATTACTTAGGAAGTCTTCCAGCCAGTCACAAATCTGTGAACCTATTCCATAAGCTCGTATCTTCGTTAGCAGTCTGCAGTGTGGTACCGTGTCGAACGCCTTTTTGAAGTCAAGAAAAACACAATCCGCCTGTTGCCCTTCGTCCATGACTCGCAAGATGTCATGTGAGAAAAGAGCAAGCTGAGTTTCACATGAACGATGTTTCCGAAACCCGTGCTGATTCATGGAAAGAAGCTTTTCCGTTTCAAGGAAATTTACTATATTCGAACTGAGAATATGCTCCAAAATTCTACATGAAACCGATGTCAACGATATTGGCCTGTAATTGTATGGGTCAGTTCTCTTTCCTTTCTTATACACGGGAGTCACCTGCGCTTTTTTCCAATCACTAGGAACTCTGCGCTGAATTAAAGACTCGCTATAAATGCAAGCTAAGTAGGGGGCCAATGCCGCAGAATAGTCTTTGTAAAACCGAACTGGTATTCCATCCGGACCAGCAGACTTTTTCGTATTTAGCTCTCTCAGCTGCTTCTCTACACCGGAAATACCTATTGCTATGTCCCCCATTTCGGAATTAGTACGTTGATCAAATGATGGTATATTTGCGCGGTCCTCCTGCGTGAAAGATTTCTTAAAGGTTGAATTTAGAACTTCAGCTTTCCGTTTGCTTTCTTCTATTATTGCCCCGGAATGATCAACTAGTGACTGGACAGTGGGCTTTGACCCGCTTATCGATTTTACATAGGACCAGAATTTTTTCGGGTTCTCGGAAAGATCTTTTGCTAAGGTATGGCTGTTAGGTGAGGTTAAAAAAAAAAAAAATATTATAATTATTTACTTAGCAACTGACTAAGAGCTATAAACAGATTTTCTTAATAAGACTGAACCAAATTTGTGACGAGTTTGGTATGATACAAGATTATTTTGACAATTTAAAGTTCTTCACCACCTTTTCCCTTAGTCCCACTGCAACTGCCGGTGATCCGCGTCTTCCAAACACGATAGTTTGGCACCATAACTCGGCATCTTTATCTGGTGTTCCCTGAGACTGATCGACAGGCCGATCGAGTCTCAGATTTATGCTTAGGCAGGATCTGGTGTTTTCTATGTGGTCTGAGGCCAATGTGCTCTGACGGTGGTGTCACGCCCAGTGGCAGCCATCTCCACCTCATGGTGTTCCATAGATGGTCTGTGCCCACCATGCACTTTCCTAGCACTTTCAGGGCAATCCTCCTCCTTTTGGTGAACATTACAGAATGTTATTGTTGTCACAGTACTCTCCTGGACTTCGGAGTTTGGTGTGTGCTTGTGAGGAATGCTTCCCATTGCATCAGGCTGTTGTTGGGTGTCATGTAGCCAGAATTACTCGGGGCATTGGTTGTCATCTGTAGCTCCCTCGCTGGTTTTGTGGAGGGGGTGCCTTTCTTCCGTTGCTTCCGTAGCAGTTCCACAGCTGGATTCCATGCAGTATTGAGTTGACATTCTGCTTCCCGGTTTATTAGGTCCTACCCCATCTTGATTTCAACTGACTCAGTTATGATGCTATCCCAGAACCTGGAGTTTGAGCCAAGATCCTGGTTTTAACATAATCCATGGTATGGTCCAACACCAGACAATGTTCTGCTATAGCAGACTTTGTGGTCTGTTGTAGTTTGCTATGTCTTTAATGTTCCTTACATCTTATGTCAACAGTTCTGGTAATTTGACTGATATAAGACATACCACATTCACACGGCATCTGACAGATACCCAGTTTTCGTAGTCCCAGATCATTCTTGATGCCCCTGATTAGTGACCTAAACTTGTTTGGTGGGCAAAAAACACTTTTTATTTTGTGTTTCCTTAAGATTATGCTCATCTTGGCAGATATAGGCCCTGCATATGGTAGGAAGACTACCTTTCCGGTCTCTTCTTCTCCTTCCCCTGTTGTATCTGGGCGTCCGGTGGGGTGTAGCGCCTTGCGGATGTTCTGCTCAATTAACTTTTGTTACGAAACACTTGCTGCAGATGATCCAGCTCTAGCTCTGCTGCTAAGTTGTCTGAATGTGAGAGTGTTTTTACTCAGACTACTAATGTTCTCAGTACCCCATTCCTCTGAGCTGGGTGATGGCAGCTGTCGGTTTGTAGATACAAGTCAGTGTTTGTCGGTTTCCTGTACACACTGTGGCATAAAATGCCATCTACATAGATACTCTGCAAATCACATTTAAGTGCCTGGCAGAGGGTTCATTAACCACTTTCATAACTTTTCTCTACCGTTCTATTCTCTAATAGCGCGCGGGAAGAAAGAACACCTAAATCGTTCCGTTTTCGATCTGATTTCTCTTATTTTATTGGGATGGTCATGTCTCCCTAAGTAGGTGGATGCTAGCAAAATATTTTCACATTCAGAAGTCGGTGATGAAACTTCGCAAACAGATCACGCCGCAATGAATAACATCTTTCTTTTAATGATTACCACCCCAATTCGTGCAACATTTCCATGATGCTTTCCCCCCATAACGCGATAAAACAAAACGAGCTGCTCTTCTCTGAACTTTCTCAATGTGTTCCGCCAGTCCCACCTGGTGAGGGTCCCACAAGGGGCAACAGTACTCCATGAGAGGACGCACAAGTGTGATGTAGGCAATCTCTTTGGTGGAGCTGGTGCATCTTCGAAGCGTTCTGCCAAAAAAACATAACCTTTGGTTCGCCTTCCCCAGAATATTTTCTGTGTGTTCTCTCCAGTCAAAGTTGTTCGTAATTGTAACTCCTAGGTATTTGGTAGACCTTAAAGTTTGACTGATTTATCGCGTAATTGAAGTTCAGCGGATTTCTATTAGTAGTCATGTGGAACAGAACTGTGCTACTACATCCAGATGCTGGATACCTAAATAGAGTTCTGGATCGGGATGGAATGTGGAGCGACCACAAAAATGAATAACCATTAAGTGAATTTTATCCATTATGGATGTTGAACTCCGTGACTGTTCCTAATAGGTTGTGGAAATAAAATCCGCTACCAGTCACAATTTTTTGGCGGTTTATTAGAACACTACCGGTTTCGGGCTTGTGCCCATCCTCAGGTGTTTACATTCAGACAAATATAAGTATCCAGTTCGTATTTGTACATTTCTCATGGATATTGGTTGAGAACATTGTAGTAACATGATGCTAATTTGCACACCCATGTTTAAGGTTTTGCAAAACCTTAAACATGGGTGTGCAAATTAGCATCATGTTACTACAATGTTCTCAACCAATATCCATGAGAAATGTACAAATACGAACTGGATACTTATATTTGTCTGAATAACCATTGTTTTTATAATATAGTAATAAGGACAGTTTACAACTCACCACAAAGATGTGGTGACGAGCTGCTACAGGCACATACAAAAGACACACAGAGACAATACTTTCAGCTATTGGCCATAGCCTTCTTCAGAAAATAGAACACTCACACAACACAGTCATATAACCATCACCTCCAGCTGCCACACTTCGAATCCTTTGTTTTTGCAGGAGAAAATTGCAAAACTATGCAGAGTCCTATTGAAGGGCACCTTGGAGCTGATGTTCAGCAGAGGATACTGAGTGGATCCTATACAAGATGCAAGAATCATCAACATAAAGTGCAGGGATAATTATCCAACAGAAGTCACCCGCCCATTGCTGGTGATAAGGAACCATGTGACGCTCAACACAGGATATCATTCGTCTATGTCCAAGTGTGTGTGTGTGTGTGTGTGTGTGTGTGTGTGTGTGTGTGTGTGTGTGTGTGTGTGTGTGGCGGGGGGGGGGGGGGGGGGGGGGGGAGCTGAATGAAATACTGAATCTACCCCAGAACAACCAGTACAATAAAAATGGTGGATAAAAGTTGGTAAAGGACTTCCAAGGCCACTGTCATGGAGAGTAGCCTATATGAAATGTGATTATGCCATTACATGTCATATTACTTATATAAAGCATTCAGAAAAAGCCTAACAGATTGCCATTTCCATTAAATCAAATGGTCTGTTGTAAATCGTCCTTCATTGGAACCACACTAATAAGGTGACAAAGGGCTCTGAAATTCAGGCAAACAGTATAATCTGCAGAAGCCTTTAAAATGGCTTCTTTAATATTACTTTTTATATGAAAATGGTATATTAAACAAGGGTTTTTTTTTATTTTTAAACTAGAGCTCTCTCCGTAACTGACCACAAGCCTGTACTTATATTATGTAACTTATGTATACAACATTAGGCAAATAAGACCTTAAGTAAAATTTGTAGGGCTATGTAGGTGTTACATGCATCTTTGTACTTTTGGAGAGGCATCTGAATATGGCAGCTAGACTTATGAAACTAGTTATGATCTAGGGCCTAACAAAAAAATTATGAAAAAGTTATCTTTGAATCATTTTCACCATGTCGGACAGGTCAAAGCCCTCCTCTCCTCCTGTCGATTCCTAAATGGAAGCACTACTTTGCCAGCAATCCCTTCAAGCAAAGCCAACTCAGACCCCACATCAAATTCTGCCATCCCAGTTCATACCACCAGGTCATTCCATGGAAACTCGCGAGGGGTGATAAGGTTACCATTTCAAAATATGGTCATATTTGGTGCATGGGTACCTTCATGTATGATTAGCAAAAATAACAAATATCACTGTCCTACATCTAACAATTTTTTGAGAAAATTGTGTTTGAAGGCTGAAAGGTGCATACGTGATCAGTCAGGCACAAATCTCCCCATTTGTAGGTGACTATTGCTTAGTGATGAGTTGACCTATAGACCTCAATTTTTAATGTATCAAGTATATGGAGCACTAATAAACCAAATAAACAAGTAAGGTCCATCATTTAGATATTTATGAGAACTACATTATATTCATGCTGCCATTTCACAATTTTTAAAAAAGATATACCTAACTCTGCCAGTGAAAACAGTAAAGCCCGCAATTATGATATACTGTACGTATTCAGACCAAGTATGAATTATAAAAAAATAACGGAAAGAATATCGCATTTAATAGCTCTTAGTTTCAGTTAAAGTTGACTCCATAAGGGGGGCAAAAAAAAAAAAATCGAATTTCATGAAATTCAAAGTACTGGACAGGTATGTAGACAGCATAAAATTAGGTTGACATCCATTCTTATAATACAAGAAACTGCAAGAAAATAAATGTTCCATTCTGTAGATTTTCTAAATCATTGGATAGTTATGTGCTAGGCCTGAAAATGTTAAACAAGTTACCTGCAGAAATAAGTAATTTACCTTTAAATTTATTTAAATGCAAGTTATATGACAGAGTAGTGGCTAATCCCTTGTATTCTGTTAATGATTTTTAAAATGTGACTATTTCAAATTTCTGTTAACTTACATACTTATGTATTATTATTAATGTTGACTTTGTCTATTGCTTGCAAAAGTTCAATGACAATAAAATTAATATTATTATTATGTTGAATCTGAACTCTTATTAGTTTGCTGAAATGTTTAATACATATCTGGTAGCAACCTTAGACACAAAGCAGAATGTCCTAAATCATTTAGCCTACTTCATAGATAAACAATAACATGAAAATTCCACATTACGCATTCATATACAGTATGACTGGCATTAAAAAATTAAAACGATGGGCATTTCTTGAAACAGTGCAAACTTATTCATGGGCCGTCTAGAGGAAACCACCTTAGACCTTAGCCTCCCAAGGTCTGGCTCAGTTTCACTGATATTTTCATGACTAAGGGCAGGGTCACGCAGCTGGCCGGGGGAAGAGCAGATTGTTCAACATGTGCTTCAGTGCCGACTGCATCCAGCCGACTCCACAGATGATCTCAAACAGGCATCGGAAAATGCACTACAAGTAGCCAAAATTTGCGCAAGGAATGTAAAGTATGGTGACCTAACAACTGTGTAAACTGTATCCATGTACACTATACTAATAAAACAATGAAACATATTTCTCCTCTTCACCGACTCGCGACTGTACTAAATTTTAATATTGTACCACTTGACTTACCATTCTTTGCTAATCACGTTAAAATCTTTCGCTCATCCATTAGATACATTTTGCGAATTTTCGTAATCCACTTCATAACGCAAAAGCACGGAATTTCAATAAAAAGCTGTATTCTGTTTGCACCATCAATGGGGAACATAGGGAAAAGCTCGGATAGATTTTTGGCTGATCTGTTATGGTCTTCAGTCCGGAGACTGGTTTGATGCAGCTCTCCACCCTACTCTATCCTGAGCAAGCCTTTTCATTTCCTCATAAGAACGACAACCCACATCCACTTGAATCTGCTTACTATACGCGTCTCTTGGTCTCCCTCTGCGATTTTTACCCCACACACTTCCCTCCAATGCTAAATTTACGATTCCCCGATGTCTAAGAATGTGTCCTACCAAGCGATCCCTTCTTTTAGTCAGGGTATGCCAAAAATTCCTTTTCTCACCAATTCTGTTCAGTACCTCTTCATTAGTTATGCGATCTACCCACCTAATCTTCAGCATTCTTCTGTAGCACCACATTTCAAAAGCCTCTAATCTCTTCCTGTCCGCACTGCTTATCGTCCATGTTTCACTCCCATACAAGGCAACACTCCACACAAATGCCTTCAGAAAAGACTTCCTTACCCTTAAATTAATATTCGATGTTAGCAAATTTCTCTTTTTCAAAAATGCTTTTCTTCCCATTGCCATTCTGCATTTTATATCCTCTGTACTGCGACCATCGCATGTTATTTTACTACCCAAGTAACAAAACTCATCTACCACCTTCATTGTTTCGTTACCTAATCTAATTCCTTCAGCATCGCCCGATTTTCTAAGACCGCATTCCATTATTTTTGTTTTGCTCTTGTTAATGTTCATTTTATACGCTCTCTTCAACACACTGTCCATTCCGTTCAACTGCTCTTCCAGGTCCTTTGCTGTCTCTGACAGAATTACTATGTCATCAGCAAAACGCAATGTTTTTATTTCTTCCCCCTGAACTTTAATCCCTATTCCAAATTTTTCCTTGCTTTCCTTCACCGCCTGCTCGATGTACAAATTGAATAACATTGGAGAAAGGCTACAACCCTGTCTTACTCCCTTCCCAACTGATGCTTCCCTATTGTAAGGAATGACGCACTACGATATGTATTACGCTCATAAAAGTTGAAATAAATGTATGTAATATAATCGTGTAGCAACAATCTAAACTTACAAAGTTGCATTTTATTAAACTATAAAAGATAAAACATTTCAATTGAAAGAAAACAACTATTTGCTTCATATTTATTATCATCATTTTTTTAAGGATTCATTGTAGTATGTCAATCAAGTCAAATGCCATAAAATGTAACAAACCAAAACACGTTCCTTATTCAACTAAATTCACTCACAGTATTATCCTCATTCTGATTGAATTTTGCTGATCTGAAATGTTCAGATTTTATTGAAACGTTCAACAACAATCTTAAGTGAGAACACAATATCGAAATAACACCTCCAGGATCACTCATTCTTCATCGAGCAAGCCACATACAACAAAACGTCAATCGAAATTTTACCGCTCAAAACAAAACACGCGTGGCAAAGATCTCTACTATAAAGAGATGCAAAGCACCAGACCAAAGATCTTTAATTTCCTCGTCGCACCCAGAATCGATTTTGAGTTTACCTTGACCAACTAAACGTGGATTTGGGAAATCGGTTTACGAAATCCTGTTTTGGTAGTTCATGTAAACGGGACATATTAGCACCAGACACCCAGTAGACGTTTGGGGCTGATGGCCTCGATTCCTCTCACAATGAGGTGTATATTTCACTTGTGATCTTTGGCGTAGCAGTCTTTTTTATTGGCTCACCACCACACTTTGGTAAACAAACAGACGACGATTATTCTGTTATGGACGAAAATGACTTGCAGCAAATCGTTTCTCTCGCAGTGAACTAACCTTTTGAAGGGAATACATTTGACTCTCAAGATTTTTTATTTAATTCCCAAATTATTATTTCGGCTCTTCAGTATGTTGAGCATTACAATCTCGATTTGTGGTCAGTTATGGAACTTGACAGCCGGATTTATTAAACTAACTGTATGGTGATTTTATGTCAAACAGTTTTAAATGTTTTGGTGGTACTTGAAACTGGATAACGCGATCTTAATCGTAATTGTTGATTAAAAATACAGTAATGATTGTGGTCCCCCATAGTTCAGTTTATTACAAAAGCTACGACATTCGCTTCATGACGACAGTCTACTTAAATTTTATATGGTTTAGTACACCATTAGTTACAAGGAAGAATGTAAATTTCGATGGTATTTGTATCAATCGCGGCATGACAGAAGACCAGGATACCACCCGTTAGCTTTGGACTAAGGCTCCTATAAGTTTTAGGAGCTCTACGCCATCAACATGGCGGCAATGACGTATAAATCTTGCAAACGACCGAAAAAAATAGCCCATATGAACACGCGAAAATTGCCTAAAAATCACTAAAATGTTCCTAGCGGAACAAGCGCGGGAATGTGGGGGCTTTGGGCGGGGACATTCTAAGCGGAAAAACGACAACATACGAAAAAAAAAAAAAAAAAAAAAAACCCACCCTCCCATAAAAAGTCATATCAAAAACACCGAAAAATACAAAAAAGGGTATCGGAAACTTCAATTGACCTCTATTACATCTCAAATGAAACTCGGGATACCGAACGACTCCCACAAAGGAAAACTGAGAAAACTGTTATCGTACACATCAGTTATCCTACATCACACTTCAAGTTAAACTCAGGATACCAAACGTTCCCCATAGCAACGAAATAATATAGAAAATTGGGAACTGACATTTCAATTGACCTTTATTACACCTCAAATGTTACAAACTACCTCAAAATGAAAAAAACCAAGGAAACTGGTATCAGACACATCCTGAATCAAACTTGGGATACAAAACGATGACCACAGCCTCAAAATAACAGAGGAATCTGGTACCGTACCTCAAGCAAAACTCAGGATACCAACCCCCCCCCCCCCCCCAAAAAAAAAAAAAAAAAAAAAAAAAAAAAAAAAAAAAAAAAAAAATGATAAGTCTCAATCATCTTAAAGGGCTAATATACTTACGTGATATGGTGCGGCATTGTTAGGAACATTCCCTGTGAAGAATGGCAGCGCAGAATCTTCAAAAGATGTGAAAATCAACGTGATAACATCACATTTCAGTGATTTTATTTTCGAAATGAATCACAGGATTCACACACAACAAAACCACGTTTCTCCACATGCACTGTCTTTCTGTTCAGATTCAACACTTTCTTGACACATAAATAGAAATACTTGTGTTTGTCCCTCAAATGACAAGAATTACTACAATATCTTCAATATTCATAATTTTTCTAAATATTCTTCATTTCTAACCCCTCTACCATGTGGTGGTACAAATACTACACAGCAATTAAAATCCATCACTCGCCAATCAGGACTTGCGTTGTTGCAGCCAGTAAGAATGAGTGTTACAATTCTACTATATAAACAAATCAAAGTGGCATAAAATTAATATTTAAAATCACTTGATCACTGTTTTTTACAGATCATGAAATAAATGAATCTGCAGTTTGATTGAGTGTTTCTGAACCAGAGATTCGGGTGCTACGCTCCCTCACATACTAAAGAAAAAAACTTCGTGTTTAACCTATACCTAACTTTCACTTCAAATGATCACTGTTTTCTACAGATCATAAAATAAATCTGTAAATCGATTGAGTGTTTCTCAGCTAAAAGGCCAAATACCTGCAGAAACTTAATAATGTCACCATGGTTTCGCCCATTGCCTCCTTCAGTCCAAATAAATTGTACTTCCTTGTCAAATCCATCTTAACAAAACCAAACATTAACAATAAGAAACAAATAAATAAACCAGAATAATTGCACAAGTAATCCACGAACAAAGCCATACGCACTTACTTCCAAGCTACAATAAAACACACAAAATTTATTACCGACAGCACAATCAATACAAACCTCGCAACTAAACTAATGGCACAACATGTTAACGACGACAAATCATTCGAATTATACCACAAGAGCGCTACAGCATAATTATGCTCACCAACTGTCAGCACGCACCTCAAAACAACCATGCCGTCACACAGCACAACACGCCGACATCATGGGTCAAAGCTGACAGGCAGTATCCCCAACTTCAGGTGAGCCTCAATTGCAGTAATTCAAGCTATGTTCTTAGGTTCCTGCTTAATTACACACTAGCAAATCGGAAATGTTCATCTATACGTGATATTCGACTGCTTCAAGTCATATGAAAGGGTTGTGGTCAGGGGCTGCTCGTTATAAAGGGCCACAGTGGCCTGGCGCCACCAGAAAATTTTTGGTATACTTTTGCAGTAATATTTCAAACAATTGGAATGTGACTCAATTTACAATGACGTGAGGTCCAGTGGCGGCTGGCCCTTACTCCCCCTGCAGCCTGCGCTCTTAAGACTGCAGTTGCAGTGAAGTCGTAGAGCTGTTTTCCTTTCCCCTCCTCACCCCTCACCCTAGTGCTGCTTGGGGCCTGGCAAGCTGGGCCCCAGTGAAGCGGGATGTACCTGTCGCGCTCCCACTCCCCACCCCTCTCGCACCTGTCCACAGATTTGCAGTTTAGGGCCGGTGATGCTGGGCCCTATGTAAAATTGTATTCTGGAGCTGTGTCATTGCAACTTGAGTGTTTGTAAACTGAATATAAAATGAATAAAGTATACTCTTTGCTTAAAATACCCTTTCATTTATTAAGTATGGAAGAGAAGCTAACATCAACCAAAAGATTTCTTGATGTCTCTACTTGACGAAAAGAAGAAGAGAACTTTCTGCTATACATGGGTCTGCAAAAAGTCTTGACTAATTGTGAGTGAAGAGAGACAAAAACTGTTTTGTTTCTATGTGTGTTGCATGGTGCTGCATGGTTGCAAATTGCTCTTATTGGAATGTTTTCAAAAGATTGAGGAAGAGGATTCCTGAGATGATGTTACAATAAGAGAAGCATTTGCCTTAAGAAATTTACTTCAACAATCCACAATTTTTGTACCTCCTAAATGTTTTCTATGATATCATGAAACACATTGATATTTTCTATAACACAGTTCAGATGCAGAGTGCAAATGCTGTTACCATAGCCAATGCATTACATCATTTTGAGTGTGCTGTATCTGAAATATGAGAGAACATTCAACAGTTTCGAGTTTCAGAAGATAAGTGTATTGCTCCTCCAAGAAAATGTTCCAAATGTGGCAGTGAACTTAATCTGACAGAAGATGCCAAAGAAGTTTGTGGCATTATGACCAACCAACTGAAAGAAAGATTTCAAAACTCTCATTTATTTAGTAGCTTTGAAATCATTGATCCAAAAAAGTAAGTTTGTTTCTTTTAGGGAACATTTTCCAGCCACTTTGCTCAATACTTTTTCATTAAGTGACATTCCGTTTATTTGCCAGGATAAATTGAAAAAAGGAACTGTCAGTGATTTATTGCAGTGATACATTTAGAGGCATTACATTGGTTTATGAATTGTTTACTTTCTTTGTGGAACATTACTTTGAAGAATTGTTCACTGAATTGTACAAAACATTACGAATTTTGCTAACTACCCCAATTTCAACAGTAGAAGCAGAGTGCAGTTTCAGCACCTTAAAAAGAATCAAAACCATACTCAGGAACAGTATGATTCAGGAAAGGCTGAACTCGTTGGCTGTTTGTTCCATTCACGAGGAGGAAATCAGTGATATTCCAAACTTCAACAACAGAGTAGTTGACAAGTTTGCCAGCCAGATTAACAGACATGCACATTTATTGTATAAATAGCCTATCAGAACACAAATCTCATTATCTAACGAGCTAGATAGGTAAAATACACATGAAAACTGCTCATAGCCAAGGTTTTTCCCACAGTTTTTACCTTGGCCATAAGGCAAAAGCCAGGAGGGTCATTGTTGTCTCTCTGGTGCATTCCCAATGGGAAAGAAGTCACATATGTCTTCCCACAGTTCATTTTGATTTTGACATCACAATCAGTACACAGAAGCACAACTACAATAAGTATGAACTTCAGCATGAGAAGAGCTGGTGAACTTCAGTTCAAATTCAAACACCTCCAAGCTCCCAAAGTTCTTCAGTACATTATGTCACAACAGCATAAACTCAGACACCCACAAAAGCACACATAAAACCAGCAGAGCTGGTTGACCAGACCAGCTTCAATATTACACACATATAAACCCCCTACCCCCCCCCCCCCCCCAAAAGAAAAAAAAAAGAATAATAATAGTAATAAAATAAAAATGTTTATTGCACATTTGTATAAATTTTATTAGCTACAGTGTTTCTTGGAGTATATTAATTACTGTGTAATTAGCATATTTAACCCTTAACTGGAATTGTGGGTCAGTTTGGACCCAGCGACAACACTAAAACTGTATAACAATCAAAACCTGTGGGGTTTTAGTTTCAGGCGGCAGTCTAATCTCAGTTCATTGTAAGGTGCACTAGGGTCTGGGAGCTCACTGCTTGTAATTTACTGGAAGGGGAGGCTAGTGCCATTGCTGAGTTCAATTTGAGCCACGATTGCTGATAAGAGATTCTTTTTAGTCTATGTATACCGACTTATGTTGTAGTGTTTCAGCATAATGCAGCAGTCTCTCACTGAAATAGAAATCTGTGAACTATTATTAGATGAAAATTATTCAGTCACAGAATCTTTAAATGATTTTCAACCTTGTGATGATGAGAACATAAGTGAGGATGAAAATACACAACAAGATATTTTTTCTGACTCAAGTAATTCTTTGTGTGATGATTCAAAGAGAGATAGCCAGTCATCTGTCAAGTAGTACATATTTTCGAGGTAAAAATCTATTCAATTCATCCACTCATGCACCAACTAGGTCCCAATATGGACAACATTTTGGTCATTTCCATGTTTCATTGTCATTATTTTTGTTTCCGATTGATGGCATAGAGTATCCCTATTTAGGGGAAGTTACGATAAAGCCTATAGCATCTGTAGGATTTTTTTAACTAATCTATTTTTGGTAATCATATAGCATGCCAAAGAAAGGCACTAAAATTTATTCTTAAATATATCTAGGACTTACAAATAAAAAAATAACACAATGTAAAATTTACAAGTTGATTTATTTTTCAAATAAAGTTTGAGTTAATACATTACTTACGAATTTAGGTATTTTATAAGAATTGTGTGACTTTTTTATTCAAGGGTCCATGTGGACCCACTATTTCAGTTATGTGCATGAAAATAACTATTCTGGTTAAGGGTTAATATCTTTCGAATGTGTTTAAATGGATGTTATATAATGAACACTTCAGACTGATTTAATTATACTGGGTATTAACTTTTTGTCTCGGCCCCACCGCCGGCCGCAGTGGCCGAGCCGTCTGTAGCGCGCCAGTCACAGTCTGCACGGCCACTATGGTCGGGTTTCAAATCCCCCATCGGGCATGGATATTTGTGCCGTCCTTAGTATTAGCTAGTTCATAAGTAGTTCGTAAGTTTAGGAACTGATGATCCCTTAGTTAAGTCCCATAAGCTCTACAAATATTTGAACATTTCTTGGCCCCACCAATGAAACTGAGCACGGGCCACCACTGGTTGTGGAGTATGTATGTAGATGTATGGCTGCCCCTCTTGTACATTTTTCTGCGAACCACAGTAACATTGCAAAGATCCTGATATAGGTGCCCATTGAAGGTAAGTAGTCTGCAATTAAGAGGTATTTCTGTGGACAGAACATGTGCAAAAATGATTTACTTCATTCAAACCAGTAGTCCAAAAATAAAGGACTGCAAGAAGTGATCTTAGCTACATTCCATTATTTGAGTTGTTGATAAACTCAATTATAGGCATAATTGAATACCATGATACCACCCGTCAGCTTTGACCCATGACGTCATCAACATGGTGGCAAAAAAAAGGGGGGGGGTGATTGTACACTTAAAATGGCCTATATTACACCTCAACTGAAACTCGGGATACCAAAGAACAGCCAATAAGATATGAGTTTTCATTTTATGCTATGGAAAGAAAGTGGTATTGCAAAGGGTGTCATAAATGCCACATTGAATTTTCACAATACTGTAATTTCCGTTGCAGTTACTGAGTGTTTCAAATGATTAGTATTTTTAATGTGAGAATGTAAATGTATCACTTTGTATTGTGAAAATAATGACAAGTTCTTAAGATATGCCGCCACTGCCAAAATCTCAAAATGAATGTCAAAATTAATGCTATTTTCACATGAGTGAGCTGCTTTATACCGCTAGGCATGTTTGTCATCAACACAATAAATGGTTTTGATTAAAAAAGACTATCAGTAACAATGAACAGGTAGTGTAATTCCCCACAAAAACAAGCATTTGAAATGTTGATCAGTATCTTTAATTTCAAACATGCGGCTCAGTAAGCAGAACGCTAGCTTGTTATGAAGCTCACCACTTCATATAGACTTGAAACACACAATCTTATTGGTTGTCTGAACACCACTCCTGAATTAACAAATGAAGAAATAAACCAGAAAAATAGCACAACTAATCCATGAACACACACTTATTTCCGAACCATGACACACCAGTGTGTGGCATTACAAACTACACTCCTGGCCATTAGAATTGCTACACCATGAACATGACGTGCTACAGATGCGAGATTTAGCTGACAGGAAGAAAATGCTGTGATATGCAAATGATCAGCTTTTCAGAGCATTCACACAAGGTTGGCACCAGTGGAGACACCTACAACATGCTGACATGAGAAAAGTTTCCAACCGATTTCTCATACACAAATACGTTGACCGGCGTTGCCTGGTGAAACGTTGTTGTGATGCCTCATGTAAGGAGGAGAAATGTGTACCATCACATTTCCGACTTTCATAAAGGTTGGATTCTGGCCCACCGTGATTGCAGTTTATCCTATCATGACATTGCTGCTCGCATTGGGCGCGATCCATTGACTTAGCAGAATATGGAATCGGTGGGTTCAGGAGGGCAATATGGAACGCCCTGCTGGATCCCAACAGCCTCGTATCACTAGCAATCGAGATGACAGCATCTTATCCACAAGGCTGTAATGGATCATGCAGCCACGTCTCGATCCCTGAGTCAACAGATGGGGATGTTTACAAGAGAACAACCATCTGCATGAACAGTTCGACAACGTTAGCAGCAGCATGGACACTCAGCTCGGAGACCATGGCTGCAGTTACCATTGGCACTGCATCACAGACAGAAACATCTGCGACGGTGTACATAACGATGAACCTGGGTGCACGAATGGCAAAACATCATTTTTTCGGATGAACCCAGGTTCTGTTTACAGCATCATGATGGTCTCATCCGTATTTGGGGACATCACGGTGAATGCACATTGGAAGCATGTATTTGTTATTGCTATACTGGGGTATCACCTAGTGTGATGGTATGGGGTGCCACTGGTTACACGTCTTGGTCACCTCTTGTTCTCATCAACGGCACTTTGAACAGTGGCTGTTACATTTCAGATGCATTACAACCCGTCGCTCTACCCTTCATTTGCTCCCTGATAAACCCGACATTTCAGCAAGATAATGCACAACCGCATGTTGCAGGTCCTGTACAGGCCTTTCTGGATACAGAAAATGTTCGACTGCTGCCCTGGCCAGCACATCCTCCAGATGTCTCACCAATTGAAAACGTCTGGTCAATGGTGGCCGAGCAACTGGCTCGTCACAATACACCAGTCACTACTCTTGATGAACTGTGGTATTACGCTGTAGCTGCATGGGCGATTGTACATGTACACACCATCCAGACTCTGTTTGACTCAATGCCCAGGCGTATCAAGGCCGTTACTACAGCCAGAGATGGTTGTTCTGGGTACTGATTTCTCAGGATCTATGTACCCAAATTGCATGAAAATGTAATCACATGTCAGTTCTAGTATAATATATTTCTCCAATGAATACCCGTTTATCATCTGCGTTTCTTCTTGGTGTAGCACTTTCAATGGCCAGTAGAGTGTGTAGTTGATGCAAAATAAATAAATAAAATAATAAATAAATAAAAGATTGACTTACCAAGTTAAGGTTTTCTTTGAGACTCCATAAGATCAAATTTAAGAATATTTAATAGTACTAATAATGATGAAGTGAGACAGCCAAAGTAGAATTCATTTATTATAAATTGGAAAGTTTGCTATGCTATCTAAGACATTATGATTTTATCAAAAGAATGACTAAAGAATTGTTCTTTAAAACTATATGTATGTATATAGAATTTTAATGTAAGAAATACAACTTTACAATTGTATGTTTGTAATATCGCTGACCAAAAATTATATTGTTAATTTGAATTGAGCAGTGGTCACATGACCAAGTTTAGGAGGGATCAGATAAAATGGAAACGGGGTCTTTTTGTCTGAAGCGGTGGAAGAAGAAAGATCTATGCAGCTAGCAGCCTCTTGAGATTATGTGGTAAACATGTTTTTTTTTTTTATGAAGTTGTGATGCACTGAAAGGCCTGCGAATACTATGCAGTTGATGCCTCAAGTGCCAGTACCAAACTAACCGTATGACCGCTTACGATGACAAATCATTGAAATTCCATCACAAGAGAGTGCCACCACATAATTACTCACACCATCTGTCAACACTCTTCAAAACGATTGCACAGTAATGATGTCACACACAACAGCATGCCAATGTCACAAGTCAAAGCCGACAGGTGGTATCCCTGTTTTCAAATGACCCTCTCTGAGTGGTCATGGTGCCTCGACATGGAACTAAAATGTCAGATGTACCATACCATATCAAAATAATTTTCTTTATTGCAAAAACAAAACAGCTATTACTGGCTAAAACCAGATTGGCTGTCTCCAACTCTGACATGTTAAGGATCACATCTTGTCATAGGGCTGCAGAAAAACATTTTGGCATACATAGGTGACCAATAATAAATAACTTAAAAGGAGACCATTCTTTGAAGCCAGGTAAGCCAACTGTCTTCACTGATGAAAGGAGAAAGTATTTGGTGGCTATACTGTCACCAATGAGTTTCAATTTCCTGTAGACGATTGGGAGCTTCTTACCTTCAGAGGTCTTGGGAGAGAGGTAAAACAGTTTATAAGCACCATACCAGGAAGAGAATCGGTCAGTAGCATCTTGAAGTGAAAGTCAGAATTGCTGCTAACATCAAGGGAGAAAAAACAGTAATTACAGAGGATACTCTTACAAATTATATAGAAAATGTTCTGGGGTTTGTGTGTCCTAAAAATATATGGAAATATGACAAGACAAATGTCACTGATGATCCAGTTTCAAAAAGAATCATCATGGAACGAGGTGTGAAATATTCTGAAAAAATTCACAATACGTCTAATTCAAATATATCTGTCATGAAGAGTGCATCATCTGCTGGCTAGATTTCCCCACAGTTTGTTGTTTATAAGCCTATTGCTCCCCTCCTTGGGGTCTAATCTTTCAGTAAGAAGGTGGCCCAAAGAATAGTGGGTATAAGAGTTCCCTGAATAGATGGTTTACTGCTGAAATATACAGAGACTGGTTTGAAAGTCTGATGCTGGCTAAGTTAAAAAACAACTCAAAAGCAATAAATCCTCACAGGTAACAGTTTATGTTGCGAAATTAATGATATGGTGGTGACATTGTTCAAAGAAAATGATATTTATTTTGTCTGTTTACCTTGTAATAGCACACACCTGACACAGCATTTGGTTGTTGCATTCTCTCGACAAATTTTAGGATGTTACAGAGACACTGCAGCAGAAATCAGATGTGCAGTTTTACAAGAGCAACACAGATTCTGAAGGAATTAATTGATAAAATGTCTGTCAAGAAAGCAGAAAATTTGAAATCAGTATTTTGTAGGAGTGGCGGTCTTCTGTATGATGTCATTGAACTGCTATATCATCTTCCTGGCAGATATGGGAAGGATGATGGAGAAAATAATTTAAGAGAGTTTTTAAAGAGAGAAAAGAAGCACATTAGTACACATGAAAATACATGAAACAAGAAGAAAGATTAATGTACTAGCTGGGCAAAGTATTGCACAGTGGAAAAGATGGTAAAATAATCTATTAGAAAGATCTTTGTGCAAAACATGTCAATTGTATGAGACCAAAATGCATAATTATTGATTTAACAATAGTAGTTCTTGAAAATTCTATAAACTTCCGTTATAGACAAATGTATATAAATCATGATATGGTGCAAATAACTATATTTTGTGGCCAAAGGACACTGTAACATAATTTATCAAATCATATTGTAGCCTAAGGAACTTTATTAGTAAAGAAATCAATTAATCATATTTAATGACTTTCCATAATTTAGTGAATGCGAATATATTCAGTGATTACATGTTAGTCACTGATTTCATCATATCTGTCATTAGTTAAATAATAAAATAAGACTCATATTGTTATGGTAAACAAGTTTTTGTATTTCTCAAGGAAAATAAGAAGATATGTGCAGTCTTATTTCCTGTAGATGTTTGATTAGACATCACGATATGAAATTCCAAATGCTGCTTTGCATACAAGTATATTTCTTGATTATTGTAATTTTTATTAATTCCACAACTTTTAATTGTAATATTTTGTATGGTGACTAATAATGAATGTAAGGAGAAGCATTGTTTACTGTACCATTGAGTTTTTGGCACCTGGGAGGCAGAGGTCGAATTGGTTGGGCAGTCAGTGAGTATTTGTGTTTGATATTGTGAAGTTGTTGATTGCTAGCTGTGTAAAGAAGAAATAAACTTTACATTCCAGTTGTACATTCTCTGAAGTATATCCTATCCTGTGTGGGTGGGTGTGCATTATTGTGTGTCCCTCCCCTCAACACCATTCCTGAGCTGTGTCTGTTACCACCCATTTAGATCTTTCATGCTCCATAAGGCTGTGCTGCTCCACCCCCACCACCAACACCACCAACTTGCAACCTTCATGTTCCCCTATCCTTCTCTCCCTTCCTATCCCCTCACTGCATAGTGTTATTCAGAGATGATGGTTTTTTTGTCTGTGAAATGTACCTGTGTGATTTTGTGAACAGTGTTTTTTTATTATTATTTTATCTTTTTAATTTTATTATCTGATGATGGCTAATGGCTGCAAGATGAAGTTCTGTATGTCTGAGTGTCTTTTCTATGAGCCCGTCACTGCTTGATGTACATCTTTGTGGTGAGTTGTAAACTATTATCTTTATATTGTGAATTTGAACCTGGACTTTTTATTGTTAGTTCCTTATCTTATGCAGACTCCATGCTAAGGAATGCAATCGTTCACTTACCACCCAGAAAGGAACTTGGTCAGAGAGTCCTTCATTGTGAGGATCCCTCATTAGAAGATTTCGACACATTGCTCAATCATTTGAAGTCTCCCATGCAATGAGTCATGAAAATGAAGTGCTCAAAATGGCATACGTCCATGGAAAAAGTAGACTGACAACCTTATGAACACATTACCAAACACACAATGAATTTCATCTATCAAAACTTTGGAACTAACTAGTTCCCAATATCCTCTGACTCTTAAAAAGAACCATATGGGGATTGTTTACATATGCCTTGTCTTTAACATTCCCCAAAGATAAAGATCATATGATTTAGATCTAAACAATGATGAGGCCAGTACACTATCATTTTATAAAAAAGACTTTTATTAGTGTCACAAAAGCATTGGTGACATGTAGTTGTGTATTGTCCTGTACAAAATAAACATGGTCTTGTCAGTGCATAGTAGGCATCCCATAAACAGGTTGCTGAAGAGGTGTCATGTGGGTGCCGATGGCTGTGTCAAGGATTTTATTGTAAACTTTCCCCTCAAAGTAAAAGTAGTTGTTTGTTAGAATGAAGTTCGTGGGAGTTATGAGGAATGGAATATCGTGTTTGAATTCAGACAGACATTGGGAGGGGGGTGGAGAGAGAGAGAGAGAGAGAGAGAGAGAGAGAGAGAGAGCAGCAAGGTCATGGGCATGTTGGTGTATAAGAAGGTGGCATCAGCTGTTACAAGTAAGGATCCAGGAGGTAAAGGGGTGGGGATGGTGGAGAGTCGGTGAAGGAATTGGTTGGTATTTTTGATATGGATGGATAGATTTTGGACAATGGATACCAACCACTTTCTTTACCAACTGTCCACCATCCCCAACCATTTACCTCCTGGAGACTTACTTGTCACAGTTGACACCACCTACCTATACACCAACATCCGATATGCTCATGGCCTTGCCACTCTTAACTTTGCTCTGAATTCAAACCCGATACCTCTTTTCTTCATAAACATCTCCAGCTTTGGCCTAACAAGCAGCTACTTTTTCTTTGAGGGGAAAGTTTACAATCAAATCTGTGGCACAGCTATGGGCACCTACATGGCACCCTCCTACACCAACCCATGTATCGACCCATCTGGATCCTCTCACCCACCACCAGCTTTTCAGAATTACACAGATGGAAGTTATCCCTACAGTACATTCTTTGACCCCGAAATTATCTGGGGCTCACTTAAGATAACCCCCCTTCTCTCCACACCAAACAGTTACTGCTCCCTCTATCTTACAATCATGGTCTGTAAGGCCATGCTGTATCCATCTCCACCACCACCATGCAATCTAGAAGACCAGTATTGAAGCTGACTGCAGAACAATACTTTTGTTGCCTAATTTCTTTTTGTTTAAGGACCAGAAAGATAAATTAGGGCTTGTGCAGACTCAAATGCACTAGATTTTCCTTGCTCTGTTTGGGAGTGGAACAGAAAAAGAATTGACTAGTAGTGATATGAGATACCCCTCTATGACACACTGTATGGTTGCTAGTGGAGTGTGCATGTAGATGTATGGTTTTTTTTTTAAGTTTTCTTACATTGTCCACCTACAAAAGCATACAATGAGAGCTCATCAAAGGTAATTTCTATAAAAGAGGTGCTTTTTATGTGAGATTCAGCCATTGGTCCTGAAATTTTGGCTCATTTCTTTCAAAATTTTGATTCGTGCAAACCTCCCTTTCATCCTCAGTCAAATTGGAAATGCTCAAAATGTTTCTCAGAATTTCAATTGAAGGAGACCGTTAAAGTCTTTTTCAAGTTCTTACAGAGAAACTACAATCATGGACAAAACTCCTACTGACAGCCATAGATGCTGCTATACCTTCTGCTGCCAGGCAGGTATCTCACGGTGGAAATGTCATCAAATTATCTGTCTGTAACACCAATCTGGATTACAGGAATTGGATGATGCCTACACTAGATCCCAAGCACCACCCACAGCCAGTGCAGTTGTCACA
The DNA here is from genome assembly GCA_026315105.1 of Locusta migratoria. Taxonomy (NCBI): domain Eukaryota; kingdom Metazoa; phylum Arthropoda; class Insecta; order Orthoptera; family Acrididae; genus Locusta; species Locusta migratoria. Next base: position 14,032,195 of record CM048747.1, read on the forward strand.
TCTCCAATATCCTATGCAGTGGCATAGCTATCCTAGGGCTAGACGGGGCAGTACCCCGGGACCGTCCATGCTCAAGGGCTCTCAGCCTCCGTGAGGACGTTCGATAAAAGTTACAGTAGATAGTCCATTTATTTTATTTTATTTATTTTTTTACTCTCCCATCCTACCTTCCCTCATCTCCCCCTCCCATCAAACCAAGTTTCCCACAGTAGCCACACTGGGCTACCGGGTGGTGGAACAGTGCTTCACAATCTGCAATCGCTGTGTACAACAACCGGCACACTTCAGTAGGCAGAAGTAGCGGCAGCATCAAAGCTGCTCACAGCAACAGCTGCGCCTTCCAAGAGTTGCGGCGTGCCGCTCGGCGCAGTGTGAATGATCACACGCATCGAAATACTGTATAAATACATTTACTGTACACTACTTCTTATTGGTAAATAGAATTGTATAGTTTGATTATCCAAATAATCAGTTTTCTGTACATCCACGTCCTCCAATTACTTTGGATAATCTATGTTCTACTGTATACAATATTTTAGTTGAATGACTAATTTTTAACTTTTAACTTTTTGAACCCTGACCAACAAACCTCAAACACACAAAGTGAAATCAAAAAATTATTCCCACCTCAGAATATAAACATAAAAACGTCTGTTGCTTGTCTACTAAGTCATGGACCCTGCCATGGTGTCATCTGAAGTCGGAGTTAGCATGGCCGCCAATCTTTGCGGAATAACAGTGTGTATGACAATACAAGGTGTGAACACATTTAAATGTGAAGTCTGTACAATGTATTATTACAGAATGGTTTTATTATGGTAACTCAACTGTTCATGTAGTGAATTCCCCCAAGGAAGTGCTCCTTAATCATAGATCGCAATGAAGTGCTGCAACCATTTGCACTCTGAAATTCATGCAAGAAGAAAAGAAAATATGGTTACTTTGTCACAATAGTTAATTGTGCATTCTAGACACTGCCCTCTACCCCAGTGTCATGATAATAAGCAAAGATGTTGATTCAAGTTATTTTACTTATTCCTTTTTCCTGGCCAGTGGGATCAAAAAGTCAGTATAAATTTGAAAACTTAATAAATCACGGAATAATGAGGTAAGAATTGACACACATGCTTGTAATGATATGGGGTTTTATTAGAACCTCATCTACCATTATCGGGCCTTTTTTCTTCAAGGAACTGCATGATTCTGGTTTTGTAAGTGCTACCATGATGGGTGAGAGGTATGCCGATATGTTACAGAATCGCATCATCCCCAGCATGGCTGATAAATACCTGCTGGAACATACTTCTTCCCTTTCGCATTCCAGTTAAGTACGGTTCAAATGCATTGCTTACATGCCCACTGCTGACATCCCCTACACACTTACTGGTACCTTCTGTTCATGCATAGATGTTCCCAGATTATCAACTGCTGTTTCTTGCATGTCCTCTCTCGCTTTTTGTGCCTTATGGTACCTTCTACTCCACTGGCACAATTTGGTCATCCACAGGTGCCAGCTACTGCAATCTGCTTCTCAGCTGTCTTTCTGCACCGAGGAACCTGACTTTGAGATGATTCAAATGACTGTACTGCTATTCTAAAAATAAATGTAAAGCTGCCTGGAATGTAATAAGTGAGATAAATGTGGGGAAGGAAGAAATCACTTTGCCACTTAACTACAATACACTTGATGAATATTTAGTAAATTGTGCAAGTTCCCTTGTAGCACAAAATGATGATACATCTGATGCTAAGACCTTCCTGTTGCAATCACAAAAGAAAATGAATGAAAGATTCACTTGGCAAAAAAATAGTGCTACAGATATTATTAATTCAGTAAACAAACTAAACAGCTCCAGAACAGAGGACTACTATGGGTTTAGTAACTATGTTTTGAAATGCATAATCATGGAAATTAGAATGCCTCTGCTTTATCTTGTAAACAAAATTCTCAATGATAGTATTTTCCCCGAATGCCTTAAAATCACAGTTGCTCTTCCAATATTCAAAAAGGGTGACAAACACATAGCAGATAACTACAGACCTATAGCAATTGTCCCCATAATATCTAAAATAATAGAGAGCTGCATACATTTACAAATTTACAAGTATTTTGAGAATAGTAAGCTACTCAATGAAAGCCAGTTTGGATTTCGATCAAACCTATTGACTATAAAAGCTATTGAAAGTCTGATAACTGAAATACATGATGGTTATGAAATGAAAAAGACTATCTGTGCTACACTCATAGACGTAAGTAAACCTTTTGATTGTGTGTCACATAGGATCATAGCAGAAAAGTTAGAATACTATGGAACTGAGGGTAAAGCATTAAATCTATTTAAATCTTACCTAAGCAAGAGGCAACAATTAGTGTATGTTAACAAGCAGAGGTCAACACTAATGCCAACTAAGAAAGGAATCCCACAGGACTCCGTTATCGGGCCATTCATTTTCATAGTTTATGTTAATGATTTTTCAAACTATATATCATGCAAAAATGTATTAGTTTACGTTTTAGGAGGCGATCCACTTATAATATTGTAAAAAGATATAAAAAAGCCAAGATTGCTGATCATGAATTTTTATTTACTACGACCAGTTTCGCTGAACTATGTCAGCATCATCTGGTCAAATAAAATATTTTACAAGGCCATAATCTTGTAATGTCAATCAGTTGTTATATAACAATTTACAGTGCATAGGTGCACTATGTCATTATAACAAAACATAATTATCACAGTGAGTGACAATAGCAAACTCACTGTTATAATTATGTTTTATTATAATGACATAGTGCACCTATGCACTGTAAACTGTTATATAATAACTGATTGACATTACAAGATTATGGCCTTGTAAAATATTTTATTTGACCAGATGATGCTGACATAGTTCAGCGAAACCGGTCGTCGTAAATAAAAATTCATGATCAGCGATCTTGGCTTTTTTATATCTTTTTACAAAAATGTATTATACGCAGATGATATGACAAGGATTACTTCTGGTGAAGATATATGTGCAGTGAAAGAGAAAAATAAGAAACTATTAGAAAAAAGTAAACAGTGGTGTAAAGCTAAACAATTATGTATAAACGAAACAAAAACAGAGGAAATTTATTTTAAGCTAAAGACACGGAAAGAAGATAATTGAAGTGTTAAACTGCTCGGTCTCAATACAGACCAAAGACTTTCCTGGGATGAACGTATAAATTCTCTTTCTAGTAAACTTGCACATGTAATTTTTTTATTGTATAAACTAAGACACTGTGTCAACAAAAAACTATTGCTTCTCTGCTACTATGCATTCTTCCAGTCACAGCTGCAGTATGGATTGCTGTTATGGGTTAATTCACCAGGTGCAAATCTTATATTCATATGGCACAAGAAAGCAATTCGAATTATTCAGGGGCTGGGACCTAGAGAATCATTTAGGAATGATTTCACTCAAATCAATATAATGACACTCCAAAGTCTATACATGTAATACTGCCTCATATATGTAAAAGAAAATATACAGAAATTTACTCAGAGAGAACATACGCACACACAGTACAAGAAACAATAGCTTGCTGGATATACCATACTCAAGGCTGTCACTGATACATAACAGCCATGAACACTTAGGTCTTAAACTATATAATAAATTACCACAATATGTAAAAGTACTTCCTCCAAGTAAATTTAAGTCAGCATTGGAGATATGGTTTAAAAAGACTGCCTATTACTCAGTGAAAGAAAATCTCCAAAGTACGTTGGACGACATGCTTAATGCATAAAATATTCACAAATACCTTTCATTGAAATTAAAATACCATGTTATCCAAATCCATGTGCAAATAAATACAGTAAAACTTCGTTTTTACGTTCCCGGTTTTTACATTTTCCCACCATTTACACCATTCTTTGTCGGTCCCGTCTAATTTCCTATGTTCACAATGTTAGTTCGCCCTCGTTTTTGTGTTAACATATTTACGCATTTCCTGCGTTTTACACTTTTCGAAAGCATGTTTGTGAAGAAAAAAATGATGTAATCTACATAAATTGATGCTAGCATGGCTTTCCCCTTAAATTATAATGCTTAAATATTATTCACAGTCAACTTTCTTGACACTTTGCATTTATTCAAATGTATATTTTGCGTATCGTTGTTGGCAGTATGCAGCTAGTTGACTTACGATGCGCCAATGTGTGGTGGTGTAGTTCCTCTTTCCACTAGCTTCTTTGCCAGAGTGGCTGGCATGTACTCAATCAGAACCAGTTGCTTTGTTGATATGAGAATAGAGTTGCATTGTTTTTGTGATACATATTTCTGATTCATAAAGAACGTTATATGTCAAAGTTGGGTATCATGATACTCACAACTTCAAAAAAGCGATAATAGTGTGAGATGCCAATCCTATGCAAACGTCACAAAAATACTTGTGCATATGTTCGTACTCAAGAAAGTGAATAAATTCTCTAATATTTTCGTGTGAAACATCGAAAAATACAGAAAGAATGTAACTTTAGGTGTTTTACTACATAAATAATTAATACCAGTAAAAGGCAGTAATTTTGAAGATGTGTTACATAGCCTGGCAGCAGCGTCCAAACGATATCTATCGAAGCGGTTCAGGTAATTTTGAAGATGATTAACATAGCCCAGCAGTGGCATCCTCTATTATAATGAATGAAATTACGTCAAAAATTTCCACTTCCCATAAAATTACCAGTTCTGCCCTGTGCTTAAAATAGTAAGAATTTTGATAACTTTTATTGTATAATAAACTTCCTGGCGAGTATTTAGATGCCTATTATGTACATATATCACAAATTACGAAAATGCAAGGCTGATCCAGTAAGCATATTTTACCATTTAAAACACTACTTCCTGCATTTTACGTTTTCCTGCATTTTAAACCATATTACTGAAGTTCCTTGAAAAGCGTAAAAATGAGGTTCTACTGTAATTACTATAGAATTGTAACATGTAAATATGTGTAATTATAAGTGAAACTGTAAGAATATTTTTGTACCCATTCTAAATTTGTGTTTGTAAAAAGATGAAATGTAAATGACGAAGCCAATTGCATGGTAAACATGCTGAACAGCTAATAAATAAACATCTAAACATGTATAGATAGCATGGCATCACAGTCGCTAAGCACCTGGTATTGTTGCTGCTGTGAAATACTTATCTGGTTTTAATAAAATTATTCTATGAACAAAGTGGATTTCTTCACATCTTACAGGCTGATATCTTACTTTTGGTTACTCTTCATAGTTACTGTGCTGTATTAAAGTAAAGTATTGCACAAAATTTTAAAGAGTTTGTGAAGATGAAAATGCACTGTGTAATAATTACATAAGGTATATCAATAATTGAGGATAGGTAACAACTCACCGTAAAGAGCCCTGCTGAGCTGCTTAAGACATGAAAATAGATAATCACATTCACACAACTTAAATTTTCAGCCATGGCCTTCATCAGAAAAAGAAACACACACATTCACGCAATCACTCAGACAACTATACGTACACAACTACCATGTCCGGCCACTCCAGCAAAACATGCGTCTGTACTGTGAGTGAGGTGGGGAGTGGAGGGGGTAGGATGCTGGGTAAAGGTGGAGATAGAAGGTTACGTGTTTCACTATGGATTTTAAAGACTCTGATAGGCGGCAATTTGAATTGCGGCAATGAATACAGAGAAGGGAAGGGGAAAGGACGAAAGGGAGGTGTAGAAGAGTGTGGGGAGGGAATGAGGAGATTTTAAATGATATGAATAGTAAGGGAAAAATAAAGATAAGAAAAATAAGGTTGGGAAAAATAAAAAAATAAAAAATAAAAAAAATAAAAATGAGTAATAATAAATAGTAATTAATTAAGGGGATATTGTAAGTGGTGAAACACAGTTGTAAGGATGACATGAGATACAAGATAATGGGTGGGGATGGAAAGGAGGGGGGGAGGGAACATGCTAGGTGTAGGGTGCAGGGATGGGAATTTATCTTAGGTTGAGGCCAGGTTGATTGTAAGACCGTAAAATGTGTTGAAGGGACAACTCCCATCTGCGAAGTTCAGAAGAGCTGGTGGTGGAGGGAAGGATCCAGATGTCTCAAGCAGTGAAGCAGCCATTGAAATCCAGAATGCTGTGCTCAGCTGCATGCTGCCACAGTTTGGCGGCAGCCATTCATCCTGACAGACAGCTGGTTTGTCATCATACTGATATAAAACACTGCGCAATGATTGCAGCAGAGTTGGTACATTACATGGCTGATTTCACAGGCCCAACCTCTGATGGAGTAGGACAAGCCTGTGACGGGATGGAATAGGAAGTGCTGGGTGACTGGATTGGGCAGGTTTTGCATTGGGGTCTTCCACAGGGATATGATCCCTATGGTACGGGGTTTGGGTTGGGTGTGGCATACTGATGGACTAGGATGTTGTGGAGGTTGGGTGGGTGACTAAACACCACTTTAGAAGAGGGTCAGAAGAATCTTGGGTAGGAAGTCTCTCATTTCAGGTCTTGACGACAGATAATCAAAGCCCCGACAAAGAATGTGGTAGATATTCATGCAGTTATGTGTGTGCATAGCTTAAGACAGGTGCCAATAGCACAGACTGTACATGCAGCCAAATGACTGTGACCCCTGAAAGGGAAATCCTTTATAAATTCTCATGTGTGGACCTTGGTGTCTACATCTTGCATATGGTCTCTCATGTGACATAGTTCTCTGTATCGTTCATTGTCATCCTGTGACCTAATTAATTTACTGTATTTTACATTAATGTACCATATAATGTTCAGAGCCAGCATAAAATCCAAGTGTCTTTCATAAAAAAAAAAAAAAAAAAAAAAAAAAAAAAAAAAAAAAAAAAAAAAACCATGGGAGGCCCGTGGTAGTAAAATGGCAGTAATAAGGCATCACCATCAATCAAAGGGGATTGTAAATACTGGATCAGTAATTCTGCAATATAATGGTACCAGAACTGAGGGACAATGTTTGCACACCACACATAGAGTTTCTTTCCAACAGGTCATACTATTCAAAATAAAAAATGAGCAGATATTGCTAGTAATGAAATACCATATTGGTAATGATATTTTTACTATCAAAATTGGTTACAGATCATAAGGTAGGATACAAAAAAGAAAAGGAGTAAGTTAATTTAATCAGTTTGCTCTGAAATTTTATTTGGTTTCCACTGATATAAAAAGGATAGTATTCTAACATACACAGAACATAAAAACTTCCATGTATGTCTGTAATGTAATATTAGTGTTTATTTAGCCAGAAAGTTTTATACTATTATTTTCCACTTTATTGTTTCACTCCATCCGCAGACTATTTCATGTCATCAACAACAAAAGAAAAAGAAAAAAAAAGATGCTTTTAAACATTCACATTTACAAAACAAGAACTTTTTAAATTTTTTTATATACGTAACAGAAACATACAAATATTATTTTATGTGACTAGATAAATATTTGTTATGAATGGGTTTCTAATATTTAGGAAAAAGAAAAGCTGTAAAATAATTCATGGTAAGCAGTTACTGGTAAGACTGGTAAATATTGTCAGCAATATACATCATCAGAAGTAAGCGCATTAATTTTGTGCTTCATTAATTTTCTCCTCTGCATGGTCAGAATACAAAACAGTAAGTAAAACAGCTTTAGTCTACTAAAAAGCTTTCAAATACAATAAAACAATGACAGATTTTGAAGAACTTTTGCTACACAAACTGTAACATCAATTAGCACCATTTTAGCTGTACACGCGCACATATATATATTTTGCCATGATGATTGGTAAGGAAACATGAATCTGTTTCTGATGAACAGATTTAATTTGGACCCTCTGTGCCTGCAGCTACATTCTTCCTTCTTTAAAATTTCTCTTGCTCCTCTAAAGTATTTTAAATTGAATATTAGCACAGAAAATTTGAATCAGAGAATCCTTATAATGTTTTGCACATAGGAGGCATATGCTCCAATTTCCAACTTCACTCATGGAAATCACTTTTAGTAAATACAGACAACCGAAACTACAAGTTTACAGTAGAAAATCATTTTTATACAAATATATTAGTACATTTGTCAATGTACTACAGTGTTTTAACACATACTACCTTTAGTTTTTTAGTACCGATGCTTACTGGATTCTTACATAATATCCAGTGTTTCATATAGATTCACTGATTATTACAGATTAATGTCTTAAAAATAATTTGAGCATGGTTACATCACTTTGGAAGCAATATTTCTATTGTAAGCTTGCCAAAATGAAAACCAATATTAATTATAAAAGACAGCTAAATATTTTGAAAAGTTTTGGATCACAGAAATGGGTATTTCACCAGGCAGAATATATAACATGTTCCTATACAAAGCTTTATATATAGGATGTGACACAATAATTAGAATATAAAAATAAACCAAGCAGTCAATGATTTGCACTCAATGGACAAGAGCTTTTTAAATCTAATACTAACTTTTTCAACACACGTATGCACCTTTATACAAATTGTCACATGGTCATTAAAAATATGTGCATTTATGTTTTTACATTTACACTGAAGAGCCATAGTTCATGTCTTCACACATGGTATCAATAAAAATGATATACTTTTAATTAGAACAATACATAAATCTATAACCATGTGCCTTTATGTAGCATATCTCATGGAAAACATTCACAAAATCATTTTCACAAAAAAATAATGAAGATATTTTATATTGCCAATGTATCACACTGTTACATTGCCTTACACGAAACAGTTCCAGTTAGAAGAAATGGTGCTTTGCAGATGGAAAAATCTGCATGAAAGTCTCTTTTTAAGCTTATTTGTCACTTTTGTTGTATCATGCACATTTGGAAGCATCAAATATAAAATGTGCATTAAGTCTTATATTTCACATCCAAGAAATTCTGCTAGAACATTTGACTTCAAATAAAAAGTTAGGAGCATGGCACTAAATCCTGAATCACCACTCCAATAACTATATGTTAACTTTTGTTCTCCATACACAGAGAGTTCTAGCATGTCCCTAATCCACAGTTCTGGGACAAATGTGTACTACCTGCCTACTTTCGTCATATTGATGCACAGTTGGTGATCTCTAATATCCCCCCAGCCACCATTTCCCTTTCGTAGTTTCTGCTTCTTGTTGCCATTTGTAACTGTTAGGGTTAAATGAGTGGGGAAAAGATGTTTCGCTGCAAATTTCAGGACATGTTGCACTTTTGAAATTACTGCAGTAGATTCACAGTTGGCTTTCTTGTGATGCACACCACTGAAATTAAAGAGCAATGTTAATTAAATGCATAGCATAGACAAATAAAAAATAGTAAATCAACACAAAAAGAATTACATTGATAGGGAAACAATGCAACTGTAAAAGAAAATGGTTTGCTGGCAGTTATTCATTAGTAAAACATCGAAATAAGTTAGTTTGTTGTTATTTTACAATCTGGTTGCCAATCTCCCTTCCAGTGATGTTTGTAAATTTATTTTCTAAATAGTCACAATATAATAATAATAATAATAATAATAATAATAATAATAATAATAATAATAATAATGCTGGATCTCATGTTTTCAATTATAAACAAAAAACACAATTCTATTTGCTGCTGTTCTTGTTTTGCAGCTGAGAATGGAAGGAAGTGATACATAAAATGAGTTAAAGAATAGCATTGTTTATAATAGAACACTTCTGATGATTATTCATCCAAAATACAGCTCCATTAGATTAGATAGATTAGTTGTTCATTCCATAGATCCGTGTTGAGGAGATCGTTGTGGATGTGGAACATGTCATATTTATGTATTAACTGACAATATAATACTAATAGTATGAATACATATGTCATTTGGTTCTGTTTAAAAATTCATTAATGGACTAGGAGGAGTTGGCCATTAGTAAACATTTCAGGCTCCACTTAAATTGATTTTTATTTGTAGCTAAATTTTTTATGGTTGGTAAATGATACAAAACTTGTGTTCCTGGGTGTGGACCCTTTTTGAACTAAAGTAAGTGCTTTTAAGTCCTTGTGTATATCATTTTTGATCCTAGTATTGTATATATGAACTGAGCAGTTTGTTGGAAAAAGGTATATATTATTTATGATAAATTTCATCAAGAAATAAATATACTGAGAGGCAGTAGTTAGTATACCCAGTTCTTTGAATGGCTTCTACAGGATGTCCATTAATTTACCCCACAAATAATACTTATTACACCCTTCTGTACTCTGAAAAATTTTACTTGACTTGAAGAGTTACTCCAAACCATAATACCATACAACATTATGGAATAGAAATAAGAAAAGTATGGAAGCTTTTTCTTTTTTTGTGTCCTGTGACTGATAACACTCATACTGCAAATACAGATTTGTTAAGTCGTTTCTGCAGTTCTGTAGTGTGCTCTTCCCAACTGAATTTATTATCAAGCTGAAACCCAGGAATTTAATACTGTCAACCTCTTCTATCTGCTTTTTCTTCATACTTTATGCATAAGCTGGATGGAAACCTCTTACATGTTCTCAACTGCATGTAGTCAGATTAATGTCAATGAAATGGCTTTAAACCATTTATTAATGTTAATGAAAATTTCATTAATAGACCTTTCTAGAACTATGCTTGACATGCTATTTATTGCATTACTTTTTTCATCTGCAGACAAAATATACTCTGCTTCTGGCAATGTAACTGATGAAAGGTCATTAATGTACACAAGAGAAGGCAATGACCCTAAGATGGATCCTTTTGGGATACCACATGTTACTTCTTTCCAATACAATGATGACTGATGGCTTAATTCACTAGTCCCATGCACTGACACCCTTTGTTTCCTGTTAGTGAGGTACGACCTGAACCATTTTGCAGCATTGCCTGTGAAACCATAGAATTCTAATTTTACTTACAAGGATGTTGTGGTTCACATAATCAATTACAGAAAATGCCCAATGCTTGTAAATTATTACATAATGAATGAAGTACATTCTTATTGTAGGTGTAAATAGCCTTCTCGATATTGGAACCTTTTAGAAATCCAAACTGTGTTCTGGAAAATATGTCATTTGTGGTCATGTGGTTCAGAAGCTACTTTTACATTAACTTTTTGAGAATGGTGGAGAAAGTAAAATCAGTCTGTTGTTTGATGGTATCACTTTATCCATATATTTTAGCAAATCAGGAAATGTTCCAGTTCGAATGGTTACACAAGTAACTTAAAATTGTGCTAAATTCATAAGAACACACCTTAATTAACTTTCTTTGTATTTCATTGTAACTACTAGACTGCTTTGCTTTTAAAGATTTTGTAATTGAAGTTATTTTTTGTGACATGAGGGACATATTTATGTACTTTATGAAGTTATTTGTAAACACTAGTTTTAGATTACTGTCCCTGATAAACAATATTATCAGTAACAATTACAAAGTCACACTATTTCCTACAGTTACTAATGTATCATCTACTCTTAATTCTATCTGCTCCTGTTCATTTCTGGTTCTACCAGTCTCCTCTTACACTATATCTCATGTTGTTTTTCTTTTGTTGCCTGACATTGCCATCTTCTTGCCATAATGCATTTAGAAATATACAATTCCTGAGACGGATTTTCATCTCGAATCTGTCAGAGACATTAAAGATAAATCTGAAGTGTTGAATTAACATTTGTGATGTGACCGGGAATCGAACCCGGACCTCCATGCTTATTAGGCAGACGTATTACCACTAGACCACTGCATCGCTAGCAATTAAGGCCCCTCGGAATAGTCTAAGCACAATTTCCTTCATGTCACAAACTTTAATTCAACTTCTGTGTTCCATAGAATACTGCCACTACTGCCAAGGCTCTCCATGCAGCGGAATAGCACCTCAGCAATGGACATATTGGAACATTTCTGATTTTAAGGTGATATAAATATCAATGTTAATAGAAATGGTCTAGTGGTAAGATGTCTGCTTAGTAAGCATGGAGGTCCGGGTTCGATTCCCGGTCACATCACAAATTTTAATTCAATGCTTCAGTTTTATCTTTAACGTCTCTGCCATATTCGAGATGAAAATCCATCTCAGGGATTGTATATTTCTATTAACATTGATATTTGTATCGCCTTAGAAACAATAATGAATTTCTCTGGCATTAATGCATTTATCATTAGAGATTTATCTGGTTGCCTTCATGATCAGAGAACTACAGTGCTTCAAATATGAAGTTCGTGCACTGTTTCCTATTCAGATTTTCAGTATGTATCATCCAGAAGATAAACATATGACAAAACAATTACATTTGCTGTTGCTCATATTTAACTCATCAAGCAGAAATTAAATATTATGCTGTTTAACCCTATGACTGCAGTGCACGAGACCTGGTAATCTAATATTGGTGCTACCTTGTGACTCCTCTTGCCATATGCCGGGTGCCAGATACATCCGACACTTTAGTTGCTTCTCAGATTGTTACAATTTTTTCTCCAAATTTTGAATCTACATGGGGAAAGTTGGGAATCCTTTCTTACTATTTACTGTAGAATATAAAACAAGGAAACACACAATTGGCAGGCATTGCTGGATATATATTGAGACATAAGTCATAAAAATAACCTGTTACATTGACAATATGGGGGACTGATGACCTTGCAGTTTTGTCCCCCTAAAACATCCCAACAACAACATTTACAATAAAATACAAAGTGTACCACAGCACAAGTTGTCACACTGAACTGATGACAAAGTCATATACTTGCACACTGAAATGCCGCTGAGAAGAGAATCAAATGCAATTCACATTCCACCATAAATAACCAATAAGCTGTAGTGTATCTCAAAAACAATAATGGACATAACCATGCAAATGGTACCTCAGTACCAAACTGCTGTAATAGTCAAGTCATCCTCAGGGCATGACATAAGTTGACTACCGTGGCAGTAAAAAGAATCAAAATTATTCAAACATGCCATTATTGGTCTGTGGAACAGTAGGGATATGATTTTGTAAAGTGAGGAGTCAACAGTACGTACCATATATTTCCGCAGATAAGACGATGGCTGAACAAAAAACACCCACACCAAAATCTGAGGTCATCTTATATAATGGTACGAAAAAATTAGATTAAAATTTAGTCTGAAATTTACATCGTGGAGGAAAGATTTATGGGAACAAAGGTTTGGGTAATTAAGAAAAAAATCTCAGTATATCCAGAGTTGCACTGAAACGATTAGCGCACATTTACGTACAGTACAGTGAAAGGGTTAAAACATTTCAGAGCTACACACAATAATTGCGGTTTCCTTTGAAATCCTTTATCTTCTGTTCTCAGGCAATGTAGTGTGTTTTCACCCGCATAATATGTGCATCAGCATGATTAAATGTCGTCTCGGTCAAAGAAAACAATCAGATGCAATGTAGCAGTACAGGGATAAAATTTCAAAAGTAGACCACAAACACTGTGTGGTGCTGAGGTACTTCTCTCAGACCCCGCAACTCTGTACAACCTGTAGTCATAAAGAAACATATGCCCAAATCTTGGTGTAAAGATAAGTAATTTATGTTTGCTGTGTGTCAAGCAGCAAAATGCTAAACACGCAGCAGAAACAGAAAGCCAGTTGTTGCTAAAACTTGTTGACACCTGAAACTTAAAATTGTGTGCCGGAACCGAGACTCGAACCTGGGACCTTTGCCTTTCGCGGGCAAGCGCACTACCGACTGTGCTATCCCGACACGACTCACAATGCCGCCTCACAACTTTACTTCCGCCAGTACCTCACCCCCTACTTTCCAAACTTCACAGAAGCTCTCCTGCGAAGCATGCAAGACTAGCACTCCTGGAAGAAAGGATATGGTGGAGACATGGCTTAGCCACAGCCTAAGGAATGTTTCCAGAATATGGCGAGGTACTGGAGGAAGTAAAATTGTGAGGCGGCATCGTGAGTCGTGTCGGGATAGCACAGTCGGTAGTGCGCTTGCCTGCGAAAGGAAAACGTCCCAGGTTTGAGTCCCGGTTCCGGCATACAATTTTAATCTGCCAGGAAGTTTCATATCAGTGCACACTCCGCTGCAGAGTGAAAGTTCATTCTTGTTGACACCTAATTAGGCAAAGAAACATCTATAAAACAGCAGTAATAAGGCATATGGAAAATAACTGATATACAATAACAAGGAATAAATGCGTCACACAACACACGAACACAGCGCCCCTGGCGGAACACTAGGAACTACACAGGCGCGCATCTTAAATTTAACGCTCGCGTTCACTACAGCTCTCGCATACAAAACACACAAACAGTCTCTACAACTGCAACTAGCAGCATTTTTCAGAACTTCCTGAAGCTTTGCATCTGAATCTAAGCCATAGGCGTATTTTTAGATCCCGAAAACTGGGAAAAAAGTGCAACTTGTGTTTGGGTAAATACAGTAATTTGGGGGTCGTCTTATAGGCCAGATATATGCTTAACCTATAAAATTTTGATGAAAATTTGTACCTCCTCTTATCTGAAGGTCGTCTTATCTGCGGAAACATACAGTACTACACAGAGGACCATTTAATAGCTGTGTAGTCCTATTGTTACTAAATGAATGTGCAATTGTCGAGTTGTTTTCTACCTGTTTTTCACAATGTTTGCTTGGAGCTTCAGTTTTGATAAACAGTAACATGAATGTATATTTTTGTGAATATGTTTTATACAAGTATATGCCTCCAAAAATTTGGCAACATTGAAATGTGGCAACATGATTATTCTTGCTGGTAAGGAAAGAAGAACCACTGCATTATGGTTTAAAGAAAACTGTATGGATGTGCTAAACTATCTTGTTCAAAATTGCAATGTGAACACCATTAAATACTTTTGAACCACATTACAGCTTCAGCTGCATGTAATATCAAGTTATACAAAAATCTGGTAATGAAAGGTCCAGGAGAGTACCTATTCACAGTGGTACATAATTAATAGTAAAAGATTATACTTTCAGTGTGTCCAAAATTATTGAAACATTCTTGGAAAATTACAAAGCAGTAACAATTGAAAAGGTACATGACTGATGTATATGGAGACTTTCCACCATACAGTGATCTGAGTATGTGGTCCCGCAATTTTAAGACCTGATAGAAAGTAGAGAAGTCTCAAGTAACAGATCAGGATTTAGATAAAAGCTCTAGATTGTATTTTCTCACACATTTATTCACATCACTATGCATCTCAAATTTCACTCAAATTTGATATGAAGGAACTGGACTGCGTAATCAGGAACAGTTGATGATATAATTCCTAGCCACAGTGTCTATTGCCTAGCTAGTATCTTAATATGCTTCTTAATTTGTGACTCATGTCAGCTGTTGTGGTGTCGCACAAGTACAAAGTGCGCGCCACCTACTTTCGCCGCGCGCCGCCATGGACGCACGGCGCGGCGTTCTCACGACGACAGCCACGAGCGCCCTCTGCTGCAACCCCGCTCGTGGCCACCACGGAAAGACACCGGTCACTTGGGACTGAGATAGCAACCAGTAAGGACCTTCGTAATCAGATAGGCACCAGTGAAGACTTTGCTATCGTACAGGCACTAGGCAGGCCTCTAACAACTATGTATCAACATTCTGCAGTAATATGTAAAAGTTAAGTATTGTTACATTCTGTGCAATATATATCTCTTTCTAATTTACTCTAGTGTTTATAGTTTCTGGCTGCTCCCCTCCGTACCTGCACCAGCGTGCTATCTTATTCCTGTGTCGGTCTCATCCACTCGGCCACCGACACCTACGACGAGGCTGGGACACAAAAGCGGCGACGAAGTTGGGACACAAAAGTGGCGACGAGGAGTGATAGAACCTTGGATCAGCCCGCTTGCAGCAGCCAGACAGCAGCAGTCGAGCACGTAGAAATTGCTCCCGCCCACCCACCCTTATTATAAGAATTTTGGGGGAACATATTCAGTTGCGTGTTTTGTGGACTTTTTTGTTGCAGAGTGTCCTCTTTCATATTGCATTTGTGTTTTGTTATAATTTACTTGTATGCGCGGCGCCTAATCGGTCAGCATGGCCACTACCCCGAACCCAAACTTAATGGAAATTATTCAGTTACAGACGGCGCAAATCACTCAACTACTGCAGGCCGTGTCGCAGTTGACGGCACAGGCTGCTCACCAACAACAACAGCCGTCACATCAGCAGCCCACACCTGCCGCTGTACCGCTCCCTACGTTCCGCCAGTACAACGAACGTGAAGAAGAATGGAGCGACTACTTCGCACAGTTTCAAGAACTCGGCGTGGCTCATCAAATTACAGGTCAGAGAGTGAAGAACCTTTTCTTATCGATTGTGGGCCCCCGGACCTTCGTATTATTGCAAAAACTTTTCCCTCACACCTCTCCTCGTGATGTAGACTTTGAACAAATTGTAGATGCACTGAATGCTCATTACGAGAGGAAAGTTCTCGTAGCCGCTGCGCGGTACCGATTTTTCAGACTTAAAAAATTACCGCAGCAGTCACACCAAGAGTGGATTACGGAATTGAAGGGCTTAACCCGCCATGTAAATTTACTTGCTCTTGTGGACTTTCGTATAGTGACGTGATGTTGAGGGATGCGATTACGCAGAATATTCAGGACCCCAGAATTAGCGCAGCAATTCTGAAACAGTCTGACCCCTCATTAGACAGTGTACTGCAGCTTATAGATGCGCATGATACTTTTGACTTAGCAGATGTAGAAATGCAAAGCCACAGTGTAAATTCAGTGCGCCGCAACGGACGCTTTCCTAGCCGTAGTTCTCAGTATAGCACTAGTGTTTCTTATTCTACCGGCCGTGCTGAACAGACAGTGAACAGTAGCCAGTGTAAAAGTGCGACACACAGGTCGCCCCGTCGTGTTCGAAACAGTGATTTGAATAACGGGCGCCAACGCTCATTTCAGAAAAATGTACGTAAATCTTGCCCCCAGTGTGTGTCTCGCCACAAGCGTGCTCATTGCCCTAGTCGCAACGCAACCTGTTATCAATGTGGCAAATCAGGACATGTACAGTCTGTGTGTATGTAAATTAAAAACTCAAAGAACGGTACCGTTAGACACAGTGCTTCGCAAAGTGCGAGAACAGTTCATTCTGTAAATGTTATACGGGCTGTGGAATTGAACAGTGCTTTCCTTGGATCTCAATTGCAAGAAAGTAGTTCTGCGCCTATGGCAAAACTATATAGTGCACCACGTAGCAAGCGCCGACGAGCGCGTAAAACAGTGCAACGGAAACGGGTTCGGGACAAGCAAAATGACTATGAACAGTGCATTCCTGTAGTGAACATAGTGCCTTCTGCAACTGCTCCTTGTAATAGTGCCCAGTACTGTGTAGCTAGTGACAGTAGACTTGTTGTAGATACTGAAAGTAATTTTAGTGCAGTAGCCTCGCATTGCGCGGACGCCGATCCGGCGGTAGTGCCATCTAGTGACAGTGTTGTTAATCCCCTGCGTGCCGAGTCTGAGCCGCTTCCTTCACTACGCGGCCCGCGCATACGCAGCACACAAACCGTAGCAGACGTTGCCCACATTCGCGCACCTGTCGTGCGCCAGAAGCACAAACTTTTTCTAAATCTCTCCATAGAAAATAAGACTGTGCAATTTCAGCTTGATACTGGTTCCGCTGTTACATTAATTAATACAGATACTTATGCACTTCTGGGTTCGCCAAAATTGTCGCCGTCACAGCAAGTGTTAACAGCTTATACAGGTGAAAATATTCCCGTGCTAGGAACATGTAGCCTGCCCGCCTCTTTTCAAGGTGTAACAAAAACAGTTGCTTTTGTAGTTCTTCAGGCCAAATCGACACAGAACATTTTTGGACTAGATGCTTTTGACTTGTTTGGTTTATCAATTCAAAGAGATGTGCTTCAAATTTCATCAATAGTGCCTCAGGATAAAATCAATGCATTGTGTGACAAATATAGTGACCTGTTTTCGCCGGAACTAGGTTATGCAAAAGACTTCGTGGCACATGTAACTTTAAAAGAATCTGCAGTTCCAAAATTTCGTAAAGCTAGACCAGTGCCTATCGCATTGCGTGATTCAATTGCCGAAGAACTTAAACATTGGCAAGATAGTGGGGTGATTTCTCCTGTTTCTGCGAGTCAGTGGGCCTCGCCTATAGTAATTATACCCAAGCCGTCAGGAAAACTTCGTCTCTGTGCGGACTTCAAATCAACAGTGAACAGTTAAACAATTGTAGACACTTACCCCCTGCCCAGACCTGACGAACTAATGGACAAATTAGGACAGTCTCGCTTCTTTTCCAAGATTGATTTAGCAGAGGCATACTTACCGATTCCACTTGATGACGAGTCAAAAAAGTTTTTCGTCATTAATACTCACATGGGCCTTTTTCAATTTCAACGCCTACCCTTTGGCAGTTCTTCCGCCCCCGCTATTTTTCAGCTTTTTTTGGAACAGCTGACAGTTTCTGTACCGTGTTGTTCGAACTATTTAGATGATATTGTGGTATCCGGACGTACAGTTGAAGAACATTTAGCAAACCTGGAGTGCCTTTTCAAAGTTTTGACTGCAGCAGGTCTACGTTGTAATAAAGCAAAGTGTTCGTTTTTTCAAACTGAAATAGAGTACCTAGGCCATGTGATTAATGCCCAAGGAATTCATCCCTTACAGTCACATCTTAGAGCAATCAAAGACTTGCCTCCTCCTAAGAATGTGCATGAATTGCAAGCAGTAATGGGAAAGCTTAACTATTATTTCAGATTTATTCCCAATGCCTCTCAAGATTGCAGCTCCACTGCATCACTTACGTAGGAAGAATGTTCCTTTTGTATGGTCTAAAGATTATCAGGTTGCCTTTGACAAACTAAAGTCTGCACTACTCAGTGATGCATGTTTGATTCCCTTTGACCCACAGAAGCCTGTAGTGTTAGCAGTTTACGCCTCGTCGTACGGTCTGGGTGCCGTTCTGTGGCATCGTATTGGATGTCACGATCGTCCTATTGCCTTTGCATCCAAGCTACTGACGCCGACGCAACAGAATTACAGTCAGATAGAAAAGGAGGCCTTAGCAATCATTTACGGCGTCACAAAGTTTCATCATTATCTGTATGGCAGAAAATTCTATTTGTTGACAGACCACAAGCCTCTCACGTCGTTGTTCTCACCCACAAAGCCAATTCCGCCACGAACGGCACAAAAGCTTCAGAGATGGTCCTTGATATTGTCAAATTATCAGTATGAGATTTTGTACCGACCTACCACTAAACATGCCAACGCGGACACACTTTCCCGACTTCCGGTTGGCCAGGATGTATCATTTGATTCTTCAGAAATGGCATGTTGTCAGATAGACTCCAGAGATGCTTCCGCTGTCGCAGACTTTCCTTTAAACTCTCGTCGGGTTGCACAGGAAACAGCTGCGGATGCAGACTTAAGTGTGGTAGCACGTTTTGTATGCTCAGGGTGGCCTGCCAGAGCCAAAGACATTGATCGGCCTCTGGTTTGACGTTATTTTGCACAACGTCATGCATTATCTTTAAGTCAGGGTGTACTGTTGTTGCATACCGACAACGACCAAGCAAGAGTGATTGTTCCTCGTTCCCTGCAACGAGAAGTGTTACGCCTCCTGCATCAAGGACATTGGGGCATTGTTAGGACAAAGCAATTGGCCAGACGTCATTGTACCTGGGTTGGTATGGACACTCAGATAGAGAGCATGACATCACAGTGTACAGTTTGTGCGGAGCATCAGGCGGCTCCTCCACAGCGTTTCTCAGACTGGCCACGCCCCAAGGGACCATGGCAACGTTTACATATTGACTTTGCCGGACCTTTCTGGAATACACGCTGGTTAATTGTTGTAGACGCTTTCAGCAAGTTTCCTTTTGTGATTGCCATGAACTCAACGACAGCTTCTAGTACAATCAGTGCCTTAACATCAGTGTTTTGCATCGAAGGCTTGCCTGAAACTATCGTCAGTGACAATGGACCTCAGTTTGTTAGTGCGGAATTTCAACAGTGATTCGAAGTGTGGCAGTCGGAGGTGATGGTTGTATGACTGTGTTGTGTGCCTGTGTGATTGCGTGAGTGCTCTATTTCTGAAGAAGGCCATGGCCGATAGCTGAATGTGTTGTATGTGTGTGTCTTTTGTATGTGCCTGTCGCAGCTCGTCGCCACGTCTTTGCGGTGAGTAGTAATCTGTCCTCACTATATTATTTATTCCAACCTGGACTTTCCATTATTATATTTCAACAGTTTTGTCGTGTGAATGGTATTCAGCATATTACCACTGCACCTTTTCACCCTCAGTCCAATGGTGAAGCAGAACGTTTCGTTCGAACATTCAAGTCTCACATGGAGAAGATGAAAGGTCAGCACTCCAGGCAGCAAGCTCTTCAAATTTTCCTGTCTACGTATCGGTGCATGCCACGTGACGGCCCGTCTCCTGCCGAGCTGCTACACGGCCGCCGTCACCGCACTCTCCTTCACCTGCTGCAGCCTCCCACACACCGAGTCGGTTCGTATGGCGCTACGCGTTTTCAGGTTTCTACGCCGGTGCTGTACAGGGTGTTTGCTGGTATGAAGAAGACATGGTTGCCAGGCACCATTCAGCGCGTGCTCGGTCGCAATATGTATGTTGTACGTTCTTCCACAGGGTCGGAGCTGCGGCGCCACGCAAACCAATTGCGCCTGCATAGGCCGCGCGATCCTGTCTCCGGTTTCTTGATTCCAGACCCAGTTCACCGCCAGGGAGCACAAACACATCATTCGTCAATGGGTCCAGCGTCCCCGGACTACGAGATCGCCCCGATGGAGATCGACGCGACGCCGCCGCTGTCGCCACCGCAGATGACAGCGTCACCGAGAAGGACGCCGGGACGGTGCGTGCCGCCGCCGCCTGGGCCACGCACCTCAGAAGAAGATGACCTGCTCCCTCTGGGCGGGGGGGTGCGCCCTTCCCCAGGTTTCGGTGGGTTCCCTGGAGGATCGCAAGGCGGATGCCGGGGTGTGGACGGCGCCCGATCCCAGCCTCAGCTACGATGCCCGTCCCACCAGTAACGCCCCCGCCCAGGCCCTCCTCCCAGTGCCGTCGCCGTGGCCCTCAGCCCTACGCCACGACGGCGCGGCGGTTTGGGGGGGGAGGGGTGTGGTGTCGCACAAGTACAAAGTGCGCGCCACCTACTTTCGCCGCGCGCCGCCATGCACGCACGGCGCGGCGTTCTCACGACGACAGCCACGAGCGCCCTCTGCTGCAACCCCGCTCGTGGCCACCACGGAAAGACACCGGTCACTTGGGACTGAGATAGCAACCAGTAAGGACCTTCGTAATCAGATAGGCACCAGTGAAGACTTTGCTATCGTACAGGCACTAGGCAGGCCTCTAACAACTATGTATCAACATTCTGCAGTAATATGTAAAAGTTAAGTATTGTTACATTCTGTGCAATATATATCTCTTTCTAATTTACTCTAGTGTTTATAGTTTCTGGCTGCTCCCCTCCGTACCTGCACCAGCGTGCTATCTTATTCCTGTGTCGGTCTCATCCACTCGGCCACCGACACCTACGACGAGGCTGGGACACAAAAGCGGCGACGAAGTTGGGACACAAAAGCTGTATAATGGCTATGGGAAATGGAGCACATTATTATGTTGTATTGGTGGTGTACTACCTGCACCTGAGGTAACTTCCCTTTTTAGGTGTAATCTACAGATCATGTACTTAACATGACCTCTGAATGGAGAATGTTGAGAGCTGAAGCTTGCATTCAGCTCGTAGTGCATTGGCTGTTAGAACAAACCCCGCCTCTTTCTCCCATTGTTGCCAGCTTACAGGTTTTAAAAGAAACAACATGTAAGGGGTTAAAGTGTCACAGATGGAACACGAAATTAAGTGTCAGTTAAATGTTTGAGTAATAGAAAACTGGAAAGTATATCCACTTAATATTAATATTTGAAAGGGACTTATTAAGCAGGTTAGCAACGCCTTCTGCCTCTTTTTATTGTCATAACTGAATAACATTCAGAATTAAC
This sequence comes from Locusta migratoria, assembly GCA_026315105.1. Lineage (NCBI taxonomy): Eukaryota > Metazoa > Arthropoda > Insecta > Orthoptera > Acrididae > Locusta > Locusta migratoria. Next base: position 14,054,190 of record CM048747.1, read on the forward strand.
ATTCTTCATACCACTTTCAAGGACAGCCTTCCTTTTTCTAAAAGGAGTCATCGGGGTATGTGGGTTTTATTTAGCAAATAACAAAGTTGAAGACAATAATCAATACCACACAAATCAACAATACACTGACAGTGTACAATGCTGTTATGAGGTTAGGTTGGTAGAGAGCATAATCATTCCGTAGAGACACGAACTCAGCCGACTTCTGCTGATCACAGAGGGGCCATGAAAAAGTGTGTGACCTGTACATGATTCAATTGTAAACAGAAGCTTATAACAAATTTCAATTATCTGAATGTGACTTACTGCTTGTGACTGAAATTTAGCTTATTATAGCAAACCAGTTCCCTGCTTGAATAGCTTATAAAATTTTAAAAGTATCCAAGATACCTGAAATTTTAACAGGCAACCTCCCCATTATTATCAAGGAGAATATACTCAATGAAGAGCTTAAAGTTTACACACCAATATCATGATTGTACTTTCAATCAGTTTGATATGGCTAAACATGCCACAAGATCGTGATAAGTTTCAACTTATTTTATTATCCAGTAAATCTAATAATATGATTATTAAAGTTTGATACCTACAAAAAATTTCAAAAATACATAATCAGACACCTTAATGGAAATTCCTGTACAACTGTACAAAAATAAACCATTCAGCAAAGAGAAAAATGCTGGATGAAACTGTGGACAGTATGCCCAGAACTATTCTCTGTAACACTTTTCTCCTGGACAGATGATTAAAAGAGGGGGGGGGGGGGGGATGCTTTAACGGTAAACTGAAGGACCTTAAAATTGTTATACACTATATTGCAGCAGATACCACATGTAAGAATTTCATTATTTGGCCCTTCCAAGGGGGCCAATATGCATGTAGAATGATATCATTGTAGTGTGTAAAAGAAACCTTTTAATAACTACTGACAGAGTTTAAAGAGTTACTGCTGGATCAAAGAAGACTGAAGTTTACTGATCACTATGGATTTATATACTTGATACCAAAATCTGCTATCATACATCAGAGTTACTTTTATAATAATTTTGACATATGAGTACTAGATCTATAGGCTAAAGGATGGAAAAGTGAAACTGAAACACAACTGTTTCTTCAGAAACAACACAAACATGTTTTGTGAATGATCTGCTATTTTTTTATTTATTTATTTATTTATTTATTTTTTTTTAATTATGATACAGAACTTTTCATGTATGCATTACTACACATATGACTTCTAATACAAATTAATCAAAAAATTAATTCTTATCAATTTACTATCATGTATTAAATAATTATATGAAAACTCAACTTACCATTCACCAATATGAAATACACGAGGCCCTTTCATAACCATTGCATATAACTTGTGTGACATGCAGCCTTGTGAAATATGTTGTAAACTCCAGTCCCAGTTATAGTCATCGTAGGTACAGAAAAACTCTGCACAATGTCTAATGTCATTCCAGGTTGTGCGGTTGAATGCCATTCCCATATTATGTTTACTGCTCACCCATGGTGTCACCTCAGCCTATGAAAATTCAAAAACCATACAGAACATCTAAAAATACAGAAAAAAATATTTTTGTACTCAGTGGCAAATGAAATGCTATTGCTGGGTCTGTTTTGCAGCCAACAAATGTGGCACTCATGAGATAGATAGTAAAAAAAGGTTGTAGTTGTGAAGACAGAGAGAACACAGTAGCTAACATTAGACCCAATAAGCACTTTCATTTAATGTATATGTGTGTGTGTGTGTGTGTGTTTGTTTAGAGAGAGTGCAGCAGCATTATTTGGAGGGGAGATACGGGCTCATATTTCCTATTATTAGTTTCCATGAAATACTGACTTATATCCCTTCTTTGTGGATGGTGTGTCAGTGAATGATTTTGAACAGTACTTTCAGAGTGCAGTGATTTTATTTTTCTCACGAATAAAAATGAACGAAGAGAGTGTAGTGTGATGTCAGCAAATTGCAAGACCAAAAATCTCAGTAAGTTTAATCCTGTTGTAGTAACAGATGCCTCACTATTGACAATGTTATTTGTTCCCATGAGGGTTTGTGGCTTAGCCCGAAACTTTGACACAGTCAGGTGATAAGGAATGGGAAGCTACAATCTCTCATCTGCATGTTTTACAAATAATGCTGATGATAATAGTTTTCTGCTCCATTATACAAATGGAAAGTCACTGAAGTGTATGTTATTAACATATTATATGTACATAGGACTTTATAGTACTAATCATTGTAGCATGCTGGTGTGATAATTCAAAATTGCCAATGGCCCTGGTTGCTTCCATGCCAGTAGAGGCACTATAGGCAGTGCAGCAGTGAAGTGTAACATGGCAAGGCATATATGTTTAAGTACAAATAGCATCTGACAGATGAATTCAGTTCAACGTTTACATTATTTGGGTAACTGTGATAATCTGACTAATGTTATAAGTCATAACAGAAAGGTGACAAGTGTGTGACTTACTTTGTGTACGTTTGACCTTCATCACCATATCAGTGATCGTTTAGATATGCAGACCATTATGCAGTTGCTTATCAAGCAGCAATAGGCTGTTTTAGAACAGCTGCAGGTATCGTTGACTACCAGGATTTCTTCACCCTTCACCTTCTCCACTCCCCCCCCCCCCTTTCCAATTATGAAAAAGCAGTTGAGGATCAGAATGATTATAACAAATGGCTTCAAGATTTTCTGGCGTTTGGCATTTCCGACAAGCACATGTGTAAGTCATTGTTGTTGTCTTGGATTTCTCCATGTTTGTACTAGTTCTTGAGTCAATGAGACCATCTGCAGGAACTTCCTTCACTCTCCTTTGCAGAAATGCAAGAGCTCTTGTCTACATATTTCCACAAACACACCCACATGCTTGTGGCATGTGTGTAATTCTACCACTGTCATAAAGAGATCCATCAGTCTTATAGAGCTTGGCTGGCCGAATTTCACAATCTCGGTCACAAATGCCACTTTATTATCAATACTTATCACAAATCATGTGCCAGTTCTATAGTTCATCATTTTGTTTGCCCTCAACAAGGAAGTCTGTCAGTACATTCTTCAGTTGGACAATCCATTTTCATCGGAGGTTTTGAGTATTGCTCAGTATTTTGAGGTTTCTTTTACTGCTGACATTCAAATTGAGGATCGGGGTGGTAATGATGTAGTATACTTTGATACCGGCCACAGTGTTAAGGCAGTTTTGTGAGGGGAGGATGATGTGGCAGCTGTTCAAACACTATCTCAATGTCACACAGGGTACCACCGTGCTAAACAACAACAATCACAAACTTCCCATCCTTCCTGTACTAAGTGTTTTGTTCAACATGATAGTGCTGGAGAGTATGTAATTTATGTAGGAAAAAAGGCCATATTTCATCAGTATGTCAGTCTCAGTCCTCAAATGTGGAACCAGGAACAGACTCAGCCATGGATAATTTTATTGAAGTATTTAAAAAGGATGTGTACATGTCAGTTGGTACTGGAGGCAGCTGTGATATTGACAGACACCCAAACATATGTGGATTTGAGCTCTCTGGCACTGTCATCTGTGGCTCAGAACTTGTTAAGTTATGACAAGCAAAAAATTTTACTACTCCTACAACTTAAAAGGCAGTTTTAAAAATAAGATTTCTCCACCATTTGACTGCTTTAACTGGTTGGTTGGTTGGTTGGTTGGTTTATAAAGGGACCAAACTACTTTGGTCATGACTTGCTGTTTTAATGCTTTTATTTCACTATCTAAATTTTGGCCTAAAGCCATTTTCAAATGTCAGAATATGCTAAAACTCTACTAAAGCAGAGTTACTAAACTTAGCTTTTAGAAACTCATTCACCAAAGAAGACAAAACCAATATCCCAGTTTTCGAATTACGAACAGAGGCTGTAATGAGTAACGTAGAAGTAGATGTTATCGGAGTAGTGAAGCAACTAAAATCACTTAACAAGAACAAGTCTTCTGGTCCGGATTGTATACCCATTAGATTTATATCCGATTATGCTGAAGCGATAGCTCCTTACTTAACATCCATATACAACCGCTCTCTCAAAGAAGGGCCTGTACCAAAAGATTGGAAAGTTGCACAGGTCACACCTATATTCAAGAAAGGCAGTAGGAGTAACCCACTAAACTACAGGCCTATTTCACTGACTTCAATTTGCAGCAGGGTTTTGGAACATATCCTGTATTCAAATATTATGAATTATCTCGAACAGAATGATCTATTGACCCAAAGTCAACATGGATTTAGAAAATATCGTTCATGAAAAACACAACTAGCTCTTTACTCACACAAAGTGATGTGTGCTATCGACAAGGGTTCGCAAATTGATTCGGTATTTCTTGATTTCCAGAAGGCTTTTGACACCATACCTCACAAATGGCCTTTAATCAAATTGCGTGATTACGGTATATCGCCCCAAATTTGCGACTGGATAGGGGATTTCCTCTCAGAGAGGACACAGTTTGTAGTAATCGATGGAAAGGCATCGACTAAAATGGAGGTGATTTCAGTTGTTCCACAGGGTAGTGTTATTGGTCCTCTGCTGTTCCTTATTTACATAATCAATTTAGGGGAAAATCTAAGTAGCCCTCTTAGGTTGTTTGCAGATGATGCTGTCATTTACCGTATAGTAAAATCATCTGAAGATCAAAACCACCTGCAAAACGATTTGAATAAGATATCAGTATGGTGTAAGAATTAGCAGTTGACTCTAAATAATGAGAAGTGTGAAGTTGTTCACATGAGTACGAAAAGAAATCCATTAAAATTTGTTTACAAGATAAATCAATCAAGTGTGAATGCCGTAAACTCCACGAAATACCTAGGAATTACAATTACTTCCGACTTAAATTGGAAAGAAAATGTAGATAATGTCATGGGAAAGGCGAACCAGAGACTGTGTTTTATTGGCAGAACCCTTAAAAGATGCAATAGAAATACTAAAGAAACTGCATACACTACACTTGTCCGTCCATTTTTGGAGTATTGCAGCCCAGTGTGGGATCCTTATCAGGTGGGTTTGAGGGAGGACATCGAAAGAGTCCAAAGAAGGGCAGCTCGTTTTGTATTGTCACGATACAGAGGAGACAGCGTTACGGAAACGATACAGGATCTGGGATGGGAATCATTACAGCAATGGCGCTTATCGCTGTGGCATGGGCTACTTACGAAACTACAATCGCCAACATTCTCCTCCACTTACATAGGTAGAAATGACCATCAGAATAAAATACGAGAAATCAGAGCCCGAACAGAGAGATTCAGGTGTTCATTCTTCCTGCACACTATTTGAGAATGGAGTGGGAGGTATAATAGTATAACGGTGGTTCGATGAACCCTCTGCCAGGCACTTAAATGTGATTTGCAGAGTATCCCATGTAGATGTAGATGAAGTACCTTTTCATAAAGTACGGAGTGGTTACACGGCAGTAATATCCCTATAATGAAATGGCCTGCAGGGAGCCCTGACTTGAATCCTGCAAAACACCTTTGGGATGTTTTGGAACACTGACTTCATGCCAGGTCTCACTGACCTACATCAGTACCTCTCCTTAGTCCAGCACTCCGTGAAGAATGGACTTCTGTTCCCCAAGAAACCTTCCAGCACTTGATTGTATGTTTGACTGCAAAGTGGAAGTTGTCATCAAGGCTAAGTGGGCCAACACCGTATTGAATTTCATCATTAAAGATGGTGGGTGCCACAAACTTTTAAGTCATTTTCAGCCAGGTGTCTGAATACGTTTGAACACATAGGTTTCTACAAATGTCTGCCTAGGTGTGTTTGGATGTGGATATGTGTGAGTGTGTGTGTATTTGTTTACCTCCCTTTTTGTCCCCTAAGGTAAGTCCTTCCACTCCTGGGATTGGAATGGCTCCTTTTCCACTTCCTTAAAACCCGTATCCTTCCCTTTCTCCTCTCCTTCCTCCCTCTTTTTCCCGAAGAAGCCACCACTGGTGGCGAAAGCTCGATTGTTTGTGTGTTTTTTATGTTTCTGCCGACGAGCCTGTACTTTAGGTAAGTCAAATATCTTTATTTTATACCTATTTTTGAACACATAGTATAATTAACAATCCCTTATATATAAAAATTTTGTTTCTGTGGGGAACCACAGCCTTTAAATAATTAATAAATAAAAACATGCACTTTTGTATACTGTAAATTAAAACTTTTTATTTAAATCAAGAGATTATATAAGTTTGACTTTCATCATTATCAAGCACATTTATGATATCAACTTACGCACACCACATTTTACATTGTGTGCCTCAGCTGCTAAAGTTATTCAGATGTTTGGTTCAGTATAATTTCCTGAACTTTTTTTTATGAAACAAAGTTCTGTAAACATTCAGGTTTCACAAATTTTAATATGAAGAACACCACGCATTTGCCTGTATCACGCACAGTATGAAAATGTGCATAAACTTTTCGGTATCACAATTTAATGTAAAGCGTTTTAGTGATTAAAAAAAGATTTGTAATTTCACTATCCATGTTAAAATTATTTTATTTAATGAAGTAATTAAGTGTGGTTCATGGTGTGGGTTCCTGTAGTCATGTCTAGTTCATGAACTACGGGCAATGTATGAGTGGCCAAGTAAGTGGTCCTGACAGTTGGGATACCAGTTACTTTGGAATAAGGTTGGGCATCTTGGACATATTCTGAGTCGTGGCCACCTTTGTGCTCAGACGGCAAATACTACCAAATCCACTGGTTAGTCCCTCAACCATTAGGGGTAAAACCCAGTGGGGCCCTGGGCAAGTAAGGCTACCAACCTGCTTCCCAGGTACTTCAATATCATGCTGGCAACAATCAGAGCAAAATGCCTCGGACCTTTGGAGGTGATAAGAGTCTCCCCCCCCCCCCCCCTAATTGACAGACCAGGGACTCCTCCGATTCAACTTGGCAAACGATCTGGAATGAGATGGGGAGCTATTAATATCAATGGGGATTACACTGGGAAGAAGGTAGTGCTGGCGGAGGCTTCAAGTAAGATGGGGTTAGATGTATTAGCTGTTTGTGACATTAGAGTAAGGGGAGAGAAAGAGGGCAAAGTCAGAGAATACAAGGTCTACCTGTCAGGAGTCAAAGTAGGAAGAGCACAGTGGGGTGTAGGGTTTTATATCAGGAAAGCAAACGAACCCAGCATAATTGGAATAAGGTATGTAAATGAATGACTGATGTGAATAGATTTGGCCATCTCCAGCAAGAAAATTAGGATTGTAGCAATGTATTCACCCTGTGAAGGGACAGATGAAGATGATATGGACAGATTTTACAATGCACTCAGTGATGTAGTTGTTAGAATGAAGGATAAGGACAGTGTTTTACTCATGGGTGATTTCAACGCCAGGATAGGAAATCAAACGGAAGGTTATGAAAAGGTTATGGGTAAGTTTGGAGAGGATATGGAGGCCAACAGGAATGGAAAACAGCTCTTGGATTTCTGTTCCAGTATGGGCTTAGTTATCACAAACTCCTCCTTTAAGCATAAGGACATTCACCGCTATACTTGGGAAGGAAGGGGAACCATACCTTCCATTGACTATATAATAACAGACACTAACTGTGTTAGTTCTGATTGGATAGTGTAAGTGTAGTAAAATAAATACATTTTTTAGTTGTGGCATTCAAGGATTTTTGAAGTGAACTATGTATACTACTCAGTTTGCTTTATTGCAGGTTTGTATGGTGGTGACCACAATAAAAGAGACCATCTGTTATACTGAATGTGAAATTTGAAACTATCTGAATGTTATTTCTTAATATTTGGATGGCACTTGAAGAGGGTCAGGTGATGAAGTTGATTAGTGCTGCATTGTAAGTACTATTAGTAGTTAGTTTGAAATTTGTTGTGAACAAAGAGTGTTATTTGTTGAATCTTATTTTGGAAGTAAATCATTTAAAATTTTTAATGAAAGGCTTATGATAAAATATCCATGACAGCTGCTCCTGCAAATAAGGTTTGTGCTGATACTGATCACTAAATTTAGAGCAACCGGTTCATTCACTAATGTCAAACTTAATCACATAAAGAAATTTTTGAATTTAAAGTATTCAAGTATTCACGAGACTGCTAAGAAGTCATTGAAAAGTAACTAGATGTTTACGCTCCCATTTTGAAGCAGATATGTAAATGAGCATACAAAGTAAGAGTGATGCAAGTGTTGAAAAACCTATGGATTATGCACAATGACAACACATCACTCACTCATCACTGATGATTATCTGGATACAAATCTTTACTTCAACTCAGACAAAGCATGGTTTCACCTTGGTGAGTATGTGACCTCATGTCATGTAGGAAGGCATTTCCGCACATAGAGATGAAGTGATAGGGAAAGCAGGAAAGCATGGAGAGGAGGAGCTATGGATGAGTGCTGCAGTTGAGCCTGTGGGAGAAACATTGCACAACTTCTGGCCAACCACACACCTCGAGAATGGATGTTATTGGCTGCCAGTGTAGTAATAGAGGGGGATATGCATAATAGCTGTAAACTGGAGTGCCTTCCTACTTCACCTTGACACAGAATATAGTCACAAGAAAACTCTTAGGGAACCACTTTGAGGTGCCTCTACACGATTAGAAAATTGATGTTTGGTGTGCAGTTTCAAGTCAACAGATTCTAAGTACCATTTTCTTAAATAATGCCATGTAATCTCAAGTGGATATAACTAATTGGTTGGTGTTGGGTGTTTAAAGGGGACTAAACTGCCGGGTCATCAGTCCCCTGTTCCCAGCTAAGAGATCACAGGATTTCATGTACGATTAAAATAAGCACCCTGCAACCAGTAAAGAAGATGTACAGGAAGACAGTGTCAGTCATAATTACAACATAAAAAGGAAAAGGGAACTACAGTAGAGGTGGAACTAATAATCAACTAAAAATCACAGCAGATGATGTTGGCTGGCTGATCACTAGGATAATAATGGATGAGCCAGCCATTCTGCACATACTATACAACTGCCAGTCGGAAAAAGGACTGACAAGACAAAAGTGACAACAGATTAAAACTATAGGCGGTGTATGCCTGAAGATCAGGCATACGAACCCACCGTTAAACCTTGTGATAAAAGCCCGCTGCGCGAATACTACCTAAAACACAGGCAGCCATAGAGGCATTGTCAGCTAAAATCGAAGGGAGCGCAGTAGGCAGCTTAAAAGACTGCCGCAATGCAGCTAAAAGTGGACAGTCCAACAAGATGTGGACTACAGTCAACACAGCGCCACAATGGCATTCTGGCGGTTCCTCTCGGCGTAAGAGGTGGCCGTGCATTAGCCACGTATGGCCTATACGGAGGCGACAGAGAACGACTGAGTCCCTTCGAGAAGGCCTTCCAAGCTGCTGTCGTGGGCTTGATTCCATGGAGCTTATTGGGCATACTCATTGTTGGCCATTCCGAATTCCAGGCCTTTTGGTAGAGACCCAAGTGGATATCGCCTTCTGGGGTACCGATATCCAGGCGCTGGCATGTGATGGCCTGCTTGGCCAGCTGATCAGCGCGTTCGTTCCCTGGAATTCCAATGTGGCCTGGGGTCCAGATGAAAGCCACAGAACGGCCTGACTTGCCAAGACTAAACACCGTGACTTGGATGGATCGCACCAAGTGGTGTTTGGGGAAGCAGTGGTCGAGAGCGTGCAAGGCACTCAGGGCGTCACTACAGATAAGATATGACTTCCTGGGGCATGCTCTGAGATGGTCGAGTCACGGGTTATTGCGATTATCTCTGCTGTAAAGACAGTACAGCCAGGGGGCAGGGAGCGCTGTTCAGTGTGGTCGCCATGAACATAGGCGTAACCCACTCTGCCGTCTACCTAGGAGCTATCAGTGTATATGACGTCTGCATCACGGAATGTGCCAAGTACGTCCAGAAACTGGTGTCCAAGTAATTGTGGTGAAATCGACGCCTTTGGATCGCAGGACAGTTGCAGGTGAAGCTGGAGGCGAGGGATGGTCCAAGGAGGGATATTAGATAGGCAAGAGAATGCAGGACTGAGAGGAAAAGACTCGAGTGAAGAAAGAAGAGAATGTACCCGGACTGCGACTGGAAGACACGATCTGGATTGACGTTGCGGTCGGTATTTGCAAACAATAACCTGCGATTTGGATGGTGAGACGTAGCGTGGACATGGACAATGTAGGAGGCCAGCAACTGTTGCCGACGGTACCTCAAGGGAGGGATGCCAGCTTCGGCAAGGAGGCTACGCACAGGGCTGGTGCGGAATGCCCCTGTTGTTAAGCGGACACCACCATGAAGAATGGGATCCAAGATCCTCAGTGCTGAAGGTGATGCAGAGTCATACACCTGGCTCCCATAATCCAGGCGTGATTGGATGAGCACCTTCAAGAGGTGCATGAGGGTTCGACGGTCAGCTCCCCAGGCAGTGTGGCTGAGACATCGCAATGTATTTAGGTGCCGCCAGCACTTCTGCTTCAGCTGACGAAGGTGTGGCCCCCAAGTCAGTCAGTTGTCAAACAGCAAGCCGAGAAACCGATGGCTTTCTGCAACATGAAGCTGGCCAGCAGCCAGGTACAGTTCTGGGTCAGGGTGAACTACCCGATGACGACAAAAGTGCATCACCCGGGTTTTAGATGCTGAGAATGTAAAGCCATGTGTTGTGGCCCTTGACTGTGCCCTTCGGATGGCTCCCTGAAGACGCCTTTCAGCGACACCAATGCTAGGAGAGCTGTAGAATAAGCAAAAGTCATCGGCGAATAAGGAACAACAAACCGATGACCCCGCTACCACAGCAAGACCGTTTATCGCAATTAAAAAGAGCGGTAAGCTGAGAACGGAGCCCTGTGGGACGCCGTTCTCCAGCACTCGTCGTGAGCTGAGGGAGGTACCAACTCTTACCCTAAAAGTGCGTAGCGAGAGGAAATTCTTGATAAAAATTGGGTGTGGACCCCCATAAGCCCCAGTCATACAGTGTAGCAAGAATATGGTGGCGCCATGTTGTGTCATACGCCTGCCGGAGGTAAAAAAAGACCGCAACTAAGTGCTCACGTCTAGAGAAGGCTGTACGGATGGCCGACTCAAATGACACTACGTTGTCGATAGTGGAGCGGCCCTGGCGGAAACCCCCCTGTTGTGGGGCCAGCAGACTCCGATCTTCAAGGACCTACATAAAACGACGACTCACCATACGCTCAAGCAACTTACACAGGACATTAGTTAAGCTGATGGGACGGTAACGTCAACTGCCAGTGGATCTGCTCCCGGTTTCATAACAGGAATAATAATACTATCCCTCCACTGGGATGGGAAAACACCCCCTGCCCAGACCCTATTAAATAAGGCGAGCAATTTCTGATGAAAGTCCGCTGACAGGTGACGGACGAACTTGCCATGTATGCGGTCTGGTCCCGGAGAGGTATTGGGGCATGCAGCAAGAGCAGTGGTAAACTCCCATTCTGTAAATGGAGCATTGTACAGTTCCCGGCAGCGAGTGTGGAAAGATAGAGGATTTCACTCCACCCGTTGTTTAAGGGAGCGAAAGGTGGCACTATAATTTGCCGTTAAGGGGGGCGGTATCCAAAGAGGCGCCGTACCTGAGGCCAGACGCGAGAAGGGGAGGCACGAGAGCCTATAGAGGCAAGGTACCGCTCCCAACAGTCCTGTTTACTTTGCCGGATAAGTTGTCAGGCTCGGGCCCTGAGCCTTTTAAAGGCTATCAGATTTTCAAGTGTAGGGCGGAGCCGGTGGCATTGTAGAGCTCACTGATGGTCCCGGATGGCCTCAGCAATCTCGGGGGTCCACCAGGGCATGACCTTGCCCCGAGGGGAGCCAGTGGTGATCGGAACGGTCTCCTCTGCAGCTGAGACTATAACAGCTGTGACCTGTTGGACTGCCGTATCAATATCATGTGGTAATGGAACAGAAGCCACAGCAGCCGAGGTGTAACATTTGACAAATGTCTGTCTAGGTGTGTTTGCGTTTCGATATGTCTGTGTGTGTGTGTGTATTTGTTTACCTTCCTTTTTTTCGCCTAAGGTAAGTCCTTCCACTCCTGGGATTGGAATGACTCCTTTTCCACTTCCTTAAAACCCATATCCTTCCCTTTCTCCTCCCCTCTTTTCCTCTTTTTCCTGAAGAAGCTGCCAGTGGTGGCGAAAGCTTGTATGTGTGTTTGTGTGTGATTTTATTCGTTTCTATCGACGAGCCGGTCCTTTTGGTAAGTCATCTCTTTTCTATTTTTTATTCTTGTTTATCCCACCAGGAAAGTTTCCCTCTATAATTTTCGTTTCATCAATTTGAATCTAACAATCAAGATTATTTATATAGATAGAAAACAATAACAGTCCTTTTACATTTCCCTGGGGCACTCCCGACGATACACTAATCTCTGATGAAAACTCAGCATCAAAGACAATGTACTTTGTTCTATTACTTAAATAGTCTTCAAGCCACTCACATATTTGGGTACATATTCCATCTGCTTGTACCTTTGTTAGCAGTCTGTAGTGTGGCACCATGTCAAATGCCTTTTGAAAATCAAGAAATATGCAGTCTGCCTGTTGCCCTTCACACAATACGTCATGAGAGAAAAGGAAAAGCTGAGTTTCACATGATCTATGCTTTCTTAGGCTGTGCTGATGCATGGACAGGAAATGTACTATATTAAACTGAGAATATGTTCAAGAATTATAAAGTAAACTGATGTTAATGATATTGTTTTGTAACTGTGTGGGTTGGTTCTTTTGTCTTTCTTACATGTGGGAGTCACCTGTGCCTTTTTCCAGTCATCTGGAACTTTGGTCTGGATCAAAGGTTCTCGATAAATGCAAGCTGAGTAAGGGGCCAATGCAGCAAAATACACTTTGTAAAAGTGAATTGCTACCCCCATTTGGACCTGGCAACATGTTTGTTTTCAACTCTCTCAACTGTTTCCTCACACGAGATATGTCCATTACTATGATCTTCATTTGGGAGTTAGTGCTATCATCAAATGAAAGTATGTTTGCATGGTCCTCCTGTATGAATGATTTCTGAAATGTTAAATTTATAACTTCGGTCTTTATTTTTCTGCCTTCTACCTCCATCCCACAATGATCAATGAGTGACTGGATAGAAGCCTTTGTTTCACTTACTGATTGTACATAAGACTAGAATTTTTTGGGATTCTCGGTAGTATGTTTTGCTAAGGTATGATAGTGGTAGTGCAACTGCCCTTGCTTTCTTAACATTTTCAAATATTATTATTAAACCACAGTGAGTCTTTCTCATCCTTAATCCGTTTTGTCAGAACATATTACTCCAGGGCTTTATTTACAATTCGTTTAAATTTTGCAAAACAAGTAGGTTTGCAACACTTGGCTGACAGAAACCAGGAAGGACATTAAAGAATTGGAAATGACTGACCTCCAGAAGGAACAGTCTTTGAGACATAACCTGAAGGAAGTCCGAGGTTTCAGGAAAAGCCCTGAAGGAAAGGTACCCCATGGAAAGAAAAAAGGAAGCAGTTACACCACCACAGGATGCGATAGTGCTGGGAAAAGATACAAGCCCAAAAGTTGAACAAGCATGGTCCAAAGTAGGCCATTGGAAACAAGAAGAAGATGAAACAGGTGAATTGTCAGTATGTTATTTAATATGACTTGGGGCATGTTTTATTTTGGCCATGTAATATGTTAATTTTAGTGAACAATTTTCACACTATTTAGATTCTCTTAAATTTTGTGCCAGATTTTTAAGTTCCCCTAAGAAAATGGGTTAGTTTTTTTTCTTTTTTTCTTTTTTTTTTTTTTTTTTTTAATGAAATACAAAACATTTTTATTGTAGTTAAATTACTGTTGAAGTAAATGTATAAATTTTTGTTTTGTAAGTATCACAGTATTCTAAAATTGTCATTATATTGGTTATAATAATTGTATTTCTTACTAATTTGTGCTACAAGATTCTTGAAACAATAAAAATTTGAAGTTAAATTACCAATGTATGAACTATGTAGTAATTACAAATACTATTTCCTGACATCTGATGAAAGCAGTAGCAACAAAGTAGGAACCTGTAAGCATGATTACAGTGATATCCAGTTTAGCACAGCTATCTACTGTTATTATTACTATTATTTAAGCACAAAATCAGTCACCGAGACAGTGTAAACCAGTAGCTTTTAAATGCTTAATAGTTCAGCTTGGGTTCACAGCAGAAGCATTGATTGCTTAGAAATTTATTTGCTATAAATGCTAGTTAAATATGAAATATTTATGCAAAATTAGTCAAGAATTATTTATATGCAATTGCTAATAATGATTCTGAGCCAGTGTGACTTGCTCCCTCTAATGTGCTTATTGTATTGCAGGAGTTAAATTGATACAGTGATAGACTAGCTTGGTTGTTACTAAGCCTTCCAACAATAGCAAGGCAATGAATGATTCCAGTAAATAGTTAGCATGTCACAAATGAAATACAATATCCACTCAATGAGTTTACTACATCATTCCATTTGAGATGAGAGTCAGCATAGTTTATTGGGTGTAATTTATTAACAATTTATTGAGACTTCAGAATTTTATTTTGTACATTTAGTTGCAACCAAGGTACATGCTGGAAACCTAGCAGGAGTTTTGTAATACCATTCTGTCCCTTTAGGATAGAATACTTCATTCTGGTTCAAGTTACTGACAGCGCAGACTTTCAGCTTTCACTGAATGCACTAAAAATGTCCACACCACCAAGCAACCTACAGAGAGGCATGAGAGAGTTATTTCATGATTGCTAATGGTATGCCTCTTTTGTTATAGTGGGTCACTTCATAAATTGAAGCAAACCGCTAAGCGTAGTTCATGCCAGTGTTCATAGAAGTGCCCTGTATAGCAGTGTCAGTGATCACAGTGCCACCATAATACCAAGGTAAACACAAAATACATGCTGTGTCACGGTATTTACTACTGACGGTAAACTACGACGAGTAACAACAACACTTTTCATTTCTTCTACTTCTCATTTTTTTGTCTTTTCTCATCTTTTGCGGTATAGGCTACTCTAAGTCCATATTCTGTATTTGGACTAACCTTTGCATTCCGTAGACCCTGTAATTCTTCATTTTCACTGGTCATAACAATGTCTTCAGTGAATCTTACCACTGATTTCCTTTCCCTGAATTTCTATCCCAGTTCTGTGCCTTTTATTTCACTTCCATCATTGCTTCTTTGATGTATAACAATACGGGTGAAAGAGCACATCCTCGACTTACACTCTCTTTAATGTGAACACTGTTCTACGTCATTTGGTCTTGTTTCTTTCTCATTTCTTCTTATTACCTGTTATTGTATATCTCATTCCCAATTTTCATGGAATTTTGAACAACTTGCACCATTTAATACTGTCAAATTAATTTTTTTTAACAAAATATACCATTAACACATCTCAAATATTCTTTAATTTGGCTTTATCAAGTGCAATCTCATGAATGCTTCATTAATACCTTTCCTTTTTCTAAAGTTAAACTGATCCCTGTCTAGCAGATTCACTAATAGAAATGGACAGTAGTGGCACACACAGTAGTGCTATAATAGGAAGTTATATTCACAAAATAGTGTAATCAGCAAACCACTCATTTAACGCATCATGTATGGTGCACTGAATGAAGGGAAGAATTATCTACAGGTGTCTTCAGAGTTGTATGAGGAGGAGAAGGATTTTTTTATTATTATTATTTTATAACAAGTTGTTATTTTTTCTGCATTCTGAATTTGCGAGTCTCTTGACACTCAGTTTAGATAGTTTATGGGAGTTTGGTGTATGTGGACACTGTCTGACATTAGAATTATAAGATGAAATAATATTTTGAAGCCAAGTTCACCTTTTGTAGTTTTGATGTGGTCTTCAGTCCTGAGACTGGTTTGAGGCAGCTCTCCACACTACACTGTCCTGTGCAAGCCTCTTCATCTCTGACTAAGGTTGGCAATCTACATAATATTAATCTGCTTACTGTATTTATCTCTTGGCCAATGTCTCCAATTTTTACCCAAATCAGATTCCTCGATATCTCAGAAAGTGTCCCACCAATTGATCCCTTCTCTCAGACAAGGTATGCCAGAATTTCTTTTCTCCCCAAATTCTGTTCAGCACCTCCTTATTAGTTATTCAATCTACTCATCAAATCTTCAGCATTCACCTGTAGAACCACATTTGAAAAGCTTCTTTCATCTTTCTATCTGAACTCCTTATCATTCATGTTTCGCCCCCATAGAATGCTACACTCCAGACAACTGCTTTCCGGAAGGACTTCCTAATATTTAAATTAATTATGGATGTCAACAAATTCCACTTCTTCAAAAATTATTTTCTTCCCATAGCCATTCTGTGTTTTATATATTCAGCCATCAGGAGACATTCTGTTACCAAATAACAAAACTAATCTACTATTTTGATTCCTTCTACAAATTTCTCCTTGCATTCCTTCTCCAATGTACTGATTGAATAACATTGGGGAAAGGCTATAGCCCTGCCTACTCTCTTCGCAACCAGTGCTTCCCTTTCAAGTCTTTCTATCATTATAACTGCTTTCTGGTTTTTGTAGAAATTGTATATAACTTTATGTTCCCTGTATTTTACCCTGTGACCTTCGGAATTTGAAAGAGTGTACTCCAGTCAACATTGTCAAAAGCTTTCAAACATCTACAAATAATAGAAATATAGCTCTGCCTTTCATTTAATCTATCTTCTAAGATAAGTCATAATGTGAGTATTGCCTCATTTGTTCCTACATTTCTCCTAAATCCAAACTGCTTTTAACCGAGGTCAGATCTTACCAGCTTTTCCACTTGTCTGTGACTAATTTTTATAGTATTTTGCAACTCTGACTTATTGAACTGATAGTACTTAAATTTTCACACTGTCTACAATTGCTTTTATAAAATTGGAATTATTATATTCTTCAATATTGAAATATTGAAACATTTTGACCTTTTTGGGGTGGGGGTGGGATTCAAATAACCATACCAATAATTGAAAATATGCCCACAACAGGCAATGACAATTTCAATGCATACTCCTTCAAACACTTGATCCCTTGTGGGAATCCAGTATAGGCTGCGAGCAAGAGGAATCAATTGGCAGGGGGCTAAAGATTGAGAATTTGGGTTGGAAGCGAAGCTGGATAGCCCAATTGGTTAAGGCGACTGTCATCATTTCGCCTTGCTTTCATCCATTTGCAATAACTGTATAGTAAAGCCATGTTAGCTGATATTACATGGCCAGCTCAGTCATTCATCCAGACTGTTACCCCTGCAACTACTGAAAAGGATATTGCCCCTCTTTACGAACCACATGTTTGTCTGACCTCTCCACAGATACCCCTCCACTGTGGTTGCACCTACAGTCCAGCTATCTGCTTCATTGAGGCATGCAAGCCACCCCACCTTGCCAATGTTTGTAATATTTTATGTTATTTCCATGTCGGATGGTTTCTATGACAGAATTTGGCTGCCTTCAGAACTTATGTCAATAATTTTACCAAGCAAGAGTTGCATAACTGTCATGGTAGTTAATTTACACAGGATATGAATATGACAGTGAGATTATGTTAACAGAGGTGACATACTAGCCATCCAAATGTACATATCATGGCTTTGTTGCATCACATATGGTAAAATATGTTGGTCTCCTAAATTTCTGTTGGTGATGATCAGATGATTCATTTGAAAAGCTGCCTATTCCTTCCTTTGTAAAAGGTAGGACATTTAACTGTTATCTCTCTCTATGTCTTCTTTCAGACAGACACCAAATTACATTGTAAATTAGTAACTTGTGTGCTAATGCAGCCAGTAATGATAAAGAAGATAAGTAATCTGTATAGCATTATGTGATCACTCAGCACACAGAAGAAATGCCAAGATCTGTCATAGGTGAACTGCATTGTAGTGTCAGCACTTGGCGGTGTTTAATGGAAGAGAAATTTAGTGACTGCATATTGACAGACTGTCAAACAATTTGTTTCTAACGTTTCCATATCAGAAATCCCCATGGTATTAAATTATTTCATTCATTTGTGATTTGTCCCTGAAAAAATGTGTGGGGACAGCTCAGATGTCAATTACATCACAGTGTACTGTCCAGGAATTTATATTATCAGATATAGGAGAGCTTGCCTCAGGAGAGGGATGCAATGGCTTAATGACACCTTTCCCAACTGAAGTAGTAGATGCATCTAGAGCAGAGAGGGTCCAACACTATATTGATAAATTTTCTAATACTGTCCATTCTCTGAAAATCAGACTTGCTATTGTAAAAACTGAAATAACAACAAATACCACCTGGCCAATAATGCAATATAATAATTTCATTTCTTTTTCATATTTACATAGTGACATATGAACTTATCGCAGAACAACAGCTATGTATGTTGTATAAGAAAAGGAAGACAGCAGTTTCAATGTCTCATCAACAATGAAAGGATATTTGGGGAAAAAATAGAACAGATATTCATTTGCAATGTTCATTGCTATGTGTCACCAGCTAACATAAATCTATAAATTTCAAATGTAGAAAATCTGTAGCCTTTTAAAAAGATGAATTATTAAGCCCTGAGGAATGTTGCCACATCCATGGAACAGAAAGATTCACATTAAGTCATCTGGCCAAATCAGTTTGAGACTGTCAGGCTGCTTCTTTGTGCCATAATGAACTGTCTGTGAATGTTTAATCAGCAATTGCAGATGCGAGATTACACAGCAAACACCACCCCATTTTATAGGTGCCCTGACATTGTCATTGGCTTGGTTGTATATTGACCAGAATGCCTTCTTCCATGCAGAACACTACTGTAGAAACATCTGTCCATAGTTTGTATCAAAGGACACAGAAGAAACAAAGAAACACAGTAAAACCATTATTTCACATGAGTCATCATTAATTATTTGCCATCAATTAGTTCACGCTCTTCAGTTATAAACATCAATGTTATTTCTGTATCTCTACTAATTTCATGTTCCCAAACCCCTCAAACATCTTTTAGCTGTATTATTTCTCTAGGAATCCACCAAAGAACTTTCTTGGTCCATCCTCACCCGTTTCTACAGAAAGCCCTAAAAGTCTGGACAGGACTAAATGTCACGACAATGGTGAGAGGTAGGGTGGGGTTGACATAGATATGAACAAAGGGGGTGGGGGGGGGGGAACTTTTTGGGTGACCTGAGAGAGCCTTCCACGATTTTGGGTATCCGCCATATTGGATTCAGCTCACATTTCTTCAGTGGGAGGGGGTCATGTGATATATATTTTAAGGGTAGAATTTGATGAGTAACACAATGGCGAAGTCCGTTTTCCAGTCTCTTTATTAGGTACCAAGTTATGGTGTAATTTGTCATTCAGCATGCTCAAAACTGATGAAGTTTTCATCCTATCATTACAGGTGTCCCATTAATGTGAAGGACAACATGCCACTGACCAAAGAAGAGAGGATCAAAATTAACCTGTCAGCTGGTGGCCAGCATTCCTTGTAAATTACCAGGGACTTCAACCAGTGAGACCCTGACAAGGAACCCATCATAGCGAGTGCCGTTGGAAAGTTGATTAGAAAGTTTAAAGATATGGGTAGGTAGCAGATAAGCCCCAAACAGTCTGTCCCCGCATAGAAACTGATGAGCCAATGACCAAGACAGTGTTAGCAGCTGTGGCCACGAGTCCCGTCTGAGGTATCAGGCGACTTGTCCAATGGCACGACATTCCTCAGATCAGTAGCCACTGAATCATACAGCGACATAAATGGCATCCATACAAAATTCAACTCCAAGAGCATCTGGCAGAAGACAAAATTGAAGGAAGTAGTGTGAGCACAACATGCCACCAATCATGACGTAACATACAAGATACTCTTAAGTGACGAGCTGACTTTTTACATCAATGGGCACATCAATAAGCACAACATGCACTACTGATCACCAAACAACCCAAGTTGGGCGTCTCCCAGTAGGTCTCAAGGAATTAGTAAAGTGATGGTATGGTGTGGCATTTGGGAAATGTGTCTCATTGGCCCTAACTTTCTGCCAGAAATGTTCAATGCTGTGACTTATCTTCAAATGTTGGATGAGGTGGCCATGCCTATGGTTTGCAACAAAGATGGGACATTCTCTTCATACTTTCATAATGGAAATGGCTTGACACACACTTCACCAGCTGCTGGATTGGACATCATGGTCCTGTGGAGTAGCTGCCATGTCCACCTGATGTGACCCCCTCGATTTCTACCTATGGGACACCTGAAGGCCATGGTGTATTGTGAGAAGATTTGTCATGTGCAACACACAAAACAGCGAATTACTGAGGCATGTAACACTGTCATGCCTGCTGTGTTGTGTCGCGTAAATGAAAACAGGTATAGGGACAGCACATAGAACACATTCTGTGAAGTGCACTTTGGTTTGAAATGTGTTTTAGCCATTAGTGTCATTATTCACAATGCATTACACTGGTTATAATAAATGATCCATAACTTCTTACCTAATAAACTTCACTGTTTCTCGTCAAATTCTACCCTTAAAATGTGTATCAAATGACCTCCTCCTATTGAAGAAATACGAGTTTATTCCATGACGACTGATATCAAGATGACAGATGCCTCTCACAGTTCACCTAAAAAGTTTCCCCCCACTACCTTTGTTCATATCTTTGTCAACTCCATCCCTACCGCTCACCATTTTCATGATATTTAGTGTGGTCCTCACTTTTGGGACATCCTGTATTTCACTTTCCTCAATAGTCTCAATTACATCTTTCATATCTAAACTGCTTGTTGTACTGCCTGGGCATGTAATTCTCAACATGCATCTCTGCGTTGCTTAACACATACCCTCTGTTTCCAAATTGTTTTACTATTATAAGTTTATATCTTGTTACCATGAAACAATACTGGTAATAAACATTGACTGGAAACTTACTTCTAGACCTATTGGCTTCTTTATCAACCATAGCAGGCCATTTTACTCTCATATTTGTTTCTTCTACCAACCATCCACTTCATTCTCCAAGCTGATATTTGATTGCACAAGCTTTCAGACTTCAGAATGAAGCATTGTTTGGTTTACGTTAACATGTTCATCAGATACCAGTATATTACAAGTGATTTGTTTTGAATTTTTCTGTATGTCTTGTGCATCTTTGAAATTACCAAGGGAATAATGTTTTAAGTCTTTGTAAGAGTACGATTACATTTGCACAGATGCCTGCACTGGATCATTGCCATGGCATGGTTTTACAGTATAAAAAAGAAGAAAGAGAAGTAGAAAAAGGAAGAGAAACTATTATTTGTAAATTATTGCTACACTATGTGATCAAAAGTATCTGCACACCTCCAAAAACATATGTTTTTCATATTAAGAGCATTGTGCTGCCACCTACTGCCAGGCACTCCATACCAATGACCTCATTAGTCATTAGACTTTGTGAGAGGGCATAATTGGATGCCCCAAGGAACTCACGGACTTCGAATGTGGTCAGGTGATTGGGTGTAATTTGAATCAGCAATCTGTACATGAGATTTCAACATTCCTAAACATCCCTAGGTCCACTGTTTCTGGTGTGATAGTGAAGGGATGTGTACAGCTTGAAAGTGTACAGGCCGACCTTGTCTATTGACTGGCAGAGACTGCCAACAGCTGAAGAGGGTCATATAGTGTAATAGGCAGTAATAACTCCAGACCATCACACAGGAATTCCAAAATGCATCAGAATCTATTCCAAGTACTATAACAGTTAGGCGGAAGGTGAGAAAACTGAGTGGCTGCCCATAAACCACACATTAAGAGATCAACGAAAATGTGTGGAGTGAAATTACGGTACACAACGTGCCAATCCGATGGCAGAGAGTGGTTACGGCGAATGCCCGGTGAACGTGATCTGTCATTGTGTGTAGTGTCAACAGCAAAATTTGGAGGGGGTGATGTTATGATGCGGTCGTGTTTTTCATGGAGGGGCCTTGCACCCCTTGTTCTTGTACATGGCACTATCACTTCTACATGGCACTATCACAGCACAGGCCTAAATTGATGTTTTAAGCATCTTCTCGCTTCCCACTGTATTTCAGGGATAGTGACTGCATCTTTCATCAGAACTGAGCACCTGTTCATAATGCTTGACCTGTGGTAACATCCCTGTAATGGAATGGCCTACACAGAATCCTGACTTGAATCCTATGGAAAACCTTTGGGATGTTCTGGAGCACCGACTTCATGCCAGGCCTCACTGACCTAGATCGATACCTCTCCTCTGTCCAGCACTCTGTGTAGTAAAGTCTGCCATTTCCCAAGAAAACTTCCAGCACCTGATTGAACGTATGCCTGTGAGAGTGGAAGTAGTCATCAAGGCTAAGGGTGGGCCAACACCATATTGAATTCCATCATTAATGATGGAGGGCACCATGAACTTGTAAGTAATTTTAAGCCAGGTGTCTGAATACATTTGATCACATAGTGTATGTTGTGAAGGGATGTATACATTCTAAGAGTTCAAGAAGTGCAAGTAAGTAAGCAACATGATGATCACTAATATTAGGACACAGAAGTAGTTTGAATAAAGGAGATACATAATATAGCACAACTGATACTTATTACATGTATTTGATGATGAATGTGGTGATTTTTAGAGTTTTTTAATCATTTAAGAAGCACAAGTAAGTAAGCGACATCACAGGCTGATTGCTAATATTAAGATCACAGAAGTTTTTTTTAAATAAAGCGATATAGCACACATATAAGTACCTATCAAGAAAAATTAAATACTATGTCAACAAATGTTCCTCACACATGGAAAATATTAATGATGTACTGTATAAACTCTCTTGACAGTGAACCATGTGTGTAAAAGAGTGGTGTGCAGACAACATTCAAGCATCTAACAACTATTCTCCCCTCCTATGCTGATATAATAATTTAATATACTAACACCTTTTTCAATTCATTGTACATGTTTGTGACATAGGACAATGTAGATTTGTCTTATTGCTCATTAATTTCATTGAGTTTTATGTTCAATCCAACATAGCTGTGCATAGTTTTGTATATATACCATGTACGATTTGTCTCATTTGAAAGGAATGTAATGAATTCCAGATTTACAGCAAAGTACCAGGTTATCTTTCATACAGGTCAGAAGACCTCCCCCCCCCCCCCCCCTCAGCTATAGCAGCTGTAGTGTAATTTTAAGAAGTGAGGCACCAGTTTTTTTCACCACACGTATTGTTGTGACTGATCAGAGCACAGCCATAAGCATCCGTGACTATGGAGTCCATGTCATGCCACTCGGTAGCATTTACATGTTCCACAACATTAACTGCAATACCCAAGTGTCTGTGTTCAGGATTAGAAGTATTAGTTGTAGTAGTAGTAGTAATAGTACTTGAGTACTTGTAGTTGTTGTTATAGTTGATGTTGTTGTTGTTGTTGTTGGTGGTGGTCGTTGTCATCATCTTCTTCAGTTCGGAGACTGGTTTAATGCAGCTTTCCATACTACTCTATCCTGTGCGAGCATCTTCATCTCTGAATATGAACGGCAACCCACATCCATCTGAACCTGCATATGGTATTTCTCTATTCATCCCCCGCCCCCTGTCCCTACACACATACACTCACACTTCCCTCCACAGCTTGATGCATCAGAATGTGTGTACCAAAAGTCAAGATATGCCACAAATTTCTCTTCTTCCCAATTGTAATCAGACTTCCTAACACTTAAATTAACATTTGATGTTGACAATTTCAAGAAAATGTCCATTCTGATCAATTGCACTTCCAGGTCTTTTGCTGTCTTTGACAGAATTACTAAATCATCAGCAAACTGCCAAGTTTTTATTTCTTCTCCCTGGGCTTTAATTCCTTCTCCAAAGTAGTTCTTGCTTTCCATCACAGTTTGCCCTATGTACAGATTCAATAACATTGGGAAAATGCTACATTACTCTTGTCTTGATCTTGTTATCCTCCTGTCTACAATTCTTGCCTTATACCCTTCCCAATTACTCCCACCACCGCCACCACCACCACCACCACCACCACCACCACCACCAACAACAACAACAACAACAACATTGCTCCTATAATACCTTTATAACCCAAATCTAGATTGAAACATGTTTTGTAAAATAATGCTTCAGTGACTACTCTTCTGTCACTATTTTTAAAAGTAAGTTAATGTAACTGTTTTCGTGTGCTAAGTGACATTATAAGTGAGGTAGAGGAATAGTTCCCAGTGTGTGTGTGTGTGTGTGTGTGTGTGTGTGTGTGTGTGTTGTGGTCTTCAGTCCACAGACTGGTTTGATGCAGCTCCCCTGCAAGCCTCTTCATCTGAGAATATATACGGCAACCTATGTCCTTTTGAATATGCTTACTGAATTCATCAACCAGTCTCCCTCTATGATTTTTACCCCACATACTTTCCTTCTAATACTAAGCTGATGATTCCTTGATGTCTCAAAATGTGTCCCACCAACCTATCCCTTCTCTTAGTCAGGATATGCCAGAAACTCCTACTGTATAGGAAAGACTGAGTGCTTATTGTCTGACTTTTTATCCTGGAATTTTATGAAAAGTCAAATTCTCTCGACAAGTAGTGAAAATGTTTGTACTAAAGGACATGAGTTCGATATAGTTCATGATGATTAATTTTTGTTTTTTGTTTTCTCAAAGTAACCTTTTTTCCATATATATGTATACATACTGTATAGAAAATAGTCTAGAAGTAATTCCCATAATTATCATTGTGAGGTGAGACTTATTCATAATTTGTTGTTACTGAATTACCATGCAGCGGCAGCTTCTGCTTGTTAATGTATAACTTGACTCGTTCCAAACTTTTGAAGGCTCTCCTTTACGATGGGATTTATGGAACATGATCTGTGAATAAATGAATTAGTGAACTTGAGATAATATAGGAGAGTTCATATATCATCTGAAACAAATTCCCTTATCTATAGCTCATTCCCCAAGTTTCTTTAAACACAGTAATTTAACATCCTGGGTGGACTAAAGACAATGAACTGATGAAAGACGACAGTACATCCTTCTATCTAATACAGAAACTGTATTCTACAACACAATGACTTCATTGTTTTATTTACCATAATTATAACCTTTATGAAATCAGGTGAATCACAAAGCACTCAGGTAAATGAACGTATCATCGAAGCTCAAATTTCCACTTTTTTTGTAAATTAGCTGTAGAATCTCACAAGGTAAATAAGGTGAAATTAGTTTTTATGAATATGTGAAAGATTTTTAATGTTTTCAGTACCAGGAGTTTGTACTTGAGATGTAATATGTCACATACTTGTTTGCACATCCTGTTTTTACACCATCACCATCCATAAACTAAGTCATGACTGCTTATTGTGAAATCAGTTATTCTATTCTTAGTATCATGTATTACCTTTAATTGTTATTTTATATATTAAAAGTGTAAACTGACCTAAATTTGCACAAAAATGTTGGAGTATGCCACATTTTAAATGTAATTAAATAAATTAATGCATTGCTTTATTTAATATGTATTCATGTACAACAAAAACGCCTAATACTACTATAGCCAACAGTCAACTTTGTACTTACAACTAAGTCATATTTCGTGCATCAGTGCTAAAAGTGTTCTACAAATGGAATATGATACATAAGCATGATTACATACACATCATATCAGTGAGTAAGCCCCAAGAATATTACAACATGCAAACTTGCAGGGAATGTACTATCAAACTCCAACTTTGGCTAAATTTTGAGTGCCAGTGTTAACCAGCAATCCTATACCTTCTGATAATGCTGATAGAGAGAAGGGAGTATCTGGAAGCCCCAAGATGGAGGAATTGAGCCTGCAGAGAAAGACGGGTGGCGTTTCATGGCTCTCAGAGCCTCCTTCTGGAATGTAAGAGAGACAACACAACATACACACACACACACGTATAGCAGAGGCAAGTGAGAAAGTGAATCAGCATGACAGTGCATGGAAGCTGAGTGAAGCTGCTGCTGAAAAAGTTACTTTTTAGTGATAGGTTATGTTTGTTATCATTAAGAAAAAATGGTAGTGATCTCTACAGTCATCAGCAAATTTTGTATATTACACAGATTATTAAAATACAAGCTAACTGAAGTGTGACACAGATTAGAAACCATAGTGCAATGATTATTTGTACGTGTAGACATGAACTTACTTGTAATTTGGAAGATGGGACATTTTAATAGATGCAATTTACACTTATATACAGCTTAAAACATCACAGAGTAAAACTGCAATAGTTTTTAAAAATTTCTAACAAAAAAAAAAAGCACTTTGCAAGCAAAATTTGAAAATATTGTGTCTCTATCAAAAGCTGGAGGAAGCTTAACAAAGTGCACAAAACATGTCAATACAACAATTTTATTACGGAATTGGAAATTATCATATTAAGATATGTATATGTATATATGTATGAAAAGAATAAGAAGTCAAGCACTAATGGTGATATATCGTTCCATCTAAAACCAAAGTTTCCCAAAAAATAAGTCACACAATACTGATTGAAATGCTGATACTGTAACAAGTCTGTTTAGAAATTTGAGGATGTAAAACTATTGGCAGGAAGTCAGCATTGCTGCTAACTCTATCAATACGTCCTCCGCCTCTACACATGTGACGCACAATGTGTTAATGGTACATGTCACTTAAGAGTCTGGATGAAGAAAAGAGATTACTGATCATTCTTTGAACTTCAAAACTATCCATGTTCCACTATATTTCTCAGTAAAAATGTTAATGTTGTGTAATATTACAGAGGTTGAAATTAAAGTAGCATACAAACTTCATGGAACTTTTTTTAAGTACGAGGGCGATTTGTTAAGTCTGGTAAAAAAAAAGTTTTAAAGGCAAAAACTCACTTTATTTCTCAAAATAGTCTCCTTGCAAGGCTGTAAACTTGGTCCAGAGAGTTTCCAATCTTTTTCAACCCCTTGGTAAAGTAGGCTTTGTCAAACTCTGCAAAATAGTCTGTTACATCAGTGGACACTTCTGCATTCGATGAAAATTTCTAAGTCACTGGTGAGTAGGGCAGGTGAGGAGCCAATTCAAATCCCAGTCTTGCACTTTTGTCATTGTGATGACTACTGTGTAGGCCGTAGCATTGTTCTGATGAAACAGAACTTTCTTCTCTGCCAATATTCATCGTTTTTCAATCAGTTCCTGTTTCAAACGATCCAGCAGAGCAGCACAATGAGGCCCAGCTATGGATATACCCTTCTCAAAATATTCTATCAGGATTATACCCTGAAAATCCAACAGACAGTGGCCATTACCTTTCCCACTGACAAAACAGTCTTTGCCTTCTTTGGTGCACTCTCCCCCACTCTTTGTCCATTGTTTATGCTGTTGTTTGGTCTCTGGAGGGTAAAGATGGATCCAAGTTTCATCCACAGTTATGAATCTGCACAAAAAGCACTGTGGATTGCACCTGAACAATGTGAGATTCTGAGCAGAAATGTTCTTTTGTTTTTGATCCAAAGGGAGCAGGTGTGGCACCCATCACACAGAGAGCTTCTTCATGGCCAGTTTTTCATGGAGGATGTAATGCACTTGTTCAGATGAGATGCTTACAATGTTAGCTATCTTGCAAACTTTTAATCTTCAATCTTCCATTACATGCACCTTATCTATGGTTTCCTGTGTGGTGACTTCAACAGGTTGACCAGAGCGTGCTCATCTTCCATGCTTCTCTGACCACATTTAAACTCATTGATCCAAAAGTAAATGGTCTTCAATGTTGTTGCAGAACCCAAATGGACCTCATCCAACTCGGATTTGATCTATGCAGCTGTCCAACACTTCAAATGAAAATGTTTAATAAATGCATGAAATTCTTTTTTCTCCATCTGAAGCAACTAACTTTGCAGTTAGCACTTCAGTTGGCAGGCAACAATCAACTAATAACAGCTGCTTTTCGAAACTCGTTGTAATATCTGTGGAAATATCAGGCTTACCAACAACAGTGCAGGTTCCAAAAATTTCCCACTCTTACATACAAGTTTACCAGACTTATCAAACCACCCTCCTAACTGAATTAAAATGCGTAGTTTATGTCCGCCTTTTTAAAAACAGGCTCTCCAGCAAATTACAATTAACTAATATCATCTCCTTCCACCACCTTTCCAACTTCCTGAGTTTGTGCAAAATGTCTGTTCTGTTTATTAAGGTTGTTTTATTGTATCAGGTCTTGAAACACTGATACAAAAATTTTTACTGGTTATTAGCACTTTAATTCAGAGGAGGTAACTTTTGCTGGTAAAACCAACCATCATGTTCTAGATATGATCAGTTTCCAGTAGGGTGTTGTATATAATAGTGTGTTAAATATAATTAATAAATGGAAACAAATTTCACTTCTTAGAATGTGGAAACTGAAGAAAATATTTCAAAACATTTAGATTAAATTAGTTTTGCAATCATAAACATGCACTCCTACATGAAAAAAGTAAAACATAACTGTCAGGGATAACAGGAGATCTTCACAATAGTCAGTCAGGCATGTAGCACTGCATATTTGGTATGACTAACAATTAATGCTGTGTAATTAGAATATTCAGCATACTTTTATTTACATGATACACATTCCAAAAGAAAACACAGAGAACAAGCAAAATAAATGTCTACAATATTTAATATCTATTAAAAGATTTTTATTTATGTTGATATATTTATGCAATACAATGTACTCATAAAATGCAGGCGCTTAGTCCAATGATTGTTTAATATTTAATAATGGAAAGTCCAGGTTGGAATTAAACAATATAATAAGGACAGTTTACAAATCACCACAAAGACTTGACGACAAAGCTGTGACATGCACATAAAAAAGACACACACAAAAAACACTTAAGCTATCGGCCGTGGCCTTCTTTAGAAAATAGAACATTCATGCAATCACACAGGCATACAACACAGTCACACAACCATCATCTCTGGTTGCCGCACTCCGAAGATGATGATTGTGTGACTGTGTTGCGTGCCTATGTGATTGCCTGAATGTTCTATTTTCTGAAGAAGGCCATGGCCAATAACTTAAGTGTTATATTTGTGTGTCTTTTTATGGCCATGTCACAGCTCACCATAACATCTTTGCTGTGAGTTGCAAAATCTTCATTATTAGATTGTTTAATAGTCTTATACATGATCATTGTCGTGTCATGTAGTGGAATGTGGTTGCTGACTTTCATAGAATTTATGAATGTTAATAATAGGTTTAGACATGCTAAATTGAACTGAATCAATTACTTTTATTACATATTAAATTTATTGTTACTCATGATTAGGCTTAATTTGAAAACAGTTTTAATATCCTATCATAATTCAACATATGTGTATTGGCAAAAAGGAAGACTTCTACTGGAATGAAATTATGTATGTTTTAATTTTATACTGAACAGCCCTATAACCATAACAGGTTGAGAAGAACTGAACAATAATCTCTAAAAAGTAAAAAACAATTGAAACCTGATTCAATGAAAACGAATTTGTATGTGCACTGGGAGGTTTTTGAAGAGTGTCACTTCTTAACTTTAAACTTGTAATAACCATTTCAAACTTTGTAGAAAGGTAGATAAAGAGATAGTCAGAATTAATATTTTTCATCCAGTAAGTATTATCCATTGTCATTTGCCTTTTTTAATTATCTCTAAATACCAGTGTTCATCCGATTTCTTTTGTTAGTGGGGAGGGATGGGCAAGTTTGTGGCCTTTACTCTTACAGGAATTAGTTTCATAACTATGAGTTTGAGTACTGTGGGCAGGGTAAAGCTGGGAATTTGTATCTGATGGGAGGCGTGCTTAGGTAGCAGTGGCATAACTATGGGGGGGGGGGGGGGATGAGGGAGATAGAAACCCCCCCCCCAGACAAAAAAAAAAAAAAAAAAAAACAAAAAAAAAACAGAAAAAAGATAAGAGAAATCATATAACAGCAATCTGGTAAAGGTAAAGATTGGAAACTTGGAGTGTTTTACCATAAGCTTTCATCGGATGGGAGTGAATTAGATTCTTCAATGGGAGTGGTAGATGGTAGTCTGTCTGGAAACTGACTAAAATTTTGCTCGTCAAGCAGATCTACCCCTCCCCCCCCCCCCCCAAACCAAGTCCTAGTTAAGCCACTGTTAAGTAGTCCTTGAAGGTGCAGTGATCACTGTGTCCCCAGTGGTGTAGTAGTCTGCACAACTGCCTAGAAAGCAGGACCTGGGTTCGAGTCCCAGCTGGGAACACATTTTCAGCTTTGACCATTCACAGTTCATATCATATATTCTGTGAATATGAGTAGGAGAAGAAATATGCAACAAGTGTTTATGGAGAAAAAACTGTGTCAATCAGCATCGTTATCCTGTCAAAATCAAAGTAAAATTAAATTTCTTGTAAATTACTTTCCAGCATATGAGTATATAGAAATGTTCAATCAGGTGTAAATAATGATATGTAAGCTATCTTTATTAAGGCTTATAATCACACACATTCTTTATTCATGCAGCGTTGTGTGTTTTTTCTATATACATGTTTCTTCAGATGCAGTTTGACGGGTACATTGTAAAAGCAGAATATGAAAGTAAAGCAGATTTGTTACAACGGTGCAAATATATTGCTGCTTTGTGTTCTTGCATCAACAGGGAAACGTATTACTCAAGAACAGACTTTCTTCAACAATGCGAAAAGCTAAGAAGTTCTCTCTGCAATCTATATTCAAAACGTGAAACTGTCCATTAAATGTATGAAGGTAAAACACTGAAATGAGTGACATACTTTCCTAGGAAAGAGCTTTTATTTCTAAAACACATTGATTTAGCTTTATGTTGCATACTATTGATAACTGGTAAATTGGAGCAGTTGAACGAAGTAAAAAGAATAATTTTGTGAAATGCTATCTTACAATTAAAATCCATGTGGGCAAGTGTTTTGTCCTTTATAATAGATGAAACAAGTGTGCCCACAGCTGAACAATGGGGATTCAGGCTTCCTATTTAATTTAATTTGTGTTTCAGCTTGGCCAGATGGGTATGTGGGAATTTCTATACAGAGGCAGCAGTGCAAAATTGGCCTAGGTTTCTCTACATATTTACAAATTTGCAATAATTGGACTATAAGGTTGAATAAGACTGACCCCTTGAAAATTCAAACAGTTGTACAACATGGTCAGAAAATAACAGATTTGTACAATGATGTTCACAGGATTATGATATAAAATGAGCCAAATGAATTACTTGTACTTGTACAAAAACCCAGGATACCAGTACGTGTTTTGATTGTAATTTTGATCAATTTGATAAATCTAGTGTTTGACACTTCATATTCTCTGTTTCTGTAATTTGTGGTAAATTTTGAAAGTGTTCACTGTTTAATATGGTTGAATTATTGTAATATTTTCGTAATCATTGGCACTTGAAAATGACACCATAGTGCATAGAAACTAATAGTGCTTCGGTAGTTAGATGGAAGTACACACACATTAAATATTAAAATGTAGTAAAAATTTTTATTACAGTTAAGATATGTATATATAAAAAGCTGGTTATAGAGTGCCACTTTAGAATATTACATATGTACATATATATATATGAGGGTTGGAACTAAAATAGTGGCACCAATGCTGTGGAGACATTTGTGAGTGACTGGTTTAATGTAACAATGTCACTACATTTTTGAAACAGGAACAATGGAGTTGGATCGAGATAGAATGTGTCAGAGGTCATACGGTACAGCACGAGTGTCATCATGGGCTTCAAGAGGTGTGCGGGAGATTGGCATTGCCGTACAGAACTGCGACATGTTGGGTAAAAGCCTTCAACAAAAGTCAAGAAACTGTGGCAGGCATGCATGGGGCAGGCCGTCCTAGTGTCTCTGAAGAAGAAGAAGAAGAAGAAGAAGAAGAAGAAGAAGAAGAAAAAGAAGTGCATACTGTTGTCATGTTAGTGGACAGTGATTGATGCAAAATGATTCTACACAACGCACCCATCATTTTGCATGAAAATGTGTGGGCGCATACAGCTCAAGCTGTGGCTGTTCTGTTCGGTCAATGGGAACAGAACAATCAAGAACAGAATTTCTTCAACAATGCAAAAAGCTAAGAAGTTCCCTCTACAATCTATATTCAAAACGTGAAACTGTCCATTAAATGTATGAAGATAAAACACTGAAACGAGTGACATATTTCATGTGAAATGTAAAAGAAACTTAAGTGCTTGTGACTTTGATTTGATTCCAAACATGAAGGAACTACTTTGTGACATTCGCTTCAGAAAAGTTTCAGAGATTAGACAGGCAGTAGACCGTTCCATTTACATCATCAACAGAACAGGGTCTGCTAATGGTATAGTATGCCTTACATCACTGGCAACGGGTTCTACACAATGCTAGTGAATACTTTGAAGGACAGTAACAGGTGCAAAAATGTACCGCTTTTGTATCAGTTGTGAATAAATAGTTGCCACACCCTCATGTGTCTACATATATCCAGCAAGCATACTATTTTATGTATGAATAGCAGTGGTACTTCTATACCATGAAAGGATAAGGTCCCAGGTTCAAAACCTGGGTCCAGCACACAGTTTTAATCTGCCAGGAAGTTTCACATGTTAACCTATTTTACACATCATTCTTTATTAAAAACTCTCTCTATATAGGAAATATAATGGTTAATGAACATCTGAGAATAAAGATATCACAGAGGATAGTGTGGCTGATAACTTGTCACATCCTATTCATTTCACCAAAATACCACAATTGTGGTTTATTGGTGATGAATCTACACCAGTCCAGTTGAAACAAGAAACTATTACAATAGGAGAACAATTTGTGTATGAAACATACACTGTGTATTTATCTCCTATGTATCAAACTGAATACTGAAATGTTTGATTTTAATTAACAAGACCATCTTTCGTCTGGCTTGAATTACTGTGTATGTGATTGAGGTCTCTTACTATATGAAAATAAGTTTTACATTGTTACCATCTTCATAGGTAGTGGTAGTAACAAATAAAACACACACACACACACACACACACACACACACACACACACACACACACACATGCACGAATATAAATGCTAGCTTTTGCAGCCTAGCTGCTTCTTCAGGCAGAAGGGAAGGAGAGGGAAGAGGAAGTGATGAGGGTTTTTAAGGGAGTGGGTAAGGAGCCATTCCAATTCTGGGGGAGGAAAGACTTACCTTGGAGGAAAAAAAGGAGGGTAAACAAATACACACCCACACCCACACATATACAAAAACACACCTATATGTGTGGGCGTTTGTATATCACAAATAAATAAATGAATACACACACACAAACGCAAGCTTTCGCAACCCAATTGCTTCTTCAGGCAGAAGGGAAGGAGAGGGAAAAGGAAATGATGAGGATTCTAAGGAAGGGGGTAAGGAGCCATTCCAATCCCGGGAGAGGAATCTGCCTAGGTGTACTTGTGTCTGTGTGAATGTGTGGGTGTGTGTGCATTTGTTTACCCTCCATTTTCCCCCCAAGGTAAGTCTTTCCTCTCCCGGGATTGGAATGGCTCCTTACCCCCTTCCTTAAAATCCTCATCATTTCCTCTTCCCTCTCCTTCCCTTCTGCCTGAAGAAGCAGCTAGGCTGCAAAAGCTAGCATTTATGTGTGTGTGTTTTATTTGTTACTATCACTACCTGTGCTCCTTCGCCTGGTAAGTAATCTTCATCGACTTTTTATATATATTTTTCCTCATAGGAATTTTCCCTCTATAATATTCGTGTCTATAAAAATAATTATAGATGGTAAAATATTCTGATATTTTATGTGAGAAGCTTGACACTATCTATCTTTGCACATCTCATTTAATAAAACATAATTTTTGAGACATTTGGATAACTGTAACTTAGCAGTCAGAAATGCTTTAGGGCTTACCTGTACGGTGTTTAATTATTAATTAGGACTATTATGATATTTTTAAATAGTAAAATGCTAAAAATGGACATTTGTAAATCAAGTCTAGATCATGAGAATTTATGAAAAGAAGAAACTGATGCACTGGTAATATTTCACTATTAAATAAAAATAACAATATGCAAATAGAATAGATAAGAAAACATGTTCACAGGAAACTCATACAAAAAAGTTTGAAATCCGTTGAACATGTGCTAAAGTATCAGGATTCATCACTGGAAATAAATTCTGAGTATCACTCAAGACCAGAAGACATGAAACAGACTATGGTGCACATTTGGTGTTGTAAGTATGCAAATGTAAGTACAAAAACATAAGGTAAGAGGGGGAAAAAACAAAAATAAAACCATATGATACCACAAACTGTTGAAAGATTGACAGGAATGAAGAGAGAATACTGTACAAGATGAAGTAATTACAGGATTAGTGACAGAATTTAGCTAGATGTGAAGTAAGGTCAGCAAAGTTGTTAAAAATAAAAGATAAAAGAGATTAGCATTGGAATAGATAAGTGAGAAGATATTAAAATGACATGGTCAGAAGAATAAAAGGGTAGTCTTAAAGATAGCATTAAATACTTATTGCTCAACTTTTTCTGGTTTAATTATGCCTCCCAAATCACTATTGCCCTTTTGTGGAAGCTTCTTTTTGACAATGGCCTTCCTTCCAAATAACTATTTCAGCAAGTCTGCAAAAATGAAGTTAGCAAAACAGGTCAAAACTAAGAACTGATGTTTTAGTTCTATGTGGGGTCTAACAGTTTTTGCTGAAACTCTTATTGGTGAAAATGTGTATACTGTACCTGTATTGGGGGAATATATTTCTCTTCCAAATAGTTTTACATTTTTCCAATTCTTCATAAGTGTTAGACAATGAATATGAATATACAGAGCTGTTATTCTTTTTACTTTTATTTTGACAATAGATACACATTATAGGATGTTATGGTTGGTAAACTGTTACCATCACTTATCCAGCTGATGAAATGGTTTTTGCCTTCTTTGGACACATTCATAAACACAAAATCTTACATTTGATACTTCCTGCTGTCATCTGGAAATTACATCCACATTCCACTGAAAATTACATAGCACTTTAAAACCTGCATTGTGCAAGCATTTCCAGTTCAAACTTTTGCTCAGGTGTGTCTACTGTAATGACCTAGTAAATGATGGGATATTTATGTTCCATTTTGAGCATTGTATGTGACTTCTCCCAGCAAATTCGTCAAATCTTAATGTCCATGTAGATTGTTAACGCCTATCGGTATTTGGCAGACACGTCCATTCTCATTAGTACCCCCCAATCAATGCAATAACATTACTTTTGAGATGTCTTAGACACTTGGTGAAATTTGGTTGTAGCAGTAACAATAAAACCCTATCAGTGAGATGATGCCCTTGTATCTACTTACACAGAAGTCCACAACAATTTTTCAGCTTTACTTCAGTGGGGAGATTTTTCATATGATAGATAACCCCTTTAATAATGAAACTGCATGGTCCTCCACTGCAACCAAACCAAAGCAATACTGTGTATGTGTGTGCTTATATATAGAAACAGTGTGCTGAAGGAAATAGTGACAATGGATGACGTCCAAGAAGTCTGATAACCATAGATCAGTGAAACAATCTTTTTCGAAGTAAGGATATCACATGTAATGATGCAGAATTAACAAATGAATAAATATTGATATGAAGGATACCATATGCCTTCAGGTGTCAACATTTTTAACACATTAGATTTGTCAATGAGTATTCCTTACTTTCTTTGAGTCTCCATAATAATTGTATGTTTTCAGGTACGTGCCAAGGGAAAGAATATTGCACCTGTCACAACTAACTTTACAAGTTCTTTCCATGAGATGCATGACATGAATGAAGTCTTCTGCAACAAAATGATCCTCCTCTAGGAACAATACCATCCCTGTAACAAAGTAAATTGTCAACACAAAATATTCCTACACAAAGATCTGAAAGATTCATTCCCTCACATATAACTGTTTCCTGAAAAATTTTTTTAGCTCTTCAATGGCGACTCCTTATATGTAGCATACCTGTATGGTTTCTTGTGACATCCAGCTGATTGAACACCCTGTTTGCTTTCCACCACCAGTGATGTTTGGTTTGAGTGAATTTTGCTTCTCTGTAGTGGCCATATAAATCAGGGTACAAAGCATTATTGCACATCATTTCCTTGGCCCTGGTAGGAAATAAATTTATAAATGTTTAATTCCAAAAAGACAAAGCATCAAAATACATTTAGCTCACTGTCTGTAAGTAAACATGAAGAAATAATTGTTTTAATTCTCTTAGTTCACCATGCTGTAATGTCATAGTACAAGGGAGTAAGAAAGATACTTTTAACTCTTTCCAGTCAAAATCTTATCAATTTGTGACCAAAAGCATTTTGTTGCATATTTCTATTCATAATGATTGGAATAATATATATTTTTTGAATTTTTGAGCTTTCGAAGAAAAATTTATGGCATCATTGGGCAGGATATTTTTTCCTTTACCGTATCTGACACCTTTTTCAATCCATTTACTACTAATTTAGACATTTTACAATAATTTGTAAATGAAATTTTCAATTTTCTCCCCTTGACCTTGATAAAATATTTTGAAAGTCTTTCTGTTTGTACTTTAACTTAGAGATTAAGCAACAATACATATTTTATTAATGTGTTGTCTCTAATGCTCATCTGTTTCCTGGAAGTAATGGTAGCCAAGCTACCCACAGTGAACTTTGGAAATTCCTGCATGTTCTTTATAATCTTTCATTGAATAGTTATACCAAGAGTAACAGATAAAAATGATGATGGCATATGGCATCATTGGTCTAGAAAGGGTTAACTAAACAGAAAATAAATTTTAATTATTCTTGAAGTATTGGCAAATATAAATGCAACAATGGGAGAATTTACATGCTCTAAGTCACATATATACAATTACACATATATACAATTGACAGAAACAGGGGAAAATAAAACAATAGAGGAGGAGTGGGTAAAATTGAGAGATGAAATAGTGAAGGTAGCAGAGGACAAAATAGGTAGGAAGGAAAGACCTACAAAAAATCCTTGGATATTACAGGAGATACTAAATTTAATCGATGAAAGGAGAAAATATAAAAATGCAGTAAATGAAATAGGCAAAATGGAGTACAGACGTCTAAGAAATGAGATTGACAGTAAGTGCAAAATGGCTAAGCAGGAGTGGCTAGAAGGCAAATGTAAGGATGTAGAAGAATGTATAAATAGGGGAAAAATAGATACAGCCTACAGGAAAATAAAAGAAACATTTGGAATTAAGAAAAACAGCTCTATGAATATCAAGGACACTGATGGAAAACCAGTTCTCAGCAAAGAAGGGAAAGCTGAAAGGTGGAAAGAGTATATAGAAGGGCTCTACAAAGGAAATGAACTTTGAGACAATATTGTAAAAGGGAAGAGGATGTAGATGAAGATGAAATAGGAGATACTGTACTGAGAGAAGAATTTGACAGAGCCCTGAAAGACCTGAGTCGAAATAAGGCCCCTGGAGTAGATGATATTCCCTCAGAGCTACTGAAGTCTCTGGGAGAAGCAGCCATGACAAAATTGTTTCACCTGGTGTGTAAGATGTATGAGACAGGTGAAATACCCTCAGACTTTAAGAAAAATGTTATAATCCCCATCCCTAAGAAAGCAGGTGCAGACAGGTGTGAAAACTACAGAACCATCAGTTTAATAAGTCATGGTTGCAAAATATTAACGCGAATTATATACAGAAGGATGGAAAAGCTGGTAGAAGCCGACCTCGGGGAAGATCAGTTTGGGTTCAGGAGAAATGTTGGAACACGGGAGGCAATACTCACATTACGGCTTATCCTAGAAGATAGATTAAGAAAAGGCAAATG
This sequence comes from Locusta migratoria, assembly GCA_026315105.1. Lineage (NCBI taxonomy): Eukaryota > Metazoa > Arthropoda > Insecta > Orthoptera > Acrididae > Locusta > Locusta migratoria. The sequence continues at coordinate 14,092,006 of CM048747.1, forward strand.
TACATTTCTAGCTTTTGTAGACTTAGAGAAGGCTTTTGACAATGTTGATTGGAATAAACTGTTTCATGTCCTGAAGCAAGCAGGAGTAAAATATAGGGAGCGTAAGGTTATTTACAACTTGTACAAAAACCAGACAGCGGTTGTCAGAGTTGAAGGGCATGAAAGGGATGCAGTGGTTGGAAAGGGAGTAAGACAGGGTTGTAGCCTTTCTCCAATGTTGTTCAATTTGTACATTGAGCAAGCTATAAAGGAAAGCAAGGAGAAATTTGGTGAAGGAATTAAAGTTCAGGGGGAAGAATTAAAAACATTGCGTTTTGCCGATGACATAGTAATTCTGTCAGATACAGCAAAGGACCTGGAAGAGCAATTGAACGGAATGGACAGTGTGCTGAAAGTTGCATATAAGATGAACATTAACAAGAGCAAAACTAGGGTAATGGAATGCGGTCTTAGAAAATCAGGTGATGCTGAAGGAATTAGATTGGGAAATGAAGCAATAAATGAGGTAGATGAGTTTTGGTACTTGGGCAGTAAAATAACAAATGATGGTCGCAGTACAGAGGATATAAAATGCAGAATGGCAATGGGTAGAAAAGCATTCTTGAAAAAGAGAAATTTGTTAACATCGAATATTGATTTAAGCCTAAGGAAGTTCTTTCTGAAGGCATTTGTATGGAGTGTTGCCTTGTATGGGAGTGAGACATGGACGATCAACAGTGCGGACTGGAAGAGGATTGAGGCTTTTGAAATATGGTGCTACAGAAGAATGCTGAAGATTAGGTGGGTGGATCGCTTAACTAATGAGGAGGTACTGAACAGAATTGGGGAGAAAAGAAATTTCTGGCATACCTTGACTAAAAGAAGGGATAGATTGGTAGGACACATTCTTAGACATCAAGGAATTGTGAATTTAGCGTTGGAGGGAAGTGTATGGGGAAAAAATCGCAGGGGAAGACCAAGAGATGGATACAGTAAGCAGATTCAGACAGATGTAGGTTGTCGCTCTTATGTGGAGATGAAGAGGCTTGCTCAGGATAGGGTATTGTGGAGAGCTGCATCAAACCAGTCTCCGGACTGAAGACCACAACAACAACAACAACAAAGTCACATATTTCTGTCTATAACAACACCGAATGAGAAGAGGCATGTTGAACTGTTACTTACACAAACATATTTCAACTTCATTAATGATACAGTACCGAATTCTGCAACTCTTTTACATCTACATGCCTTTTCTCTGAACAACTGTAAGGAAGCAAATGAATTACTGTATTATTTACTAGTCACATTTAATGCCTTGGGCAGTCTTCAGAATGAAATAAAAGAAAATTATTTACAGTACTTTAGTGAAACTTTTTGATTGTTATTTTCTAATGTATACTCACCTAGTCTAACACACTTGGTCCAGCATCGTTCCATTGCTATGATATTACTATGATACCAACTAAAATGGGTAGAATATTCCTCATTTCAGGACAGGATGACATATTTGGAACCCAGGCAGAGAAATGGATTCATTTGCTTCATTGCTGAGTAGTACTGGGTCACAAGAGGAGTGCTCCTCTCTGGATGGAAAGTATGTGGAAGATGGTGGGTGACTGGAGAGACAAGGCATGGGAAATTGTTTCTGTAAAAGTTTGGAAGAGTTATTTCAGACTGCAAAGACCTTAGTTAAACCTTTAGCATAGCTTGAGAGTAATTGCTCATCAAGGCAGATGTGTTCATCATGGGTGGCTGGGCTCTCATGATGGGGACTTGATGTGGAATAGATGGCAGCTGTAGGAGTGGAGGTATTTTCAGTGGTTGTTATGTTTGTAGCTATGGAGGTACTGATTTAGTCACACTTGAGGGGGAGGTCAATACCAATGGAAACAGCAAGTTGTGTTAAGGAGGACCATGTAAAATGAATAGGAGAGGAGGTGTTGAGATTATAGAGGAATCTGGATAGGGTGTACTCACCACCTTTGCTCCAGATTACAAAGATTTAATCAATTAATCTAAATGAGGTGAGGGGTTTGAGGTTCAGGGTTGTTAGTAAGTATTCATCTAGTTGACTGACGAATAGGTTGGCATAGGATTGTGCCATATGGATTCCCATTGCTGTATTGTGATGTCTACAGGGAAGTATTTGTAGCTGAGGATATAGTTGTTCATCATGATCAGGAATGAGGTATTAAGTTTGGGGTCAGTTGAGCATTGGAAAATGGTTGGAGAAGAAGAAAGTGGTTGAAGGAGGAGAAAATGGTTGGAGGAGAGGAAATGGCTAGTGTCTTTTACATAGCATGGTATGTAACAAGTAACAGGCTGAATGTGTTGGTCCATGACAGTAGACATCCTCTCAGTGGGAGCACAGTGACTGATCACAATGGGGTGTCCTGTGTAGTTGGGTGTATGGAATTTAAGAAGCATGTGTAAGGTGTATGTGAGGAGAGGTTCTGGAATTGTCCTAAGTATTTGAGAAGGGAGTGGAGATCCTATAGGATTTTTGAAATGTGGTCACTGTGGCAGGGTTTGTAGGGAGTAAATCTGACCAGTTAATACTTGCAGTTCAAACATACAATGGTGGAACCTTAGTTGATGGGTGAGATTGTAAGGTCAGAATTAGCTTTAGGTAGTATAAGGTAATGAGGGTATACTAGACATGTGGGAGATGCAGAAAGATTATAATATCTGTCAGTTTTCAGGTGGTGGCTTGCAGTTGAAAGTGTGGTAGGCACATGTATAGGGGTAGGAGGAAGAGGAAGAGGCTGTGGGAGGCAGGTGAAAGAGGCAGTGAAGAGGCAGGCAGAAGAGGCCAGAGTGACGCAGGTTTTTATTTTTACCTTTCTAATGGAATAGTGGAATAAATAAAAACCAGGGCAATGTGGGTACTCAGCTAGTAAAAAAAACTTATTTTACAATCAACCATAGATCAGAGAGTCTATATTTGTTGTTTAATAGCAGAGGTGACATTACAATAGACACAAGATTGGAAAGAGTGTTACATTTAGTCACAAGAATGACCTATACTTACTGCTCTTTCTTTATGTTGCGAGGGCAGTCCCCCGGGGATTCTCCAGGGAACTCCTTTGGATGTGTCTGTATGGAAAATGGGTAGAAAATCTGCATGACTTTACAAAAGTCTATGCTCTGCACAAGCTCATTAATCTCTTCATCATAGTAATCATGACTGAAGATTAACAACACAGTATCTATGTCCCTTGCTTGTGCGAGGCTGACAATTAAGTGCCTCAGGTAGATAATCCTTGTGTGAACCTGCAACAGAGAATACATAGACATCACATCATTTCTTTTCTAAATATATTTTTTTTAATTTACAATCAAAGAATAGTTCCATTTGGATGACATACACAAGATTTCTAATAAAATGGATTTCTTTTGATGAGTATCAACCCCTGACATGATCATACTCAGTGTTTTGTCAAGCAATAAGACATCAAGTAAAAAATTTATAACCAGGCAAAACTCCTTGTAAGAGGAGTGATCTCTTCATCATTTCCAATACTTAGCAACTCTGTAAATGAATCATTTCATCCGTTCGGACAAAAACAAGATTTTCAAGCGTTATTTTCATATTTTCCTTATATGTCCCTGAAACATTGCAAATTCCCTGATTATCAGAACTTGGGGCAACCCTGTACACACATACACTTTATAACACGTAGTTACTGAACATTGGAAAACACCTTTACACACTATGTACTAGCATTTTCCTTTTCTTATAAGCAGCCAAGATTTTCTTGTCATGTAACAGAAAAATTACATATTGCATTTGTGATGCGAGGTGTATTGAAGTTATAAGACCTCCGATTTTTTTTTCCTTGGGCCTGGTAACTGACACAACATGTGGCTTGTTTTTTTTTTTTAAATGTGTGCTCTCATTGTGAACACATGACAGAAATGGCAGCAATGTACAACACATAGAACTAACAGCAGAGAACAGAGTTCAGGCCATGGAGGCAATTCATACCTCCATGGTTCAGGATGTTATCAATATTAAAATGGCTATGTTCTCAGTACAAGAACAGAGTATCATGATTCCTTTTCACATGGGCGCCAACTCTGTGGATACTCTGGGGCTTGTCCACCCAGTACAAATTTCTTGGTGGACTAAGGGGTGGGGTGAGGGGGGGGGGGGGCGGGCGACCACCCCAGGCCTCTCATCTGGGGGGCTTCCAAGTACCTGGAAGGAACTTTTTTTCTTTTTTATTTTTAAGTGCAAGTGCCTTTGGCCTCTAGTTCTGGGGCCTGCAAATCTCTAAATCTACTTTTTATACTGTTCTGTCCCTCTTGTCCTGGGGCTCCAAATCTTAAAAGTTGCTTTTTTTAAAATATATTAATACATATATTTCCAAGTGGTCTGGAGGGGGAGGTCTCATTTTGTTTTACCGCCGCCCTTGGCCTCGAACGGCCTTACCTCGCCTTTTACCCAAAATGGGGAATGAAAGTGAAATAGTACAAAATTACAGAAAATTTAAAGCTGAATCTTATTATACAAGAGGCACTGTAGAATGAGACTGTGGTGAAAAAGATTACCTTTGAAAAGAGAGAGAAATTATCAGTTTAGTATGCTTGTCCCCAACCGAATAGCAATAACTGTGATTGTAGCTTTATTCGGGGTTGGAACACTTGCGGGATGTGACACTTGCGGGGAGTGACACTTGCGGGGAGTGACACTTGCGGGGAGTGACACTTGCGGGGAGTGACACTTGCGGGGAGTGACACTTGCGGGGAGTGACACTTGCGGGGAGTGACACTTGCGGGGAGTGACACTTGCGGGGAACCCGGGGCCCTTGGGGTGGTTAATGGCTTTTCCTGGGTACAAGCACACCAAGAAGTCCAGCACTGCTGTTGTCAAGTTTCCACACTGTCAACATAACACAAAACTCAGTGAAATTGCACAACCCTTTGCAAGCTGAAGAGCAATATAGTAACTTGTTCTAACTACATATTAATTCGTTGAGTGTTCCTCCTGAAAACAAAAAGGTATTTTAATAGTGATAATGTTTGGAGAGTTATTAAGACATTCTCTACTACTACTACTACTACAAGACGATAATTTTCCAGTCATACCTCCTAAAAGCATATTATTCAGAACACTAAGCATATCAAGACACCTGCGCAAGCAATAAATATATTAGGCATCCTGCACAGATACGTTGATGTAATTGACCGCTATGTAGTTAACCCCACTATCACGCAACTTCCATCTCTTTAAAAATAGCTACTATGCTTTTTAATAGGAGACGCAACCTTAAACCGTCAATTAAAAAACGTTAATAATAAGTCAACGAGTATTTTACATACTTGAAGCGTTTATTCGTAGACGCCAAAACGATTTGGCTGCATTCGAATTACAAATACATCTAAGAAATATATGAAATACGGAATGTGTAAGGAAATGTCACACACCGAAAAATGCTAAAGATAAATTCTATTTTCTATCATCGTCATATAGAACCATTTTTACTCCGAACTTGGCATAAACCAACAGGGTGAAACAAGTTGCAAGACTTACAGGAAAAATGAAGCGATATTGGCAGCTACTACTCCACCTCGCTCGGTTGGCCCTGAATACTGCACAGGTAGCGGCTGGAGGGCGTGGAGTAAGGGTGGTGTATCCCTACTTCTGGAACACCCTGTTCACTACCTACAGCGTCCGGGTCTCCCCGCAAGTGTCTACACATTCCCTTTCCCCGCAAGTGTCACTCCCCGCAAGTGTCACAAACTCACTTTATTCACCCTGAAGGCCATCGGTCTCTTTGACCTTTCAGGAGTAGTAGTAGGATTACGTTGAAAACCATTTCCCATATTTACAAACAGTTCATTTTATTCTTCCACGAACTCACTGCTTTAAAAATCTGATGCTGGTGCTATATCCAATCGTTTTGGACTTACTTCTCTTATTATTAAATTTTTTGAGTCAGTTGAAATTTTGAATGGTTTACTGCAACTCCACAACTTCAAAAAGACATGACTCAAATAGTGTCTAGTGTCCGAAATGTCGTGAAGTCAGAGGTCCCCCCCCCGCAACACCCGAGATATTAGGTCCTGGATAAATATGGTTGTCATTTAATACTGAAATTAAATATCTTTTATTTCACGTTTTGTAAATCATTTTATAAAACCCGCCCCCCAGGCTGTTCAAAAGTACTAATTTTTGCACCCCCCCTCCCCTGTGGGCACCTCTGCGTGAAGTTACTTCGAACTGACCGAAAAAATTCATTTTGAAGTTCAAAACTTCAAGATATTTGCAAGATTTCTTGTAGAAACTTGGTGACGAAATTCTATCATATGCTTCTGCCAGAAAGATTTGCCCTGTACAGAAATATGTTACACGTGTGAAAAATTATTCAATTGAAAGTGTAGAAGATTTATTGAATTCTTATTCAGAATTATTCTCTTCTGTCAGTTAGATCGCTCGTGTACACCAGAATGTCATTTCTGCGCCCTTAGGAGATCAAAAACTAACGTGCGCGACGCAGTGATGCAAGATAAATTAACCACTTAATGCCTGAATTAAATTCTACTGCAAGAAAAATATAAAAAATCATATATTGTGCTCAATATTGGGGTCTTAGACCATTTATAACATCAAATATAAGAAATGTTATAAATAGTTGGTATAGTTAGGTATGTGTCAAATTTGCGACAACAGGCATTTGAGAAATAAAACGCTTACAACTATTCATTGAGGGAAATTTTTTTTATTGTTCTCATGAGATTTAATGAAAAAAATGAACATGCGTTTGAATTACAATTATGGTTACTTATAAATCTAATGCAGAGGATCAACATTTCTTTGCTCATGAAATTGCCTAAAACAATTGGAATTTTTGTTTAGGCAAAGGTCAAATTTGCATTTCGCACACATAATGAGTGTCTGCCCTTTACAGCTGGGTTTTTTGCATCTTTGCCTTCCTGTTACACAAGGCCAATGGCCTACTTCATAGGTACGGGTAGATTTATCAGGGACTGGTTTCATTGGACCCCGACGCTTCTTACGTTGGATTTTCGTTTCCATACTTTGTAAGCGCCTACCTCTCATTTTTCGTTTCATGCCTTTTCCTTGCTTACAGAGAGCATCTGCTATTTGGTAATATTTCCTTGACTTTACGAAAACCCTATAACAGGAAATTAGAGCGTCAAGTAAATCCACCCCTCCTATGAATCTATTGTAAACTGTAACAATGCTAGGGCATGGTACATGAGTGCGTGCTTTTTCTTTCGGTCCCATCTTTTTATTGTGATCACCGGATGAGCAGATGCAAATGCACTGGCAACACCTCTGTTGTCAAACCATCGTCCTCTCTTCGTTTTATTTTATCGCTTGCATTTGCCCATAGAAGTGCCCAAGTGCCTGATGATGCACATTTTACACAAACCGTATTTACGTGTTCACTGAAAGTTTTATCTGCTTTATCACATCTAAATATGATATAAAATACTTACCAGATATTAGAAAAACAAAATATAATTTTCAAAATGAAATTTACCTCTGTATTTAGCTGTATTTCACGGAACAATGAACACAAACACAGGTCTTGGTTAGCAACACGCACAAAATACACAAATGTTGTCATAGAAAGACAGTCAGTGCTCTGTAGATGGTAGCACATGTCACACGTACTTCGTCGGTCCATGTAGAATCTGATACAACCGGCGCTGCGGTTTGAAAACACTTACTCTTCCATATATATAGGTCACAACGGTATGAGGCGAATTTGCGACAACCGTCATTAAGTGGTTAAACTATGAATATGCATGGTAACGTTGTAAACTTGAGCCTTTAGACTCATGCTAACATTTTCACACAATGGCCGGCCGCGGTGGCCGAGGGGACTAAGGCGCTCCAGTCACAGTCTGCACGGCTACTACGGTCGGAGGTTCGAATCCCCCCTCGGGCATGGATATTTGTGACGTCCTAGTTCGTAAGTAGTTCATAAGTAGTTTGTAAGTTTAGGGACTGATGACCCCGTAGTTAAGTCCCATAGACTATACAAACATTTGAACATTTTTTTTTTTTTCACACAATGATTTCCTGTACATAGGAATGCATTCCTTACACGTGCGAATTAAAAAAAAAAAAAAAAACAAAAAAAAAAACAAAAAAAGAGGACGAATCTCGGGCCTCGACATTATGCCCTTTTCAGCCTTAGGGTTTGGATAATTTTAATTATTTTTACATTTTATTTTTAGTTCTTTGCGAGCCGCCTTTATATACTATTCTCAACAGTGCCCAGCATTGTTAGAGTTGTTAAAAATTAAAAAAAAATTACAGTTATCTTAGTATTAATATCATTTGTTATTCTAGAAATCAATCGTAAATATGACTTTACCTTTTAGTAACATTTAAACATTCATAGACGTTTATAATAACCGAAAATACGCCTAAAAGCAACAATGAATACTGTACTCATCATAACAACCTGAAGAATATTAATAGGAAACAGTTCCTACATATACGTATCTACAATTCACGAGTATTTTTAATTCCGTAACAAGACTGAGGGGAAAGAATAATGCATCCTCCAAGTTTATCTAAACGACATATTTCATCATTCCGTCAAAATGCAACTTACTAAAAGTTCACACATGATCTTACCTACATTTCACCACTCCAAATTTGTATGTGAGCTGAAATCCATAACGTCCACTTGGTCAGCCATGCACCTATCCATGTTTGCAGATTTACATCAGATCATTTCATAATTTATGCTCCTATCAATTGACAGGCTATTTCACATTGCGCACCTACCCTCGATACTACTAAGGCAATCCACCGTATACTCAGGCATGCCTCGCGGACCCAGGTTATGTTTTCACAGTTGTATCAAAAACATTACAGCTTAATTTAGAATGCTTAGCTCAGAAAACGTGGCGGCAACTGTATCCAACTACTGTTACAGGTCTCGGTGTTACATATCAGGATGCCGAACGTACTTAAGAGGATAGGACGATAGGAGCGCTACTTCCGTGGTGTGCAGGCGTGTTTCGGTGAGACTAGTGGTGAAGGTGACCGCTGGCACAAAGCGAGAGGGACGCATTAAAATCCCATCCAGGCAAAAATGTTCGCTTGTTGCCGTTAATCTATGTCAGTGCCGCATTGCAGCTAGTCTTTCCTCATCCTTCCTATCATTTAAAGGACAAACAATGTTTTATTTACATTTTTCAAGTGCTGCTCATTCAAAAACGCATGAACGTGATTTTCAAAAGGGTTGGTTTCCAACTACGTGTTGTTGTTGTTGTGGTATTCAGTTCGCAGACTGGTTTGATGCAGGCTCTCCACACTACCCTGTCCTGAGCAAGTCTCTTCATCTGAGAATACGTTCGGCAACCTACATACTTTTGAATCTGCTTACTGTTTTTGTTCCTCAATCTCCCTGTACGATTTTTACCCCACACATTTCCCTCTAATGCTAAGTTGACGATTCTTGATGTCTCAGAATGTGTCCCACCAATCTATCCCTTCTATTAGGATATGCCAGAATCCCCTCCCCAATTCGATTATGCACCTCCTCATTAGTTACATGATCTACCCATCTAATTTTCATCATTTGTCTGTAGAACCACATTTGAAAAGATTCTATAATTTTTTGTCTGAACTCCTTATCGTCCATGTTTCATTCCCATACAATGCTACACTACAGACAAATGCTTTCAGAAAGGACTTCCTAACATTTAAATTAATCTTGGATGTAAACAAATTTCGCTTCAGAAACGTATTTCTTCCCATAGCCATTCTGCATTTTATATCTTCTTTACTTCGAGACCATCAGAAGTGATCTTGCTACCCAAATAACAAAACTCATCTACTACTTTCATTGTCTCATTACCTAATCCAATTCCTTCACCATCACATGACTTTCTGACGCTACATTCGACTGTGTTTTATTCTTGTTGATGTTCATCTTATACTCTCTTTTCAAGACACTGTCCATTCCATTCAGTTGCTCTTCCAGATCCTTTTCGGTCTCTGAAGGAATTACTATGTCATCGGCAAACCATAAAGTTTTTATTTCTTCTCCCTGAACTTTAATTCCCTCCCCAAATTTTTTCTTGCATTCCTTCACCGCTTGTTCAATGTACAGATTGAACAACACTGGGGAAAGGCTACAACCCTGTCTTACACCCTTCCCAACCTCTGCGTCGATTTCATGCCCTTCCACTCTAACAACCACTGTCTGGTTTTTGTAGAATATAACTCTTCTCTCCCTATATTTTACCCAGTTTATTCCAGTCGACAGTGTCATAAGCTTTCTCCAAATCTACAAATTCTAAAAACGGAGGTTTGCCTTACCTTAGCCAACTACGTATTAAGAACTGTGATATAGAGCGGCCACAATGATTCAAAGACGGCGCCTCTATTTCCGTGGTGTGGCACCCATTGAAATTCATCGCAAATTGAGTGAGACATGTAGTTTAGTGATGGTGCCGTGGATGCGTCCAATGTGCATTCGTGGCCGCGACAGTTCAGAGAAGGCCTCGCACCATCCGTCTAACGGCACGATCGAGCGAGTGGAGAAAATTATTTCTGTGCACACAATCTTGCTTGAGGTCCAAGGGGCCGCGAATGTTGAAGGATGCCCACAAAGTTTTTTCGTAACAACAACTTCGATTGAAACGATCTCTCGTGTACCCTGCTTACCTGACCTGGTCCGCAGCGACTTTTGGTTGTTTCGAATGATGAAACACGCACATTCAGTAGGCGTGCAGCAATAAAGGGGTCCACTGGAAAATGGGCACAGGTCACCGGAGAATGTTGTGTCAGGAAATGGGAATTACGAAAATATGATTTTGTATTGTAATGTGAACTTCTGCCGTGTTACCAACATAAAACGTTCAAATTTTTGTAAATCTATCGGACTCAACTGCTTGGTCATCAGTTTGTTGCTGCCGCGGCGGAGCGCATTGAGGCGCTATACTACGATGCGTGAGGCCGTTCCCCATCGGGGGTTCGAATCCCCCCTCAGACATGGATGTTTGTGCTGTCTTTAGTATAATGTAATTCATAAGTAGTTTGTAAGTTTAGGGACTGATGACCCCGCAGATAAGTCCCATAAGCTTTACAAACATTTGAACATTCTTTTTTAGTCCATAGATTACAAACTACTTATACTAAGGTAAACTAACCTAAGGACAACACAAACACCCATGACCAAGGGGGGATTCGAACCCCCGAAGGCGAACGGTTAATCCGCCCCGGCTGTTACTAACAGTTGTTGCAGAAAATAGATGGTGTTTTGAAAGAAATATTAAGTATTAGGCCACTTTATTAAAATTTAAAGCAGAGAAAATTAAATCCTTGACATATAGACGCATTACATAACACGTCATGAATAGTCAAACTCCTCATCAATGTTTTTCTGTTGCATTGTATCGTCACTACCATTACTCATCAATGACTGATAAAAACTTGAATTTATTGGAGCACAAATTGCAGTAAGCTCTGAAGATCCTCAAACTTTGCTGCCCTAATTTTACGTCCATTTGGATACCTAGGAACTAACTGGCATTCTAGTCTCCAAGCTTCATAAATCGTCCATGACACTTCTGTAAACTAACTCGCACAGGTTTCTCAGTTGGATCGGATGAATATTTGCTATATACAGAATGTTCACCGCTCACTAATATAAACTCCATTGCGTTTCTGATGACTACAGGATTGTTTTCAACAGTAACGTTACGTTTGACGATGCTGTTCATTACAGACAACAAATACACGAAGTCGTCTTTCTTCATTTCAACCACAATGAATGGGTTCTTTTCCTTACTCTTTCAAATTCAGATCATTTAGCTGGAGTGTAGTCAGCCTGCGTCTTTCTTTAAAGCTTCTCAATAACTCCAAAATCCCTGTCACATGGCAGAGACATGTTACCAGGGAAATTTATTTATTTTATTTATTGCTCGACGGCAATTTCAAACCAGTATTATATACCGCGTTTCATGTTGTTCACTGGAACTTCATCTGTATTTTTAAGATCCTCACTGTACAAACGATACATTTCAGCAATCGAGTGAACGGAGTTTATGTAGGGCTTGTTCGGATTCTGCGTTCTACTGTAATGTTATGTGTACATTGAAAACATTTGATATGATTTGTTGCCTTCTTTTTCCTGTCGTTATCAATGGCATGAGGTCTGTTAGAACGCTCGCCTCTTCTATCCTGTCTAGGTGTATGTACAGATACATGTGCTGTAGATTCATGACTCTCAGTGTCACATTGTGCAACAGAAATGGCATGAACAGCTAAAAACAGAGTCCTACACGTTTCAACCTCAGCAACTGGAATATCACAAGTAAAATACCTGAAAGAAACCTTCCTCTGGCTTACTGTCGTTGCCTTCCTCTACTTTGGATACGCTTTTTGCACTAATCCAAACAAATAAGCATTTTGCTTACGATAATCTCCGAACCGATGAAACTCGTCTCCTGTTATTCATTCACTGTTGCGTTTTTGCACAAACTAGTTTTGCAGCATGGATCACTGGCACAATCTTATTTATTCAGCATTTATATTCTTTTCAATTGTTTCTAAACCTCTTCCTTTCACTATCTATCCAATCACTGTCTGTACTATATTTTTTTACATGTACTGCTGCATTTTCTTCGTGAGTAACATTAATAGAATTCTTGAATAAAAGAATGTCTTGGTTGCAAAAACTTTTATTGAAATGACGCGTTCCGCCCGGTTAGTGCATCTTCAGATTTGTGACCGTTAAACAAATTCATACAATGATCAACTATCCATCCATTCAGTTGATCACTGTATGAAATTGTTTAACGGTCAGTGTTATCGCTGATCAACGGATTACATTGTTATTGTCTCGGGAAGGCGTCCTATGGCTGCATTTTGACCTAAACACCCTCTATCACTGAGTAGGTAACCCATCAGTACCTACATTATTACAATCCCTTATTATCAACATTGTTTTGTAGCTAACAAATTTAAAATATTTGTAATACTGCCATGTAAAAATTGTAAGATGTAGATCATTTTTTCTTCTTTGTCAGAAATCTGAAGATGCTCTAACCTGGCGAAACGCGTCATTTCAATCAAAGTTTTTGCAACCAAAACGTTCTTTTATTCAAGAGTTAGACTTAACACGGTTGCTGTACCACACCACGCAGAAATGGAATTGCCACCATCTTGAAAACATATGAACATCATTTGAGAAACTTTTCTGACTGGTTTTCGAAAACCAAGTCAACGAATGAGACGAACCGATTCATGACACACAAATAGGCCTATGCTATTGGCGAGGGACCCTTTTCCACTGGAATGTAATCTTATCTTACATCTTATAAAATAGACTGTATGTATGTATGTATGTATGTGTATGTATGTATGTACGTTCCACATCTTCTCCTAAACTACTGGACCGATTTCAACGAAACTCGGAACCCATGTTCCTTAATATCAGGCAACAATCGCTGTCGGGTAAGAATCACCTACGACACATACAAGAATGACGTCATAAACAATGAGATGCGCGAAAAACGGCCGCATCATGCGAAAATATTCTACATCTGCTCCTAAACTAATGGACCGATTTCAACCAAATTTGGTACATATATTCTTTATGTGAGATAACAATTGCTGTAGGAGTACGAGCCACATAAGAAATTTGGTTCAGGAGATATAACATCATAAACAATTAGAGTTGCAAGAAACTGCCACATAATGTGACGAGGCTTTATGAATATACTATATGAGAATGAGAGCACTTAGCGACTTGCAACGAATTTTAAACTTAATTTCAAACCTTTATTAAACTTTTTCTCGCTGACAACCATAGCAAAATGATGAAAGGAAAAAGTTTCTCGCTTACTACTTTTCCGCTGTCCATGGAGCAAAACTATGGCATTCGGTATAACGTTACAATTTATAATTTCTACACTTCCAATTGTACTAGCAGGAAATGTTGCACACAGAATGAACACTTAAAGCTGAATGTACGTTCGAAATTGTATCACAGTATTACACGAAGTTCATGAGATATGAGGACGTAAGGAGTAACGTTCATGGAAAACCGCCCCATCAAGTATCACGTTTTAATCTATGTCTTCTTTACTACTAACCATGTTCGCAACAGATTTTACCGACATACAGCAATTATACAAATCAATATATTCCTACAAAATTTTACAATTGTACAACATATACATACTAATAATAAATCTGTAAATGTAGGCCTGTCATTGTTCGCTTTAATGTTCAAAACTACTGGACGAATTTTCATGTGGTTTTCACAGGAAACACGAGAGAAGATTGGTTCAGGATCTAGTAATGATTTCATCAAAATAGAATCACGAAGTGTTTTCATAGACCGTTGTCTCTGTCTGTTCATCTATTAGAAACCACTTCTCCAAAACTACTTCACGAATTCGCATGGGGTTTTCACAGGTAACTTCAGCGTACCTTGGGACAACATATGACTTAGTTTCATAAAAATCTGACCACGGAAAGAAGAACATCATAATTTAACGTTTTTCATCACCAACCGTCATTTTTATCTTTCTCTTTCATCTCCAAAACTAATAGACGATTTTCAGGGGGGTTTTCAAGGAAACGTGAAGGTATATTGCGATTGACGCTTCATTTCACAAAATCGGACCAGAAAAAGTAAGATATCACAATTTAAACATTTCTCTGAAAGCAATCTCATGTGCCTATTTGTAGAGAGTAATCTGCAAAAGTACTAAATGAACATTCATGGGGGGGGGGGGGGGGGGGAATCATAGATAAATAAAGAATATCCTGAGCGACATATAGGCTTCATTTCATCAAAATCAGATCAGGAAAGTAAAAGATATCGTAATTTGAAGTTTTAGGTGTATTTCATGCTTGGAAAGAACAGCGTAATGCAGCAAAGAACTAATAGATAGCGCTGCGGGTGTTCGTGTGAAGTTCGGGGCAGCGATTGGATTATTAAAATTCAAATGTTATTTAACTTAACTACGGGGTCATCAGTCCCTAAACTTACAAACTACTTATCAACTACCTTATACTAAGGACGGCACAAATATCCATGCCCGAGGGGGGGGGGGATCCGAACCCCTTACCGTAGTGGCCGTGCAGACCGTGACTGAAGCGCCTCAGTCCCCTCGGCCACCGCGGCCGGCGATTGGATTATTACACTTTGAAAATACTACTTACTATTTGTCTTTTAAAATTTACCATATTTCTGAAAATCGTTTTCTTTGTTGATATGTTCTACGAAATATGATTCAACGCAATGCATATAAAACTGATACAATCCTCGCCGTGTTTAATCCATATATTTACATAATGATATCACGGTCTAAAGTATATGTACAACTGCTATGGAAGTTTAAGTCTCACGCTTGGAGCGACAAAAGCGCATCTAACGGAAAGAGAGCCAACCAGTAAGAATAATATTGTTTTCAGTAATATTTGTACTTCACTAAGGAAATACTTATTTTATTTCAGATTTCCATGCCTCAGCCCATTTTCCAGAGTAATGAATGAAGGTGCAATAAATGTTTTAAATAGCGAACATAACTGATGTATGATGTAAGCTACATCATATTCATGAAGATATGCCTATTTCTAACACGTTTCGGGGATGTATTAAAAAAACTACTGACTCATTTTCATGCGGTTTTCACAGGAAATTTGAGCTAAGATTGGGGCAACATATAGGCATGATTTCATTAAAATCAGATTAAGGAAAAAGATAGATCGCAATATTAAGTGTTTTCAGTAACTGTCTGTTCATCTATCAGAAATACCTAACTTCCTAAACTACTTCACGGATTTGCATGAAGCAACTTCGTTTCATAAAATTGGAACCAGGGAAATTGTTTTAAATGTAAGTTATACTTGAAGTATGGATTGTGTAGTACAGCAAACGCGCGATAGAGACGCTGTAGTGCACCAAAGAACAAATAAACACCGCTGCTGCAACGAACGTCTGTGACAGAATTAAGCAATCTTATGTCTACGAATACCAACAAACATTGAACATAGTGTTACTGATGTCGCTTTGTGTATTAAATACATAACAACCTTTCATTGCTTATTTTGGCACGTCTCACTTTTTGTATCAAAAACTTTATGAAGATACATCGTTTCGGACAATGCCTTTTACTTATATTTGACATCTTGCCTAGGACAACCGAGTTTGTTGACAAAGCGATCAAACAAGGATTCTATTTTTACTGACTGAGGGCCAGAACCCTAAAAGCAATGATACACACAGGCCCTCCTTCAACAACTGTTGTGAAGCACGGGCATATAAGCTAGTGTGCAAATATAATATGCTCTCTTTAAAGGACTGGGTACATGCCACTGGGATAGAAGTTCCCACTTAACGATAGTAGCTGGATCGGCTGCCCTCCTGTACCAAAATCACTCTGCAGGTCGTAAGTGACCCTTTTCCTCTGGGCATTGTATTAGTCAAAGCAAAAGTCTAAAGAAGCGTTCACAGCAGCCATGGAATCATGTCGTGTCATCATAAAAAATGTTTACATTTGCAGGGAGATGACGTCGAAAAGTGACAAATTACACAAGTGGCGTGTGGATAGTTTATGAAAAGGAAAAAGAAAATCGGGGACATAGTAACTACGAGGTGCGACAATAAAGTAATGAGACTGGTTTTCTTTGCAAGATGTGGCAACCCTGCAGGCTTGCGTAGGCACAATATCTTTGACCTTGGTCTATAAGCTGCTTCTAGTCCAAGCGGCACATCGATGCAGCAGCTCAGCCGTGAGTTGTGCTGTAATAAGTTAACACGTGTTTGTGTATCTTGTCATGGAAATTGAACCGCCTAATATTGCGCAACGGTATGCCATTTCTTTTGCGTGAAAACGCGAGGACAACTTACCGCAAGCTTCTGAACGCTTTTGGAGAGGAGGTTATGTCAAGTTTTTCGTTGGTATAGAATGTTTAGTAAAGACAGAACGAATGTTAAAGTGGACGACCACCAACCTCACGGATGGATGTCAAGTTGGCCAGGGTGTGTGAACTTGTACGATCTGTTCGAAGATTATTCGTGAAAATCTGAACATCAGTCGATAAATGGTTCGTCTAATAATAACTGAAGATCTTGGCATGAGAAAGGTTTGAGCAAAAATGGTCCCCGAAAATCTCACACCACAACAGCGAGAAACATGGAAAAATGTGACAGCCAATGTATTAGAGCAAACGGAAATCAATCCCAACTGTTGAGCTGTGTTATCACTGGTGATGAAAGTTGATTTTTCCAGTACGGTCCAGAGACAAAACGCCAAAGTTCGCAATGGTGCTCAAAGGCGTCACCCAGACCAAAAAAAGCTCGCAAGTCAAAGTGTAGTAGTACATTAAGTAATTTATGTGACAGTTATATTTCGAATATATAGTGGCAGTGATATTCCTTAATATATTTTGTGTAGTGCTGTGAACTGTGGAGCTTAAGACTCTTTGTCAGAGATTTTTATGTTTGTTCTCTTGTTGTGGTTTACGAAGATATGTTGTGGCATGTTCTAAAACTGAATGTACGTTTGGTTAAGCAAAAACTATTATTATTATTTACGAAGTAACAATAAAATAATATTAACCTGAAATTAATGAGAGTCTGCGAAGTCATCTTTTTTTATAAAGTATACAAAGAACTTCAAACGACCACTTCAAGAATTTGATGAAGGTGAGATATAATCCAGTGTTCTGGATACTCTTATTTACTAATCAGATTGAAGCAAGTTACAGAAGACCTCGTCAGCAGTGTGTCTGTGTGGCGCTGAACGAAGAGATCCACGAACCTGCATTATACACGGCGACGAATATCTTTCAAAAATTGTTTACAAGTCATCCTATATTTTTTTTCTTCTTTCAGCCTATAACAAAAGTGCAGACTGCTGGCTAAAAACAAACTGGTTCTATTAATGTGTGTGTACATTACGACAACACATTACAAAAAATTACAGTTAGAACAGTACTATTATAAAAGTCAAAAGTGAAATGCATGCTTGTGTGCTTCTTTGATTCCAAGGGAATTGTTCATCAAGAGTGGGTGCCTGCTGGACAAACAGTTAACCAATATTACTACAAAGACATTTTAGAAAGACTTCGTACAAGAGTTCTTCGTGTCCATGCCAGCATTGCTGATAGTTGGATTCTGCATCACGATAATGCACCACACCATACTGCTGTGACAGTATAGTACAGTTTAAACTCAAATTTCAGTACTACCACAGCCACCTTATTCACCAGATATCGCTCCGTGCGACTTTTTTTTCTATTTCCAAGAGTCGAAATGGCGGTCAAGGGACACCATTTTCGAACAAGGTGTCCGTAAAGCTGTAAGTTTCAAATAGCCAATGAGATTATAGGCAGCGACAACATTTTTCTGTTCATATAAGTAACCACTCGTAGCTAATATTGAGGAAGCCAATGCAATTGGCCAATGTTTTGTTATCAGAGTAAACGATAGTAATTTGAAAGTACCGGAAAGGAATTAATGTAAGACGTTCACAAAGAAATTCTACAAAGTTATATGCATAAATTGGCAGAGAAAAGTTTAAACAAAACTACATGGAGAATAAGTCGCTACATTCGTGCAACATTTAATTATATAAATTTGTCTAAAATCTTTTAATGGAGAATGAATGAAATTTCTTAGTGAATAAGTCGGACGAACGTACATTTACTTAAAAGAATCAATTATGTAGTGAATAATTATCTGTATCTAGTAGGAGATTCTGTTTTCAAAGACATTCTATACATGTTTTTAGCGACATTGTGTTTGTGCATGTTTAAAAAAAAAACGGGATGCAGACAGATCTATGTTTTATGGCAGTCACAGAGGTACAACTCTTCAAATATGATTGAATACTGGATTCTATCACCAGATTGGCTAACATAAATCCCAGGAAAAACTGCTGTTGCCAACATTGGCTGCGCCTGAGCTACGAATGTATCGGCTACTCTGGAGTTAAGCCCAGAAGATGAGTTCCAGAAATGTTACCACCATCTACATCTACATAGATACTCTGCAAATCACATTTAAGTGTATGGCAGAGGGTTCATTAACCACTTTCATAACCTTTCTCTACCGTTCCGTTCTCTAATAGCGCGCGGGAAGAAAGAACACCTAAATTGTTCCGTTTTCGATCTGATTTCTCTTATTTTATTGGGATGGTCATGTCTCCCTAAGTAGATGGGTGCTAGCAAAATATTTTCACATTCAGAAGTAAAAGTCGGTGATTGAAACTTCGCAAACACATCACGCCGCAATGAATAACGTCTTTCTTTTAATGATTTCCACCCCAATTCGTGCAACATTTCCGTGACGCTCCCCCCCCCCCCCCCCCCGTAACGTGATAAAACAAAACGAGCTGCCCTTCTCTGAACCTTCTCAATGTCTTCCATCAGTCCCACCTGGTGAGGGTCCCACAATAGTACTCCAGGAAAGGACGCACAAGTGTGATGTAGGCAGTCTCTTTGGCGGAGCTGGTGCATCTTCGAAGCGTTCTGCCAATGAAACATAACCTTTAGTTCGCCTCCTCCACAAAATTTTCTATGTGTTCTCTCCAGTCAAAGTTGTTAATAATTGTAACTCCTAGGTATTGGTAGAATTTACGACCTTAAGGTAATTGAAGTTCAGCGGATTTCTTTTAGTGGTCATGTATAGTACTTCACACTTTTCTTTATTTAGTGACAATTGCCAATTTTCGCACCATGTAGAAATTTTGTCTAAATCGCTTTGCAGTTGCTTTTGGTCCTCTGTTGACTTTACTAACCGATAAACGACAGCATCATCCGCGTGGGAGCTATTCATATTGTCTCCTACATCATTTATAAACACGAGGAAGAGTAGGGGACCTATAACGTTTCCCTGTGGAACGCCAGATATCACTTCTGTTTTACTCGATGACTTACCGTCAATTACAACGAACTGTGTTCTTTCTGGTAGGAAATCGTGAATCCAACCACACAACTGGGGAGATATTCCATAAGCACGCAATTTCATTAGAAGCTGCTTGTCGGGTACAGTGTCAAAAGCCTTCCGGAAATGCAGAAATATGGAATCGATTTGGCAGAAGTGTGTGCAATCAGAAAGGAACTACTTTGAAGGAGACAACACTAAACTAGAGTAAAACGGTAAGCAAATTTTTTTCCTTCACATCAGTCTCATTACTTCATTGTCGCACCTCGGATAATGTACCTCGTACACAGGATGATGATGATAAGCGGAGTGGGTACTTGCCTGCACGACTATGATGAGCGTGTCGTTCTGCACGGGCCCGAACACCTCCTCGTTGTGGATGGTCTGCATCTCGTTGTAGCGCTCGATGCTGCGGCGGATGTCGGAGATGTTGGGCTTGGGGGCGGGCAGGCCGGCCGCCGCCCCCGCGCTGCCGTTGCCCGCGGGGCCCGCCCCCGCCGCCGCCCCCGCCGCCCCCGCCGTCGCGTTGCGCCGCGGCTTGGGCGTCAGGAACTTGTGCAGCACCTGCGACATACGCGCAGCTGATCAGGCCAACAGTACATGCGCTGGGTGGGTACAGAATTACCTCGTGCTTCCAGCAATTCTTATTTCCCTAGCAAAAATTTCTTTCCCAACAATGAAATTCTCTGTCACATTAGCCAATGGGCGACGACCTGGAAAGTGACGTCAAAACGACATTCACTTGTTCCTTCCATCTGACATACGCCATCTTGATTTGCCTTATATCTCTCAGTTTCACGACAACAGCGCATTAAAAAGGAATCACACATTTATCTTTGGCTCAATTTCTTAGAACTAAATGTATATAAAAACGCTCGAACAGTGAAAAAACCGTGAGAACGATATTATATTCAACACGTGAGTACCACAATTGTTGTCTTACAAGGCGAGGCTACAACGCGGAGTTACTGCAAACTTCGTACACTCGTAGTACTCCACGAGGACAACAAAATGTGTAAGCAGTAGCGCGCAGTTCTCAAGCGTTATTGAGAAAATCGCAAGATAATTTCGGTCGTTCGTCAAATATGTACCACATGTATCTGTGCGTGGCTGTTTCTATCACGAAGTGGCGAAAGCCGAGTAGTTAGCGTCAGAGCCCCGTACTCGTTGGTTGTTTGTTAATGGTTCGAGTCCCGTTCGTCACTTTTTTAACACAGTCATATTAGTTACTATTTATATTACAATTGATATAACGGAAAAAATACGTGTAATCAGATGTACTTTTATTAAATTTACAATGTTATTTGTCAGTCTAAATTTTTTTATTATCACATATAATATTCAATATCACAAAAATATTCATAAGTACCGACTAGTAAACGGCCAAACGCATAAAGTGATTCGGACGTGAAAATGTTTGCTTGTCCGTGATTTTAGAAATCCCTTATTCCTGGAAGGAGCCCGAAACTACTTGTTACCTGCAAGTTTTGACCGACACAGACGGATTTCGAAAGATGTACAACTAATCGTCGCTTTCGACATTACAAGTTGCAGGATGGTAGTTTTCGTAAAAACATGGAAAACAAAGTTGAACGGCACCAGCTGAATAAATGCTATGTTTCCGCATATTATATTACTTTGTACGCTGCCAAATAACATTGTAAATTTAATAGAAGTACATCTGATTACTCGTACTTTCCCGTTATATGAATTGTAATATAAATAGTTACGAATATGACTGTGTTGAAAAAAAAGTAACGAACAGGACTCGATCCAGCGACCAACGAGTACGGGGCTCGGACGCTAACCATTCGGCTGCCGCCCAAGTTTGCAGTAAATCCGCGTTCCAAACGTCGTGGCCTCCCCTTGTCAGTGTAGCGCTTAGTGATGTAGGATACTAAGAAAGAGGTGCTGTGTTCGAAACTCCTCCCATAGATATTTTTTTTTATCTAATCGTTTGTATCACATTATAGGAGTTACTTATCCCTAGCACATTGTGGGATTTTCTTATAACAGTAATATGTAATCCCGTACTCTTATGTTACTATTAAGAGAGTGCTGCCTCAGGAATGAGTAATATCGATTTAGTGATTTCTAAATGAAAGTAAAACGGAGAATGAAATTGCTGCAAGTGATACGACCAGCAATGATATTTCTATTCTTCCTTTCTCAGAAATATTTTGACTTTTGCTCCAAATATGTTAAGATTGGCGAGTGTGGTTAGACTGATATTCCTTGTTACCAGTATTTGGTAGTTCATTTCTATATATGTCACGATTACAGAGTGTGTAGCTAACCAAGATCCTAAAAGGATAAATTTAATATCTTTTGCAAATGTATACAGTATACTCACAACAGTGTCGTCTGCCTCTGCATGCTTACTGCATGAGCGTTTTAGATCTTCGTCTAATGTCAAAAAGTAGTATTTCTGGGGAATATGTATTTGCAAGGAGATAACTTTAACCTCCTTGAATGGCCGCGAGGTCGTAAGGCTGCATTCACAGTCACTCCGATGGGTTCGGATCCCGAGCCGACAAAAAATTTTAACTTACCAATTCACTTTATTTCATTGCCCTGAAGTGGTCTAAGTATTTCAAATTCGTTTCACACATATGCTGAACGACAGTCACTGAAGATTAATTTAGCTTCATTTCGTTTATCATAATCGATATTTTTGGATAGCTTGTAACTGAATTATTCAAGCATTTAAATAACGAAAAACTGTACACGTTATATATTTTTGTATGCTTTGCACATCGTATTTCGAGTATTTTTCTCAATTATAGTGTATTTGTTTATATAAATACTTTTTTGACGTTTCCATGCGTGATTTTACGCCGCTCTTGCACAGATGTAGTCTTTTTGACGTTACTGCAATGAGGGAAATCGTACATATTAAAATCTTGGAATTATTTATATGCTAAATGTTATTTCTGTATGTACTTACAAAATTGTGTTTACTCCATTGCATTGGGTACCACCCTTTCCCCGGTTGGGTAACTGGGGTAGGCGAAGCACACGTAAGTCTCCTAAGTGGCGTACAATTGAAAGACTTTTTTCAAGCCAACGAGCCAAACGAAATTATTATAATAATACAAAAATCGTCACGTACACTGATTGTTTTTGTGAATAGGTACGCCTAAGTCGTAATTATTGTGTCTTATATTCTGTATAATAGAGAAGGCACAACAGAGAAAAAAAAATATTTCTAACCTTAGGGTTTCTGTCCGATTCTCTGAACTGCAGTAACCCTTAAAAAAACTGCAGTACAAGAATGGTAGAAAATCACTCACTGAAATGACCAAAAAGTACTAGAAAAGATGAATAAATTCTGGAAAAGCTTTTGTAATAAGCAATAAACGAATCTAATGGTACAATGTTTTTTCATTTAATGCAAAGTTTCTCAAACTGTGCTCCGCGAAATATTTCCAAGTGCTCCGCGTAAAGAAGTAAGGATTATCTTATTAAAAGTAGTAATTCTTATTTTTAGGAAATATATGGGGCTAAGATCTCGATATAGCGATTTTAACTGTTCTTCAGGAGAATGTAAATCCATATTCTTCATCGGACAAGCCAGCATCCGTCACGCCACAGCTATATGAATGCTTGCTTGATGTGACGTCAGATTGCGAGATAATTTCAAAGTTTCAAAGTAAGCTATCTGTCTCAGACTCTTGATGTATGCTAAAATATAAGTTTAAAATCTCATCAGATTAAAATTATGTATCTGGATTAACACTTATCTCCACACGTTCTGCAAAAACAAAATACAGATAGATACCTTTTAAAAATATATAGTCTCATTATGCACATTAAAACAGTCTTACGCTTGTCATTGAAATCCTTGTTATTTTTGTTCAACCAAATGAAATCTTGTAAAAAATATCTTTAAATACTTCTATGTGTGAGTCTGTACAACATTGTGGATCTGCAACACCTATTATTATGAATAAATGCTCAAATTTTTGTATTACTATAGGTTTGTTATGTTTTTTGTTTGTGCGTGATAGTCTGCGCAATGTGAAATTGCTGGATAAAATAAACATTTGCAGTGTTTAAACTTAATGTCTCATATGCTTAAATTGTAAAGCTACTTTGTTTCGCCAATAACACCGTAATTTATATACCAAATACAGTATATGTCTGCGACACAAAATTTAGAGCTGGCCTTCACTTTCATTGTTTAAAGTTGCTCCATGACTCAAAAAGTTTGAGAACTCCTGATTTAATGCATGAAGTTTAACTGATGTATGTCTGCATAACTTTAAATAAATTCAGCAAAACGTGTTTGTAATGTTTCTTTTCAATGTATCCACGAAATATCACGAGTGTCTAATATAAATTTCTCCTTTTTCCGGTACCTCTTATGCTCGTAACGTTTCTCTGGTAGTAACAATAACTGAGGACAGAGTATACAGTCCTCGGGAGTTTTTTTTTTCCCGAGATAGGTGTAGCTCATTCACATGCAGTCGATATCACTATTAATAGCAGAAGCCGCACTGTAGCACTCTTTTCCAAGCACTAGAATCTCGTGGTATTCACTACTGATTGCACCCCAGGAAATTGCAATCGAATCCAATTCATGCACAGAATAGATTCCAACATAATAACCTAAGTTGCTCTTTGACCCCACCAAGTGCCAAAATGACCCTAGGCGGATGACGACACATTGTCGGTGGCACTGTGAACACAGCTAAATGTTCAAATGTTTGTAAATCTAAGGGACTTAACTACGTTGGTTATTAGTCCCTAGGCTTACAAACTACTTATGCTAACTTTAACTTATGCTAAGGACAACACAAACACCCATGCCCGAGTGCACACGGCTATTCTGCCGCGATAGGCGACTTGCCACCTATTGGGCGCGTGCACGGTCGCTCGCCGTCGGAGGTTCGAGTCCTCCTTCGGGCATGGGTTTGAGTGTTTTCTTAACATATGTTAGTTTAAGTTGTTTGTAAGTCGAGGGACCAATGACCTCAGCAGTTTGGTCCTTTAGCCTTACAAATATTTAAACATTTCTGACAAAGTGTTACGCTACACGAAACAGTGCCTCAACATTCATCTCTGTATTGTCACAAATACTGCGGATAGTCAACGAACTTTGAAGTTTAAATCACGAAGGACTAACAGGTAGCACGGTATTTACTCAACAATAGGCCGAGGAAACATTTGACTCTTATGGTAGGATTCCTTTGCCTGTCCTTAACCAGAAACAATGCGTGCTTGTGTTTCGTCTCCTAATGTCGACGTCAGATTAAACCCTAATCTTCCTTCCTTCCTACGTACGCAGCGGAACCAGCTTGCAAGAAGATATAGTACACTGCACGGTATTCTTATTATTCTCTCCACCGCCGGTGTCTTTTCATTTGCCTCAAACATCGAATTTTTGTCATGGAAATTGACATACACTGTTCCTACCTCTACAGGAAAGCATAACTCTAC
Organism: Locusta migratoria; assembly: GCA_026315105.1. Taxonomy (NCBI): domain Eukaryota; kingdom Metazoa; phylum Arthropoda; class Insecta; order Orthoptera; family Acrididae; genus Locusta; species Locusta migratoria. The sequence goes on from CM048747.1 coordinate 14,117,337, forward strand.
ACAAGAACACTTTAATATTTCATGAGCAGTTTAGTTGAAAGGCAAATAACTTCTCAAGGATATTCACTGGTCGAGTACAGTAGTTGGCATTCATAGATTGAGCGATGGCTGTTTTGTGATTCAACACACTGAGTTGCGTGACATATGTCTACGACAGTGGACGCGAAACAAGGCATATTTCGCCAGTTGCACTCATCTGTATTGCGGGAACATGCAAACACGGCGGTAGAAAGATCAACTAAAAGTGAAGATGAGAGATTTAGTAGTAACGCAGACCATCGGAGACGGTCATCACAGTCATGACACAACGACGGTGCCGGCCGCGGTGGCCGAGGGGACTGAGGCGCTCCAGTCACGGTCTGCACGGCCACTACGGTCGGGGGTTCGAATCCCCCCCTCGGGCATGGATATTTGTGCCGTCCTAGTTCGTAAGTAGTTCATAAGTAGTTTGTAAGTTTAGGGACTGATGACCCCGTAGTTAAGTCCCATAAGCTTAACAAACAACACAAACAGACAACGACGGTCCATACTGCAGGAACGGGGACCCGAACTGTGCATCACAAACAACTTATTGCAAACATTGTAAGTCCATCGTTTCAGTGGTTCATTGGATAACTGGTGACTATTTTCGACCTCTGACTGATGCAGAGATTGAAGCAATTTTGTATGAGGACATTCACTTTGGTATTTCGGAAGATACTGACATGGAGGGACAATAAGTAGTGTATTTTCCGTCACACTTCCATTCCACTGAACAGAGTGTAGTGTCAAGATAGCAGAAAGATGGCACTAGTATGACTATACCATGTCCAGTTATCGTATGCGATTACAATAAAAACATGGGTGGGGTGGATTATGCACACAGATTACGATGAACGTATTGACAGGCGATCAAAGAATTGGTGGCACCATCTCTTCTGGGGGACAATTGAAATTGCTTTTGTCAATGTTTATGTCATTTTCAGTGGTTTACATGGGGCACTGCCAATGCTGGGATTCAAGCGTGCTGTGGCACTAGGGCTAATGAATGAGCAGCAGGTGGCAAATCTCAAAAAGAGAAACTCTATTAAAGATGAAATAGCTCCTCCAAAGAGAAGGCAAGATAATTTTTCTGTTGCTAAAGATGTACGTCTCGGCAACTGAGGAAACCATTTTTGTTGTGTGCAGTCGTAAAAGAGGAAGATGTGAAATCTGTGAAAAAAAAAAAAAAAAAAATAAAATTCAGTCGAGATCACATTCACAGTGTAGTGCATGTAAAGAGTATTAGTGTGGCATTGGCCGGCCGCGGTGACCGAGGGGTCATGCGCTCCAGTCACGGTCTGCACGGCCACTACGGTCGGGGGTTCGAATCCCCCTCGGGCATGGATATTTGTGCCATCCTTAGAATTAGCTAGTTGATAAGTAGTTTGGAAGTTTAGGGACTGATGACAAGGTAGTTACGTCCCACAAGGTATACAAACATTTGAACATTTGTTCCATTGACAAAAATAAATGTTTTTTTACAATTTCATGAGATATCACTAAATATGTGATATGTATGTAAAAATTACATACTGTCAAAAAGTTGTTCTAGAAGCAAAATTTACAGAAAAAACGTGAATATCACATATTTTGTTAATTAATTTTCTAATGTAAATGTGTTTAATTTATATGTAGAATAACGTACAAGTTTTACAAATTGGAGCATTTTTCTGTGCATGTTGTGATTCTGTTCTTGGAGCCTGACAGTAATTCCGTGTACCGGCAGTGAAAAATGTTAAAAATAATAAAATAAAATGTTACAAAAAATCATAGCGCCTTCTGAGGCCACAACAGCATAAATTCCACACAAAAAAGGTAAAAAAGTAAATTGTTTCTTATGTCAGGAAACAAAAGGTTAAGGTGCCGATTTCTGAGGCGGAGAGGTGTGTAGGATAGAGCTGCGGGTTATCGGCGTGGCTTTTAGACGGTTTTTCCACATCCGTCGGGCTGGTACTTAAGTTCGGCTTCAATTACGCGACTTGCAAACATTTCGCAACTTTCGCACACTTTTACATTTATGACATTATACGCAGACATTTGGGTGTACTAAAATTTCCTACTGTGGGGTGGGGGTGCGGGAGGGGGTGTAATCCAGTAACCCCTTAATTAAGACGCCAAATCCAAAATAACAATTTCGGCTAAATATACTTATCTTAGGGAGCGATCTTATTGTATAAATGAAAGGACAGATGCCAAGATCGCAATTTTTATTTTATTTATTCAAGACGACCGGATTCGACATTATGAATAAGATATCACTATGGTATAAAAATTGGAAATTGACTCTAAATAATGAGAAGTGTGAAGTCGTCCACATGAGTTCGAAAAGAAATCCGTTAAACTTTGTTTACAAGATAAATCAATCAAACATGAAGGCGTAAACTCCACTAAATACCTAGGAATTACTATTACTTCAGACTTAAACTGGAAAGAACACGTAGATATTGTCGTGGGAAAGGCGAACCACAGACTGCGTTTTATTGGCAGAACCCTTAAAAGATGCAACAGAACTACTAAATGTAAGATTACCACCCAATAGAAATACTGGTAATTAATAGTATGTTGATAAATGAACAATACATTAGCTGATATAGTCACATCAGGCGTAATATGTTTAATTGACAATGAAAAGTAATAAATTATCAATGAATACAAGACAGTTACACTAATCTTGTGTATTTTATCTTGAAGTATTCCGTTAAATCACTTATCTGTGACATACGAAATTGCACGATTATGATAAATAGTACAAAGTATGTTTATACCAATATAAAAACCTAAGAAGACAATTTATTTAATGTGTAGTGTAATTATTTTGATTTTAAGTAAAGTTTTAGAAATGTATTGGCTGAGCGCTGTACGTTGGCAAATCGGTTAGAACAGCTCACATGGGGAAGTTGATGACGTAGGGAAAAAAAACCCCGGCAGTTGAGCTTTCGGCGCGTGCGCGCGCGCAAGGGCTGGAAGTGACGACTCCGGAGCACGTGGGGAGCTGGCCGGGCGGCGTCGCTCTGTAGCAGTCGGCATGTGGACCTCGAGGTGGAGGTTATAGATTTGTGTGTGGCAATCGCCACGTGTGGTTGCTCGTCGTAGACTGCACCAAGTTGAATCGAGTGCTACTGTGTGTTTGTGAATATTTAGCTGGCGGAACAAGGTGTGCATCGCATTGAATTAAAGTGACTGTGATTTGTTAATGTAACGCGTGTCGTCGCATAGACATGAACATAAACGGTGTTTGAGACAGCCACATGGTGATAAAACAATTCGCGACAAATATTCATTTTGTCTGGGGGCTCACGAGCTATAACTTTATTTGGTAAATGTGTCGACGTACAGACGTATCAGCCACAGGGTTCTGAGATTGTGAAATAAACAACATAAAGTGAACTTTCACGTGTTTTCAAAAATAGTAGTTAGTACACCCTTTTCTCTCATGAACTTGATTTTATTATGAATTTGTTTTGTTAATCATATGCAGGGAAGGAAAGCTGCGAACGTGTGATATCATCCCCTAGAAAACGAGTCAAACAGTCGCAATCACAGTTCCAGTGTTTTTGCATGTTTAGGAATTTGGTTCGCAGCTGGTGGTTGTGAGTTTTAAAAATTAAACTTTCTCTATTTTAAACTCTCACCCCGACCTTCACGCTCGCATAAAGAAACTGCATACACTATGGTCGCCCGTCCTTTTTTGGAGTATTGCTGCTCTGTGCGGGATCCTTATCAGGTGGGTTTGACGAAGGACATCGAAAGAGTCCAAAGAAGGGCAGCTCGTTTCGTATTGTCACGATACAGCGTTACGGAAACGATACAGGATCTGTGATGGGAATCATTACGACAACGGCGCTTATCGCTGCGGCATTCTCCTTCGAATGCGAAAATATATTGCTGACTCCCACTTACATAGTAGAAATAATCATCGGAATAAAATATGAGAAATCAGAGCTCTAATGGAGAAATCAGGCGTTCTTTCTTCCCGCGCGCCATTCGAGAATGGAATGGGAGATAAATAGTATAATGGTGCACACGTCTGGTTGAGCACCTTCATGTTTTAATTTTAACCAGCTATCCACTTCATTTTTGTCTATGCAACAGCACATGATTTTATATATAGCTATCATCCAGTACTCCTACCAGATTTTATGTGGAGCGCTATAATAAGCAGTTTAATGTCAATGAACCAGATGATGACACCGTAGAGTGTCGAAACCGGTCGTGTTGAATAAATGAAATAAAAATTGCTATCTTGGCATCTATCCTTCCATTTAAACAATTGCCACGTCTGACGTTAGTTCAAGCCATTTTCGAAGCTGATAAGGTGGAAAGACTTCAGTTCTGCGACTTTGTTTTTGAACAAATGGAAACAGGTGACTTATTCATTTAGAAGCTGTGTTGAGCGGTGAAGTTGATATCACACAAAACGTCAACAGTCAATATGTCCGTAGTATAGGGGATTACGAATCTTTAGGAAAAAATTTTAGCTAAGAAGGTTCTTGAAATTTTGTTTCCTTCGAATGTGCAACCGCAACTGGACAAACCTGTATGCAAATGTAGGAAAATTGTATGTTCCCTCAACTAGAGAAGAAGCACGTCAGTTCATATTACAGCAGGATGGGGCACTACCCCACTATCTGACCGTACTTAATTGAACGAAAGGTTCCATAGCAAAGGACCTCTACAGCTAACACTGATGTACTAAAATATGGAATAAGGGATATCTGCAGTTATCCACACTGTTATGCCTGAGATGCTACATAGGGTGTGGGACGAGTATCGGGTTGGTGTCTTTCGAGAGTCTGGAGTAGCTTATATTGAACATCTATAAACTTGTTTTCTACTGAAAAAAAAACCGTGTTAAGTACTCTTGACACTGATTAATTATCCAAGATTCCATCATCTTTTCTTGATTAAATACGGATTTTCAGAGTGATGGTATATTTTTTAATCACTTTATATTTCGCTGTAAGTCGGTGTAATCCACAGAGAGATGTGTAGTACGCATGTGCGTGTCTACAAGTTTCCACCAGCTTCAACAGAATTTGCTCTCGCTAATTCGGCTGCTTAAAACTTAAGCCGCGACATCAAGTTAGGGGCCTGCTTTCGGAACTCGTGGCTCCACGGCGCATCACGAGCGAAGTTCACAAGATGTCAGACGCCGCACGCCGTAAAACGCCCAAGTTTGCAGTCGAGTTTTATCTCGGGTCAATAGTGTGGCCCCAGGCGCAGTGTCAACACGCCCAGCTCCATCTGCGACACCGGATGGCGGTCCTCCTGCAGCCGTGGTACAACACTTGCTCTCCCGAGGACTCTCAGATCCCAGAATTTTGAAACCCAAGGATGACTCTGGAGACTATCAGGTATCATTTTCGAGTAAAGGTAAAGGATGAAGCATTTGTTCCAGCTAGCAAAATACTTTACGTGCTTCCAGAACCAATTAATGGTGATGTGACAAAGAGGCAAACGACATACTTCAAATTTGTAATTAGCTTCCAGTCCACTGATGTTCAGTAATTTCAAAAGAAGACATACGACTCTGTGCCTACAGGTTTAATCAAGTATAAGTGGAATATATGTAAACCTTAATTTAAAAATACATTTAAAATTTACTTTGTATGCTAAACACGTTCCTCTAACAAACTATTTCAAGTGGTTCATTGTATCCCAATTATGGAGCACTATTAACCACTACTAACCAATTTTTCTTCAAAGACATGTAGCTTGAAACAAATTATTCATAGAACAGTCATATAACGCCATTTGATATATGAATGTTTAACCTGTAAAACTGAAAATCACAACCCCGTAATAAAATTATTTGGTGAGTAATGCAGAGAAATAATTTTTGTGTTTCAATGTGCCCCACTCTCCCCTCAACGGAAGCTTTTTGAAACAGCACTGCATAATGACCCCTCTAGAGGAGTACTCTAAGTCAGTTTTTCTCCGTTCCTCTGACTCCTTCGAGTCCAACCGTCTTCCTTCCGTAGAAGCACGAACACAGAAAAAGACTACTACGTCGTTTACTATACGAAAACTTCTTGATATCTGTCGCCCAGTAAATTTGAGATGAAGATAAGAACTTCGTGAGATCACTGACAAAATATGGGAGAAACAGGCGGTTAATACGAGAGCCGGGAGCACTAGGAAAATAGCTTGTATAATAAAAGAGAACCAGGGGAAATACGACGGAGTTGATCGTCCTAAAGGGACTTATTTCGACTTTGCCACTCTAGTTATCAGAAGACTTACTAGGCTCGTAAAAATAACTCTCACACAAAGACCTGCGTTTGGTACTGCTAAAGCGTGTGGCATACGCGTCTGTAGGGGTTCGGAGGATTTACATGCCATTAGGAGAATAGCTGTTTCGTGGTCTGTTTGTTTACAAAGCACGGAAAAATAGGCGAGCGCCGTATAGTCTGGAAATAGCTGGGCGCGAGACGAATAAACCGCCGATTTCACGACACGTTGCTGGCAGACTACCAACGAACGAGTAAGCTTTTGTAACACAGCTCCTGGCGGCATTCCGCGGTCTAACGAGTAGAACGAGGAGACGAGGCGATGTCGCAACCAAGAGTCGCTGCGGTCACAGCGTGGTGTTATAAACACGGCGGGCAGAAGGTTCAGTGACACCGAGGGTCTTTTAAAGGGGCGGGGCTACGTTTTGATTGCCGGCCGCGCTGGCCGAGGGGACTGAGGCGCTCCAGTCACGGTCTGCACGGTCACTACGGTCGGAGGTTCGAATCCCCCCTCGTCCTTAGTGTTAGCTACTTCATAAGTAGTTTGTAAGTTTAGGGACTGATGACCCCGTAGTTAAGTCCCTTAAGCTTAACAAACATTTGAATTTGATTTTACGTTTTGATTGATACCAATACTGGACAATGTTACCTAGTTAATCAGCTCCTTTCATACCAGTAAAATCCAGGTTTCGTAAAGAACCGCAATCACGTGTGTGTATGCTTCTAATGGCCGATTATTTTGTAAATGAGTTATGTGCGAAATATTAGAAATTAAACAAGTAGTAGAGAAAAAGTTTGGAAATAGTCTGAAATATTGTTTAAAGTATGGAGGGGATAGCTAAAATGTGGAAAGAATATATTTAGAGATGCTCTGCAAAGGAAACAAACTTGGAGATAATATTGTAGGACGTGAAGAGAAAGTAGATGAAAATGAGATAGGAGATCCTATTATGAGAGAAGAATTTGACAGAAAGACACAAATCAAAACAAGGCCCCTGGACCAGACGAAATTCCCTAAGAGGTACTGATGTCTCTGGGAGAGCGAGCCATTAACAAAATTTTTTAATTGATGTGTAAGATGTATGAGACAGGCGAAATAACCCCGACTTAGAAAACAAATGCAATGAAACCCATTCCCAAAAATCAGGCACAGACAGGTGTGAAAATTACAGAACCACCAGTTTAACAAGTTATGCTTGCAAAATTTTAACACTGATATTCATCGAGGTCGGCTTCTACCACCTTTTCCATTCTTCTATAGATAATTCGTTTTGATATAAGAGAAATGCAGGAACATCGCGGTTCCCACATCCCGTGATCCACCTTAGCAAACTAACCTAATTACGGAGGTGACAGTAGAACTTTTGTGATGGTCACCACGTTGGTGTGGGCGTGGAGGAGCCTCATCCTTGAAAGGCAGTACCTTACGACTTATCTTAGAAGACAAGCTAAGGAAAAGCCTGAGATACCAAATCGCATACCACATTGGCCACATTGGATCACCTGCAATTTTTTTTTTTTTTTTTTTTTTTGCATATCTAGATTTCGGTCGCTGTGCGACTATTCTCAGTGCTAAAATACAGAACCAGTTATAATCAGTTATCATGCATGCCATATTATATACCATCTGTACATGACAAATATTGACCGAAACACATACAATTGGTGTATAATATGGCATGAATGTTAACTGATTATAACTGTTTCTGTTTTTTAGAATTGCGAATAGTCGCACAGCGATCGAAATCTAGATATGAGATAGCAAATCACTATTTGAGGCTGATTGCTGTTCATCATTCACATAAACAAGGATACCTAAAGAATGCTATTATGACTTCAAAATTACATCATGGCTGTTGCGAAATGTTACTACAATATAAAAAGAAAATTTGTTTCGACTGAACTCACAAGTCTATTACTGACATGAAGTACAAAATGTGAAAAAAGAAAGTAATTCTTGGTGAAGTACAAAATGAGGAAATTTATTTACCAAATTCCAACATGATGGGCAAACCACGTTCAAAATACATTATTGTATTAGTACGCTGCAGTACTAATGTATGCTCGAAGACCAGGGTGTATCGGATCACAGGTAGTCAACGATTTCCGCGACTAATTTAACCCCTCACTTGCACGATGTTGGCTGGTAGCAAGTAAACTACTACTGCTATTGATTCTGCATTAGTGAAAATGTTCTGCAGGTTTTTCCTGGAGAATGAGTGGAAAGGAAAGAGGTTAAGAGAAGCCGTCGACAAGCGCTCATTGGAGACGGGAGCTCACGCTCGGACAATTTAGGTAAGGATGGAGAAGAAAATTGGCCGTACCATTTAGAAGGAACTACCCCGGTAATTCCGTGGAGGAATTAAGGGGTTGTTGTCGCTGTCCTGAGACTGCCGCGGCGGATTAGCCGTGCACAGTGAGGCGCCGTGCTGAGGTGCGCGCGGCCGTTCGCAGTCGGGGGTTCGATCCGCCCCCCCCCCCCTCGGGTTAAGTAATTCAGCATGGAATGGGGGTTATAAAGCTGAACATTAAAAAGATCAAAACAAGGGTAATGGCAGGAGAATTTTCGTAAAATTCGAAACAATTCCTCTATGTCCAGGACGTCTGGTAACGCTGACCGTATCAAACGGAGAGGAAAATACGGAAATCACATATTTTGGAAACATTTCCTTGCACTTTTAAAGTCCGTAAGACGCTATCGTATATTTGAGCAAAATTAAAAAATTTCATACTTGGTCCAAAAATAAAAAAAATGCCAAATAAATTGGAAGGCAGTTAGGGATATTAAATACGATGTCAACAGTTGTATATGACACTTCGTATTTATTTTGGAACTTACGTTGCAAAGTGGAATTTGCGCAAAGTTCATAAATACATAAAATAATTTCAACGAATGATATCATGTCTGACGCACTCCGCAATGGGTTCAAAGGGTCCAGCATGTTCACTGTAGCACACTATTCTGTCGAGAGATGGCATCAACAAGCACGAAAATAAAAGCTACATATGTCCACTAAACAGGCTATTTGGTCTCAAAGTAAAGAGCACCCTTATAGTGTTATAAAATTAATACAAATTCTGTGTCTATTGTAACAAACACCAGGTCTGAAAGTGCTAGACTGTTTTTATACAGAACTAGCAGTAAACCCGGCGTTTCCCGCGTTTTTATCTATCCTACACTCTCGTAGTCCACATCCCCTTACCTCCTCCCTCTGTATCCATCACTTTCTCTCCCATCTCTCTGTCAGTTTCCACCTTTCCCTCTCTCGGCAAAGTTTTCTGCAAGGTACTCTCCGTCATGTACCATACAAACATTTATGTACCCAGTGATCTTCCTCTTTGTATAAAGGTCATGTGTGCAAAATCATGAAGATTGCAGCAAAACTATGCATTTTGTCAAAGTCCGTAAGTTAAGTACCCTCCGCCATGCAGAGAACGAAATTTTATACATTCAGTGACATCCTTCTTTTTCAGGTAGCAGCGCGGGAGTAGCCGAGCGGTCTGGAGAGCCACGTTGCGGGTCGCGCGGCCTCAAAAAATGTTCAAATGTCTGTAAATCTATCGGACCAAACTGCGTGGTCATCAGTCCGTAGCTTACAAAGTACTTAAACCTAGGTAAACTAACCTAAGGTCAAACACACGCACCCATGCCCCAGGAAGGACTCGAACCTCCACGGCGAGCAACCGCGCGCTCCGCAGCGAGACGCCTTAGACCGCTCGGCTACTCCACCACGGCTCAAGCGGCCTCCCGCGTCGGAAGTTCGAATCCTCCCTCGGGTATGTATGTTTGTGCTGTCTTTAGTATAAGTTAGTTCATAAGTAGTTTGTAATTTTAGGGACTGATGATCCCGCATTCGAGTCCCGTAAGCTTTACAAACATTTGAACATTTAAAATAGAGTGTGCACAATTTCTTCAATATCGGAACAAAACTGCAGATTTCTATGCAATAGAAGCGCGGGGTCGCATTGAAAAACGCACTATGTTATCAAATATTCCAGTTTTATTTCATACAACCCTTGTTCTGAGAATAACGAAGCCGGCCGCGGTGGCCGAGGGGACTGAGGCGCGCCAATCACGGTCTGCACGGCCACTACGGTCGGGGGTTCGAATCCCCCATCGGGCATGGATATTTGCGCCGTCCTTAGTTGTAAGTAGTTCGTAAGTAGTTTGTAAGTTTAGGGACTGATGACCCCGTAGTTAAGTCCCATAGACTCTACAAACATCTGAACATTTAGAATAACGAAAACAAAAGGATCTGTGAAATTGGTCGAGCCGTTCTCAAGTTATAGCGTGTCTAAGGTATTTAGGGATCGATTTTTATGTTGCAAAGTATCCTTCCCTATAGACCGTATGAAACTTAGGGTAGACGGTTACCTTCCTCTTGTTTTGAAGGCCAATCGTCCGAAATTTCGTGAAGATCGGACTGAAACTGTACATTTCGTGAGTCTGTAGGAGAAGTATGTTCCGCTATACACCTATCACAAAATACTTTCTTAGCTGACGTTTCTACGTATAAACTACATTACTGCCAAATTTTAGCTTCATAGGTGAAGTAGTTTTCGAGATTTCGTGTTTAGTCAGTGAGTGTCCTTTAGCTTTTATGTAGCTAGAGATTAAGAAAACAGTTGCTTAATTTTGGATGCAAGAGAATTAAGGGAGACTTGCGGACAAAAATAAATGTTGTTGTTGTTGTCTTCAGTCCGCAGACTGGTTTGATGCAGCTCTCCACGCTACCCTGTCCTGCGCAAGTCTCTTCATCTGAGAATAGGTTCGGCAACCTACATCCATTTGAATCTGCTTACTACATTCTTCCCTCGGTCGCCCTCTACGATTTTTACCCCACACACTTCCTTCTAATGCTAGGTTGACATTTCATTGATGTCTCAGAATGTGTCCGACCAATCTATCCCTTCTGTTAGTCAGGATATGCCAGAAACTCCTTTTCGCCCCGATTCGGTTAAGCACCTCCTCATTAGTTACGTGATGTACCCATCTAATTTTCATCATTCGTATGTAGCACCACATTTCAAAAGCAATCATCTTTTTATCTTTTCATTATGATTAAACCAAGTGTTGGTGATCATTAAACTGTGCTCTGCGCAAAATTCTACCAAGCGATCTCCTCTTTCATTCCTTTTTCCGAGTCCATATTCACCTAACTACATTTCCTTCTCTTCCCTTTCCTACTACCGAGTTCCAGTCCTCCATCACAATGAAGTTTTCGTCTCCCTTAACTTTCTGAATGATTTCCTTTGTCTCCTCATATATTTTTTCGATATCCTCATCATCGGCCGTGCTAGTTGGCATATAAACTTGCACTACTGTGGTAGGTGTTGGCTTCGTGTCTATCCTTACTACGATAATGCGTTCACTATGCTGTTCATAGTAATTTATCCGCATTCCTATTTTCTTATTCATTATCAGAACTACTCCTGCGTTACCACCAACTGATTTTGTATTAATAAGCGTTTATCGTGCTACCATATCTAACTTTAACCTATCCATTTATCTTTTCAAGTTTTCTAGCTTACCTGCGCGATTAAGGGTTACAACATCCCACGCTCCGACCCGTAGAATGCCAGTATTGTCTTTCCTGATGACAACATCCTCCTGAGTATTCCCCGCCCGGAGATCCGAATGGGGGACTATTTTACCTCCGGAATATTTTACCCGAGAGGATGCCATCATCATATTTCCATACAGTAGATCTGCATGTCCTCGGGAAAAGTAACGGCTGTAGTTTCCCCTTGCTTTCAGCCGTTCGCAGTAGCTGTGTGGCAAAGCCACATTAGCTGATGTTACGAGGCCAGCTCAGTCAATCATCCGGACTGTTGCCCATGTAACTACTGAAAAGGCTGCTGCCCCTCTTCAGGAACCACACGTTTGTCTGGCCTCTCCACAGATACTCCTCCGCTGTGGTTGCACCTACGGTACGGCTATCTGCATCGTTGAGGCACGCAAGCCACCCCACCTCGGCAATGTCTGTGGTTCATGGGGATGGACAAAAAATAAATACTGACACGCAAATCTGTAATGATAACTTTGACACAAGGTAATGCCTAGTACGACAGTTTTACGGCATTTATAATGTTTTATCATTTTGTGGGGGCGAGAGGGGGGTCAGTTAGAAAACGCTTCATAAACGTCCGAAATTACATGCAAACTTTGTTGCAGGTGCCTAACTGCTGCCATTTTCCAATAATTGAGGCAGAAATATGGGTTTTTTCACGCAGTGGCCTCTCATTATTTATAACGTTATATCTCCTCAGCTATATGTGGTGCTCTTTTGTTTTTGGGTCAGGAACTTCCGTGGGCGTACGATGAACAGTTCACCAAAGTTTCATTGCAATCCAATGAATGGTTTATGAACACATAGAGGACATACAGACATTCATTTATATAAAGACCAGCTAAAAACCTGGCGTTGCCCAGGTATTTATTTATTTATTCCTGCCTTTTTTCAGGTATATATTCATTTGTATAAGGGCTATATGTCTGTAAAACCCCTTGGGAATATAATTAGTACTAAAGAAGTAATAGATAAAAACGTCGTGCGTGATGGGGCGGTTTTCCATGAACGTTACTGTTTATGTGCTCATATTTCATGAACTACGCCCCGTACCGCGATACAATTTAGAAGGTACACTCAACTATATGCGTGTATACTGTCTGTGAAATTTCCTGCGGCTACAGTTTCTAGTGTACAAATTATAAATTGTAACGTCATATCTAATGCCGTAGTTTTATTCCATAAACAGCAGAAAAGTAGTAAGCGAGAAACTTTTGTTTTTCCATCATTTTACTATGGTTTTCAGCGAGAAAAAGTTTACTAAAAATTTGAAATTATGTTTAAAGTTTGTTGCAAGTCGCTAAGTACTGTCATTCTCATACAGTGTATTTCGAGAGTCTCGCCGCATTATATATCATTTTTTTGCGATTTCTATTGGTTATGACGTAATATCTTTTGAACCATGTGCCATATGTGATTCTTAACCATTCAGAAATTATTACCCCACGGTAAAGAATGTGTGTACCAAATTTGGTTGAAATCGGTCCTATGGTTTACGAGAAAATGAGCAGCATTGTCGCAAAATGCAGCAGTTTTTCGCGCCTCTCATGGTCTATGACGTCATATCTCGTGAACTATATATGGTACGTGATTCTTACACTTACGGCGACCGTTCTCATGGTTTGAAGCTTAAGTGATGCTTTGTATGCATCACGTACCAACACACGGACACTCTGGTTTATATGTATAGCTAGGAAGAATGGGCTGGTGGACTGACCTGCGGCACCATGCTGAGGATGGCGGCGGTGGAGTCGTTGGCGTCGGCGGCGGCGGCGGCGTCGGGCGTCGCGTGCCTCGCGCTGCCCAGGCTGGCGACGTGCAGCTGCAGCCAGACGAACGTCACCAGGAACAGGAAGACCGCCGTGCGCACGCACGACGCCGTCCGCCGGCGGCCCATCGCGGGCGCCGCCATCGACACGCGCAGCCCGCGGCCCGCTGCCGACAGACCGGCACCAAGGTGGTCAACAAGGCATTACGCTGCCCAAGGGCAGAGAAGAAGTACCAGCACATGTCAAAAGTCATACAATCATTCCTCTAAACCGTGTTTTCAACTATTTCGATTATGCAACCCTATTTCGAGCAAAAATTGCCTGGCGACCCCCTTACAAATGAAAAAAAAGCACTGACATGTTTTACGGCCCACTTTAGATTTGTAGTTTCATAAGTTTTTGCAAACATTTTGGACCAAATAATAATCTAAATAATAATAAATTAAACAATAAAAGTGTCTGAAACCTTTTAGGATTTTTTTTTTTTTTTAGTGGCGGATCCGAACAACCTACCTTTAGCGTCATGGTCCAACGCCTTGCCCACTACGCTACGGTTATCAATCAATCATATTATCATTTATCGTACGAAGAACGACGTGTTTTTGTTAATTCTTTAGTGCGCCATTGCTTTGAAATGACAACGTGTAAGTTACAATAAGAAAATCGAAAATACGCAACGCAAGATGGCGTATGCCAGAGAGAGTTCTGGGCGAGGAATGTCACGTGACATCTGCGAACGGCTGGTTTTCGTTAATTCAATGGAGGGTGTCAAAACTCCGTTATTTTTGCAAATATCTCTCAAACGATACGAGATATGAAAAAAACATAAGGGAACAAAGTTGTATAGAATTTTCTCCTCTACAAATTCGGTTATTCAATTTTCGTGTCAGATGAATAGTTAAGCCGTTATTTTCATTTAAATTTCGAGCTGTCAAAAGACGATCGCAAAGGCCCACTTTTAGTGTTACTAACGTAACGCCGGCCGCGGTGGCCGAGGTGACTGAGGCGCTCCAGTCACGGTCAGCACGGCCACTACGGTCGGGGGTTCGAATCCCCCCCTCGGGCATGGATATTTGTGCCGTCCTAGTTCGTAAGTAGTTCATAAGTAGTTTGTAAGTTTAGGGACTGATGACCCCGTAGTTAAGTCCCATAAGCTTAACAAACATTTGAACATTTGAACTAACGTAACCTAAAGTGGGCCAAAAAGTACCAGGAGATGACAAAAATCATACAATCATTCCTCTAAACCGTGTTTTTCAACTTTTTCGAATATGAAACCCCTTCCGAGCAAACACTGCCTGGCGACCCCCTTCCAAATAAAAAATTTTCTGGCGACCTCCCCCCCCCCCCTTTCTCACGGTAACAAAACTATATTATCTCAAAGAAATCTAATCTTTCTTTTGCTTCGGCTTTCTTTCAATTCGTTCAACTAAGTTTTTTTCTGAATTTTTCGCAATGGAACACATGCCATTTTTACATGATTTCCTTTCTGGCAAGACTCAGAACCGAATTAGGAAAGATTCGACTATATGGACAATTTGTAAAGATGTGACCTGTTGTCCGGTGGCGCCCTGTTATTCTGCTTGCTGTTCGTTTTCTTTCAATATATTTCTCGCAGTATCTTTTATCCAAACATGATGAGTTTTTCTCTTCTCAGGGTCATTGTCTCAGTTGCATAGCACACTACTGGTTTGATGGTGATTTGAAATATTCTTGTTTTCGTCGAACGGGACAGTAACGTAAATGTTAGAATGTAATGCATAGCTATTGGACAACTTTCCCCGGCTTGAAGTCTTGTCATGATCTCTTCTACTACATTGTACTTTTTGATTGATGTTGACACCAAAATACGTAAATATGCATGTCTTCTATATCATTACGATCCTTTTTGGTATATGGTTTGGTACTATGTGAACTCTGTTTCCTATTACCATAATATTTGAACTACTTTACACTTGGACCTACTTTCTTAGCTTATTCAATCACCATAGTCCTCTATTTTCTTCATATCTTCAAATTCTCTTCCCTATCACCACTTTATCATCTGCCACAGCCAGGGTGTTTATCTTTTTCCCTACTGTGACTTCTGTACATTCATTTATTCTCCTTAGGAAGTTGTTGACTGCCAAAATGAATAGGCTCGGTGACGTAGAATCTCCGTGTTTCACATCTGTTTTCACCAAAAATGTTGTCCGCCTCCATAGTCCCGTGGACAGCGTGCTAGATCGCCACGTAGGAGACCCGGCTTCGATTCCCGGTCGGGTTGGAGATTTCTCCACTTGGGGACTGGGTGTTGTGTCGTTCTCTTCATCATCATCGACGCGCAAGTGGCCGATGTGGCGTCACTTAAAAGACCTGCACCACCCAGGCCGAACACGATCCCAGCTGGGGTCAAACGGCCAGAAATGCCATACGAAATCGTAATGTAAAGATGTAGATCTTTCTTTTGAATTTTTCTGAATAACCTATTGTATCACGTTCTTTTACTGTCGATTAGTTCGCGAAAACAGTATTCTGACTATGCACTTATTCATCTTTAACACAATGTATTATAAAACAATGCATCACCTATTCAACTTATGATGAATGTTACACAAGGAACTTCGAAATTTTGACGCTAAATGTATTTCACTTGGGCATATGTTTTTGTACTACATAACCGCTAGATATTTCATGATGAAATGACTTGCTACTGTGACGGCGACCCCCCCCCCCCGTGCAAGACTTCGTGAACTAAAAACTCTGACAAAAAGTTCGGGGAATGAAGTCTGAACTGTCGATCTGGCAATACAAGCGAATCACAACGCTGCATCTGCGCAGGGGCCGGTGTTCACAATCTGTATTGCCCCCGCCGTGATCCTGTTCAACCTCTCCGTGTTAGACCAGTTGGACGGAGTGCTTGTGTAGTGCGCTACAATCCTAAAGCCAGGAAAGCCTAATTATGCTCCAAGGAGCTATAGACCAATAGCATTGTTCAGTGTATGCTACAAATTACTTGAAACGCTAATCTTGAACAGAATTGCTACAGAAGTATTTCAAATGATGCCTATTGCAGCAGCAGGATTCACGCCTCCAAGAAGCTGTGTTGACCCGTCATTACTTTCATTGAACCTTGATTCCAGGAAAGCCTAAAGACTTCAGTAGTATTTATTGACTTAAACGCTGCTTACAACACACTATGGACAAAAGATGTAATCAGCAAAGTCGTTAAAGCGATTCCTTGTAGGAGTCTGGCGCACCTTATAAATATCATGCTGAGCGACAGAACATTTCGTATAGTCATGGAGGATGAAATCAGTAAACCCAAAAAAAACTAAACAATGGACTCCCGCAAGGGTCAGTGCTTGCCCCACTCTTGTTTATATATCTCATATTCTCTACAAAATCTAGGAAATCTGGGTATGCAGATGACTGGTCTCTTGCCACCAAAGACTTATGCTTCGAGAAGACAGAAGAAAAGTTGACAGAAGATCTCTCTGTTTTAGGAAAATACTTTCGAAAATCGAGACTCCTACCACGTAGGAATAAAACAGAAATTTCTTGTTTTCACCTGAACAACCGAATGGCTTCAAGGGACCTCATACTTCGATAACACTTTACTCCACCATTATAGACACTCAAAATATCTAGGTGTTACATCTGAGAAAGAGTGTTGCCACGATTCAGTCACCTAACAACATAATTGGATAACTGTGCAGCTCTTTTAGGGGTGCTACTACTCTACGCTGCTCAGCTGCAAGTTTAGTTTACTGCCGAGTATTGTGTCCCCGTCTGGATGAACAGTCCTTGTGTGAAGAGGATATTCCTCCACCTCGACTTCATAGATGAATTACTCTGATGAATGATGGGGATATTCCCTACGTAAGTCCACCCATCTGTACGACAGATAACATTACAGCCAAAAATTTTAACCTGACTAAGATACGATCTAATGAATGAGGACAATTTGTTGGAGCAGAATCCTTAGATATGCCATGCATTTCACGGAAGGTACCTAGCTTTGAACAACCTCAAATAGTATGGTACAAGTTAAACCGGGTCGGAACTAACCGTGGTGTGTGTGTGTGTGTGTGTGTGTGTGTGTGTGTGTGTGTGCAGATTTGTTGTATAAATGAAGGGAAAAGCCACCATGCTGCAGAGAGGCAAACTGTAAAGCTCATCACACAAGCATGTCACCTGAGACGTTTCAATGGAGAAACAAGTGAATTATTACTGGCTACGTCACAGGTGATTGCCTATATAGATAATATAGATATAAATCTGTAAATTAGTGTATTGATCGTGTATATGCCATACGATAAATAAATACATAAATAAATAAATGAGTTGGTTCTGAACTGAGAAGAGGAAAATGGATGAGAACAGAATCAATTTAAAGTTTTGTTTAAAGTCTGGTAAAATACCTACAGTAACGCATGCGAAGATGGTACGTGTAGGAGTGGTTCGCCCGTTCTCGAGGAAGCCAGGAAAGTGTTTCTGACAATGCCCGGAGCGGACGACCGACAACCGCCGGCAGTGACGAAAGCATTGAGGAAGTGAAGGAAGGAAGGAAGGAAGGAAGGAAGCTGAGGGTTTAACCTCCCGTCGACAGTGTGGTCATTAGAGACGGACCTAACGCTCGGATTTGCGGGGAATGATGTGAGAGGAAATCGGCCGTGCCCTTTGAAAGGAACCATCCCCGCATTTGCCTGGAGTGATTTAGGGAAATCATGGAGTGATTTAGGGCAATCATGGACTGATTTAGGGAAATTATGGATGGCCGGAGGTGGATTTGAACCACCTTCCTCCAGAATGCGATTCCAGTGTCTTATATTGCGCCACCTCGCCCGGTTTGAGGTAGTGAGGACATTTAATCACGATGTACGCATGGTAGTGGTTGAACTGCAGATTAACGGTGAATCCGTGCGACAAATCCTTACCCAGAAGTTGGGGAAGAGAAAAACGTAATGTCTTCCTCCGCTCATCACTTGACTGGCGATCAGAAGAAAGCACGTTTAGAGGCTTCACAGGCTTTTGTTGAAACGGTAGTTGCGACACCCAATTTCTTGAACTGTATTGTCACTGAGCATGAAACCAGACATCTCCGGTAATAGCCTGGAACGAAACGGCAAATCATTGAATGGCGTTCTCTGACATCATCTTGCCGAAAAAAAAAAATAACAAAGAAAAAAAGTCAGAGCCGAAAAATCACACGTCAAAAAGATGGTCATCACGTTTTTAGACAGTTAAGGCACATTGTGAAACCTTAACTTTTCCCGGCGTAATGAATGTTCAAACAACTTACGGGTATGCTCCCGGGTGACGTCGTCGACAACCGCCGATATTTAGGCAGGAGGACACCCTGCCATTCTCAAGGCACAACTGTACTCAAGGAAGCAATGTGCAAGCGTATTTAATACCTCGGTTTGCAAAGGGTAAACAAGGAAGATAACACAGTACAAGTCATCTGCAGAGTCAACACAACCAAACATCAAAAATATCGATAGTGACTGTTAATCAATAGTTGAGACAGCATTAATTTTGTCTCTCTGTTTTTTGACGAGAATTTAAACGAAAACCACCATCTCTGTTTATAAGGTCGCTTGCTAGTTTAATTTCAACAGCTTCGTTAATAACACTATCCCAATAGGTGGAAGTGCATGCCAGATTCTCCGTGTTGTTGTATTCCATAGGATGACCGGCGCCAAGACATTCTTCTGCAACAGCGGATTTGTTTGGCTGTTGTAAGCGCTTGTGAAGTTTGTCCGCTGTTGCAGAAGACTGTCTTGGCACCGGACATCCTATGGAATACAACAACACGGAGATTCTGGCATGCACTTCCACCTACTGGGATAGTGTTATTAACGAAGCTGTTGAAATTAAACTAGCAAGTGACGTTATAAACAGAGATGGTGGTTTTTGTTTAAATTCTGCTTGGAATCCGGCACTGTCTCTCGTCAAAACGCAGAGGGACAAAATTAATGCTGCCTCACCTGTTGATTAACAGTTACTATCGATATTTTTGATGTTTGGTCATCTTTGGTTGTGTTGACTCTGCAGTGATTTGTGCTGTGTGTGTTATCTTCCTTATTTACCCTTTGCAAACCGAGGTATTAAATACGCTTGCACATTGCTTCCTTGAGTGCAGTTGTGCCTTGAGAATGACATGTTCAAATGTTTGTAAATCTATCGGACCAAACTGCGTGGTCATCAGTCCGTAGTTTACAAACTACTTACACTAAGGTAAACTAACACACACACACACACACACACACACACACACCCATGCCCCAGGGAGGACCCGAACCTCCGACGGCGAGCAACGTGCGCTCTGCAGCTAGGCGCCTTAAACCGCTCGGCTACTCCACCGCGGCCCATTAAGAGACAAATGTTTTATACACCGTCGAAGAACTTCCCACGCTCAACATGAAGTTATGGTGTCGGCGTATTTTTCTTTTTGACGCGTAGATGTTGGTAACGGCGCGATAGGTGATGGTAAGTAAGAACAGCCCTTCACGAGTCAGGTGCAAACAACTAGTTTTGTTTGTATAGCTTATAGGACCTAACTACGGAGTCAACGGTCCCTAAATTTACAAACTACTAATGAACTAGCTAACACCAAGGACGGCACACATATCCATGCCCGAGGGGGGATTCGAACCCCCGACCGTAGTGGCCGTGCAGACCGTGACTGGCGCGTCGCGTCGCAGTTCCCTCACAACCATGTGAGTGCTGTTTTACACTACTCTTATTTCGTAGTTGGAGTTCGCGTATATTTCAGTTGTTTCGTTATGACAGTCATAATTAATGAGAAGAACGCTTATCATTTATTTCGTTTTGTTAACTACTTCGTTGGTCTTTATGAATATGTTACGATTTTCGAGAGTATTGTTACACTGGAATACGACAGTACAGCTTTAAATTCGCTATTACATTTACACGCTTGCTTGTCAAAAATATTTGGCTTTTTTATTAGAATTTGTCACAATTTCACAATAATAACGAACCTAATAACACACCTGAAGTACGACTACAACGAATAATTATTTGCAAACTCCTGATTAGGTGTCTTCGCTTCCCAAAAGCTGTTTTTAGGATAATTATACTTTTTGCCATGATTATTGCATAGTTTGTGTTCTATCTATGAATGAACTAAAATAAATGTGATAAAATAATCCTGAAGCCTTGTCTTTTTTAGCGTAAGTTGTACCCTTTAAGCTGCACCAAATATAAATGTGCGTTACATTTTGTTAATAACGTTATAAATGGCTCGTTCTCTGAGCCCAAACTTTTTCTAAGTGCCTGGTATCCAAAGTTCTGAACGGGAGTCACACGACTTGTTATTTGAGAAATTCATAGCATATTCTCACCAACTCATTCCATTTAGCATAAAATGACATTTACTTTGAAATTAACCCTTCTAAAACCAGTATTCGTGATTTTTTCCCCGCCACTTGTTAGAAATATAAAGAGATATCACATCACAGTAATTGAGGTCATTTTGTTGTTACATAAAATGGTACCGTCTTGGTCCTAAAGCCTTTGCACATTCTGCTATCGGTAGCGCTTGTCTTTGCACTGTCTTTTGTTGTAAATCGCGCATTTTCAACTAAACTTTTATTTTTCGTTTTATTTATCCGTTTTTGCGTTTTACTGCTGCAGCATTATTCTGCAGTACATGGCTAAAGTATAACTCAATACCATTCAAATTAAAAAAAAAATTAATTATTGAAACAAAACAAGATACAAAAAACTCCCGGAATTCCAAAAAAACTCCCGGTAATTCCCCGCATGAAAAAAATTCCTGGTCTTTTATCCGTATCTCCCGATTGTCCGAGGCGCATACATTCTGATTTTATGAAATGTTTTCCAGTCCACGCTGTGGCTCGTACAGCAACCACTGAAATTTTATTTCGAAGTGAAAGCTGTCTTTATTACAAATAGTTTGTAAGACAAGTGTAACACAAGAATTATTAAAAGCATTAAAGTACCACAAAAGTGGGTTACTTTGTGCTGTACAGAAGTGTATGAAAAGGAAAAAAAAAACCTTACAAGGCACTTGGTGGAGTCACCCGTTCGCTTACACAACAAAATATTAAGTTAAGGCGTTGTATTTAAGTAGCTCTCATAAAGCGGATAATACTATAAAAATGACCGAATAACAATACTTAGAATATACAGTTTTCGGGGTTTTATGCAGTTTATGAAGACTGCTGAAATGCAACCATACCTTTCGACGTCTTATATATCGTTTCAATGCCCAAAGCCAACGGTGTTACATCTTGAAAGGTTGTTCCCTATTTTACACACGTCTTTTTTTGCACAAAAACTTCAATGTTTGTAAACTTATTGGACTAAACTGCTATGGTTATCAGTCCCTAGATTTACATACTAACTAACCACACACACACACACACACACACGCACGCACGCACGCGCGCGCGCGCGTCCGAGCGAGGACTCAATTCTGCGCGGCTACAAAATAAGACCATGTCCCTCTTTTCACTGTTTTAACTCTTCTGATCATTCTTTACATCTCTCATTCAAGTAATCTGATTATGCCCTGCTGTTAGACCGAAACGCGTCACTACCGATAATTAATAAACTACTTTCCCACGAAAAGGCCTGAAATTTGGTACTATGCCACACCTTTGACAGTGAATTCCCTAACGATTTCTGAAATGGGCTGTCCCATGCTTTTAGCTCAAACTATATTCTGTTAATCGCGTCATGAGGCAATAATCATCACGGAACCCTTTGCAGACGAGTCACCAGAGTAGAAATGACAGCTCAGCAAATGAATCGCACCTTTTATCACTTGGGTACTCGATGCTGCTGCCAACTGCATCGATGCGATCGCTATCCCATGATTTTGCCACGTCACTGTAGATGTGGTTGTAGGCGTAGTCTTAGCTGATGGTAAGACTGATTATATGATGGGCACTAATATTGCGTGACTCCTTAATTTCTCCCGGCTTATGTAATATTCAAACTACTTACGGGTATGCAGCCAGGTAAAAAGAATCGACGTCGGACGATATTTCGGCATGAGAACAACCTGCCATTCTCAAGGCAATACTGTGGCTAGGAAGCAATGTGCAACGCCATTTAAAACCTCGGTTTCCAGTGACAACAGGAAAAAAGACATACACCGAGCAAGCAAGGACCAGCCCATCACATGACAGATGAAAACCGTCAGAAATATCTAACATCAATTTCCAACGGTTTAAGTGCCATAATTTTGTCCCTCTGTTTTTTGACGAAAGGGAGAGAGAGAGAGAGAGAGAGAGATCAGGATTCCATGCAGAAGCAAAAACCTCCATCCTTATTCATAAGGTTATCCGCTAGTATTATTTCAATCACTTCCTTCATGAACAATCTCAATAACCTAGCTGGAAGTGCATGCCAAAATTACCGTTTTGTTATATTCCATAGTGCAACCTGTGTCTAGGCAGTGTTATGCAATAGTAGAGATGTTGAGTTGTTGTAAGCTTGTGTGACGTTTATGCTTAATACACCGGTCCTCAAACTAGTCCACACAGACTTTTCATATCATATTTAAGCAAGATACGATCATTCGCGTTGGAAATGCTGCCAAAGTATGGCAGGAAGGTCATTGTCTCGGGTGCCACCACTGTGCTATCATCACTAGCCCGTTGCACATCAGGTCGATAGCGCAACATCCTTTTAATCTGCCCTTCTTGCGAAAAATGACCTCCAGATGGGACATCTCAGCTGATAAACTTACCGGGTCTGAACTGTGTCGAGCCGTGGGCTCTAAGGAAGGAAGAAGGCCTTTACGTTGAGCGGAGTGGTGACGTCATCAGCCCGCAAATACAAATAAGAGAAAGCTGGCTTCCTATAAACAACATGTCCCAATGGACCACCTGCCTTCTTCCTAACAAGAAAGATAAGGAAATCATTCTTTTCCACCTTCATGATAAAACGCATGTTGAACTGAATTTAGATGTTTCAAAAAAATAATGTAAGTTCTCATTATCACGAGGCCAAAAAACAAAAGTATCGTCTAAGTATCTCAAAAACCAGGCAGGTTTCAAAGCCGCTGCATTTAATAATATATGTTATAACAATAGTTGCCAATCAGTGATGTTAATAATAACGTGTTTTAGAATCAATGCAACCTGTATATAATTATTATAGGTAAAAGTTACAACATAATAACATATATACAAACATGTATCCACAAAGCACAAATACACAAAGCCACACGCAGTTCGGCAATCTCTCTTCCTTGTTTGATTATCGCACTACACAAACTTCCCATCAGAGGTCAAACATATCAGATACAGTCACCTGCACCAAACAGATAAAGCACATTAAAATTTTGTGCCGGAACTGTGACTCGAACCTGGGACCTTTGCCTTTCGCGGGCAAGCGCACTACCGAATGTGCTATCCCGACACGACTCATGATGCCGCCTCACAACCTTACTTCCGCCAGTACCTCACCTCCTAGTTTCATATCAGCGCACACTCCGCTGCAGAGTGAAATTTCATTCTAGATAAAGCACACTTTCAAACAACGACAGGAAGGAAGCATTGTGTTTAGAGGAAGAGGAAGGAAAGAAGTTTGGGGTTTAACGTTCCGTCGACAGCGTCCTCATTAGAGACGGAGCTTACGCTCGGAGCTTTGGGGAAGGATGTGGAAGGAAATCGGCCGTGCCCTTTTGAAAGGAACCATCCCGGCATTTGCCTGGAGTGATTTAGGTAAATCACGGAAAACCTAATCAGGATGGTCGGAGGTGGATTTGAACCACCATCCTTCCGAATGCGAGTCCAATGTGTTTCCACTGCGCCACCTCGCTCGGTGTTTAGAGGAATAAAATCCCTTCCCTTAAACGCCTGAATCTGCCTCTCGGAAGTACCGTACGGCTCATACTTTTATTGCACTTCGAAAACACAAGAGAAAAATGTGAAGAGGTTGAAATAATCAGCCAACCAGTTGCACATTAAGGTTTAGTGGTACTCTTTTCAGAAGGAGAAATGGACCTTAGTACATCACAAACGGATCGAGTTAATTTAATAAAGCCAATAGACTCTTATGAGACAATTAGCTTAATTAGAAAAAAAGCAAAAGCTATAGTTTAATTATCTCATTAGACGAAAGACTCTTGGCTTTATTCACAGTAATGGACAATCATGTAATGTAAGATGATTTGGCGTTCTTAAGAAAAATATTACTAGCATCAAAACCCTAGGGCAAGGGTACCAATAAACTACCTGGCTTGTCATTTCTTCTTTGAACCTACTGTGGTACAACTGCTGAATCGCACCTCAGTTTAAGATTTTTCAACACCGAAAATTAATGACTCTGAATCATATTATATAAGGAACACATTATTGCGGCGATCTAGAATTACTTGAGGTTTCCAGCCAACATCACTTTCTTCGTTTAATTACATGACCGGTTTCGGCGTGCTTCAGGTCTGAAGATGGCGTCTAGCACGCCGAAACAGGTCATGTAATTAAACGAAGAAAGCGATCTTAGCTACAAACCTCTTATTTGAATCATATGTAATTAATCTTGGACGATTTACAGAAATATAACAGTAAAACGTACGATTTAATAATGAATAGAGAGTAGCGTCAGAAATACAGCAAGGCTAAAACACACAAAAGAAGCGAAGAGGCGACAGTGGCGAGTTGCTTGCACGAAGCAGTCAGACGGACACAGCGGGCCGATCGGCAGCGAACCTTCTGGGACTTACTGTAATGCAACCTCATGCTGTTTATTCTCACATCCGTCACTAACGGGAGACAAGACTGCTGACGTGAGATGTTTTCAGGAACATCTCGACATTCTCTCGAGGCGAACTGATTCCGTTATGCTGAAGTTTCCCCGAAACGTGGCCGGAGTTCCACCATCCTTGCTTATCATCATCCTGGTGACAACGCGACAACGTTTTGTATTAGTTCAGTTCATTAAAATATGAGGATCGTCCAGAAAGTAACGCACCTCATTTGTTTTCTTAGTCGTAAACAATATTGCGCGTGTGAAACGTTACGTATGAACTATTTGAAGTTTCGTGTGTGGCTCTTCCGACAGTAGCTGCAGGATCTTTTCAATATGCCGTCTTTAAGTGACGTACATTACTGCCTATAAAAAAGTAATTCTGTCAGAGACTGCAAAGGATGTGGAAGAGTAACTGAATGGAATGGGCAGTCTCTTGAAATGAGCGTATAAGATGAATATCAACAAGAGTAAAACAAGGACAATGGAATGTAGCGTCAGAAAGTCAGGTGATACTGGAGGAATTAGATTAGAGAATGAGACAATAAAAGTAATAGATGAGTTTTGTTATTTGGGTAGCAAGTTAACTTCTGATGTCCGAAGTAAAGATATAAAAGGCAGAATGGCTATGGGAAGAAAAGTGTTTCTGAAGAAGCAAAATTTGTTGACATCCAATATTGATTTTAATGTTAGGAAGTCCTTTCTGAAAGCATGTGTCTGGAGTGTGGCACTGTATGGGAGTGAAACGTGGACGATAAGGAATTCAGACAAAAAGATGATACAAAGCTTTTTAAATGTGGTGCTACATACGAATGATGAAAATTAGATGGGTAGATCATGTAACTAATGAGGAGGTGCTTAACCGAATTGGGGGGAAAAAGAGTTTCTGGCACATCCTGACTAAGAGAAGGGATAGATTGGTGGGAGACATTCTGAAACAACAAGGAATCGTAAACTTAGCATTTAGAGGAAAGAGTGTGGTAAAAATCGTAGACGGAGACCGAGGTACGACTACAGTAATCAGACTCAAAATGATGTAGGTTGGCGAACTTATTTTCAGTTGAAGAGACTTGCACAGGGCAGAGTAGCGTGGAGAGCTGCGGACTGAAGACCACAACAACAACGAAACTACGAGTAACGCGCTGTTATTGAATTTCTAACTGTAAGAAACAAACTGTGTGCAACATTCATAAACGTGATTATGAAGGTTTCCCGTCGTAATAACTGATTATATTCTTCTCTGGTTTTGAGCCGGGTACTAAACTAGACACGATATTTCAGCGACGATGGTTCTGAGTTCCGGCTAGATAGTGTACCAGGAAGATCACCTGAGGATGGCGGGCAGTTTCGCCGCTGTAATATCGTGTCTAGTACGTGGCTGCAAACCCGAGAAGATTACAGTCAACATTCATAAACGTTTGACCACAGTCTGTGGAGGATCTGCTGTCGACAGGAGTACGTCCGTCGCTGGTCACAGAGGGAGATGCCGTCAACCGTGGCCGGCGAGGAAGACAGGCCTCAGCCGTAGTCTACGGGATATAGACCACGCCCCAGCGCAGTCGTCATGCTACGTAAGCAAGGTAGTTCCGAGCCGGCGCGATCGCTAGCCGATTGTCCGGCCGCTGGGGCACTGCCCACTGCGTCATAGCGGGCAGCCACTGAGCTAGCGATCGCGCCGGCTCCCAACTACCTTGCTTACGTGGCGTGACGACTGCGCTGGGGACTGTATTTCCCGTTGGCCGCGCTATCAGCAAGCTGACGTCATTCTGCTGACAGACGCATTATAACGCACCGCCTGGCGCTGAGTCTGTAAATCAGCGAAGAAACTGTGGGTGCAATTAGTCGCCTCCTTGGCTACTCGAAAGTGTGCCCAAGATGATAAGCCACGGTCTCTAACGGAGGATAACAAATGTCACGGAAAAAAAAAATCTGATTTGTTGCAACGTTTTGAAGTCTTATCCCGGATTGTGGCATTTTGAGGACGAAATGGAGGTGATTAGCACAAGGCAGAAATGTTTCCGTGGCCAGAAGAAGGATTGGCAGTGCCGGCCGCGGTGGCTGAGGGGACTAAGGCGCTCCAGTCACGGACTGCGCGGCCACTACGGTCGGGGGTTCGAATCCCCCCTCGGGCATGGATATTTGTACCGTCCTTAATATTAGCCAGTTCATAAGTGGTTTGTAAGTTTAGGGACTGA
Organism: Locusta migratoria; assembly: GCA_026315105.1. Lineage (NCBI taxonomy): Eukaryota > Metazoa > Arthropoda > Insecta > Orthoptera > Acrididae > Locusta > Locusta migratoria. The sequence continues at coordinate 14,144,852 of CM048747.1, forward strand.
TGACCCCGTAGTTAAGTCCCATAAGCTCTACAAACATTTGAACATTTGAAGGATTGGCAGTGGTAAGGACTACACACCTTTGTTTCGCGCTAGAGAAGGATCATACAAAGGAGCGGAGGTTTCGTGGTTAAATAAGGTGTGTAGAAAATTTTTGTTTGTTTGAATAGTTATCATTATGTGCAATAAATAACTGTGGTGCATTACTTTCTGGGTAACCCCCGTACCTTACGCTTATACATGGATTGTTAACTGTGACAAAACAAACAATGCACTATTTATTTCACTAAAATGAAGAAAAAAGTAATAATTTACTTTTTTTTATATAAAAACAGTCTAGAGCGAAAATGTCTTTTTGTATCGTTTCGACCCAATGTTGGGCTATTTTCAGGATGTTGCTCCGAGATGAACGGAGCAGGAGCTGCGAGTTCCTCAGGTGCTGTCTAGGCAAGCATCTCGGAGCAACATCCTGAAAATGGCCCAACATAGGGTCGAAACAATAAAAAAAAGACATTTTCGCTCTAGACTGTTTTTATAAACAAATATCATCAAATGTTTCCAAAAATATGGAATTTACTTTATCAATAATCACCAATTATAAACTTAATTCTAAAATATTTTTTCAGCAATTTAGTAAATATCATCAAAATAACGGATGGAATTAAAAAACACACAAAACAATAATACATGGCGTTGTGCGTCACAACTGATAAAAAAAAACAAAAGAAAAAGATCAAAAAATACAAAAATCAATTCCATACAAACAATATACGTTAAACGTGTTTGAATATGTTTGAAATGTTCTCTACAACACGGATGTGGCAGTCTGGTAAAGAATAAAACGAACATGATAAGCCGACATTGACGGTATGGAGAGCGATCCTAATATTTTTTACATTTACTGTATGTCATTACAAGTTTCGGCAAGCTATGTTGCCATGATCAAATGAAGTAACATCTAAAACGAATATGCTTGTTCTTATAGCCAATAGACAAATTGTTCTTAGTGTCAGATAGTTTATGTGGTTTGCAAGTCTAGGGAATGATGACCATAGTTGTTTGTTCCAATAGGCTTACAACCATTTAAATAAATATTACCCAGTAGCTTTCCATAGCACGACGCCAAGAGTAAACCGCTATGTCTTTGTCCCTATGTGTACTGCGAGACACTCCGTGGTCTACATAAGTCCATCAAACGCCATCTGTTTCGCCTGCTCTCACGGAGGGAGTGATTGTGCTCCATGATAATGCTCGTCTCCACGGTCGCACTGAGTGTACTGGCCAAGTTTAAGAGGGAGCAGCTTGAGCATCCGCCCTACAGCCGGGGCATGTCGTCCTCTGACGTCCATCTGCTGGGTGCGCTAAAAATTAAACATCTGAGGGAAGCGCTCCAACTGTGACGACGAACTGAAGGACACAGTAAAGGACTGGCTGCAGTCACAGCCACAGGAATTCTGGGATCACGGAATCCTTAGGTTCGTGTGTGCTCAGGCCTGTGATGATTACTTTTGAATAAAGACTTAATAATACCCACAGTGTAGATTTGTGCCTATTCATTTGAACAAAAGGAATGCTGCAGTACATGCGTTATCTACTTTTTTTCTATCAACGGAGATGCGGAACACCCGCTAACGGTTCACAGCGCACCAGATGCACCATCGCACAAAGTGCGGCCCTCACGGTTTGACACACGTCGAGGTACGGTCCTTCTGAGTGCAAGAGAGAACGGGTTAGACGGCTCATTAGTCAGAATGAGGTTAAAGGAGCAGATGATTTTATTGAAAATCAGAATATGGACTTGTTGGATATAGAAGTGACTCTTGAGACCGTGTGTCCCCATAGACTGAATCTGAATGAATATTTTTTTACGAATTCTAGAAGTTCCTTATATTTAAGTATTTTACCCTTCGATTCTTTTTCTGTGTTTGTATACGTTCTGTGTTAAATACAAGTCTTCACTTGTCCAGACAAAGAAATGCCGCGGTGGAACGGCCGAGTGCCCTAAGGCGTCTGCTCCTTACCGCGCGGTTGCTCCCCGGCGGAGGTTCGAGTCCTCCCTCGGGGATAGTTGTGTATGTTGTTTTCAGCATATATTAGTTTAAGAAGTTTGTAAGTCTAGTGACTGATAAAGATGGCAGTTAAGTACCATAGTTAAAAGAAGCAAAGTGTGTGTTTTTTAAATATATCCAACGTAATCAAGCATAGATTAACGTATTTACACTAAAATGCACATTTTGAAAAATCTCACTTGAGATTAGGGGCAGTCGAGCAAAATCTCACCATATCTCACCAGGAGTTGAGGGGCGTCGCAAAATGGCAAAAATTATCACATGGACGCCAGTGCAGACCCGATGAAGCCGTGGTTGGACGTTCTAAACAAAGCACTGTGCATGGTTTGTGTGGCTCCGTAGTGGTGGGGATTATCTTTTCATCTAAATGACTACGTCTTCTGGTCAAACCTGAAGCCATCATCTACATCTACATGGATACTCTGCAAATCACATTTAAGTGCCTGTAAAAGAGTTCATTAACCAGTTTCATAATTTTTCTCTACCGTTCCATTCTCTAATAGCGCGCGAGAAGAACGAACACATAAATCGTTCAGTTTTCGATCTGATTTCTCTTATTTTATTGGGATGGTCATGTCTCCCTAAGTAGGTGGATGCTAGCAAAATATTTTCACATTCAGAAGTAAAAGTCGGTGATTGAAATTTCGCAAATAGATCACGCCGCAATGAATAACGCCTTTCATTTAATGATTTCCACCTCAATGCATGCAACATTTCCGTGACGCTTTCCCCCCGTAACGTGATAAAACAAAACGAGCTGCCCTTCTCTGAAACTTCTCAATATCTTCCGTCAGTCCCACCTGGTGAGGGTCCCACAATGGGCAACAGTACTCCAGGAGAGAACGCACAAGTGTGAAGTAGGCAGTCTCTTTGGTGGAGCTGGTGCATCTTCGAAGCGTTCTGCCAATGAAACATAATCTTTGGTTCGCCTTCTCCACAACATTTTCTGTGTGTTCTCTCCAATCAAAGTTGTTCGTAATTGTAACTCCTGGGTATTTGGTAGAATTTACGACCTTAAGGTTTGACTGATTTATCGCGTAATTGAAGTTCAGCGGATTTCTTTTAGTGGTCATGTGTATTACTTCACACTTTTCGTTATTTAGTGTCAATTGCCAATTTTCGCACCATGTAGAAATTTTGTCTAAATCGCTTTGCAGTTGCTTTTGACCATCTGTTGACTTCACTAAACGATAAACAACAGCATCATCCGCGGACAGTCTAAGGGAGCTATTCATATTGTCTCCCAAATCGTTTATAAACACAAGGAAGAGTAGGGAACCTGTAACGCTTCCCTGGGGAATGCCAGATATCACTTCTGTTTTACTCGATGACTTACCGTCAATTACAACGAACTGTGTCTTTTCTGATAGGAAATCGTGAATCCAATCGCACAATTGGGGAGATATTCCATAAGCACGCAATTTCATTAGAAGCCACTTGTGTGGTACAGTGTCAAAAGCCTTCTGGACATCACTGACAGGAAATGGCTACGTTCGGCTACCACGGGGCCATTTGCAGCCAATCATAGCCTTGAAGTTTGGAAACAGCTGTGGAATTTTTATAGCCGACATGTCTCCGGACCACAGTCGATCGAGAGTGGGTTCAAGAACATTCTGGACAACTCCGGCGAATAACTTGACCACCCACGTCTCCCTACATGAACCGCATCTAACACTTCTACGAGTCAGAACGGAGAGTCAGTGCGAGCAGGAAATCCTGCGAGGCAACGCTCCAGCAGTTTTGAACGCTACAGACGCGGCGCGGATCAATATTCGTGCAGGGGAACTCCGAGAACGCCAACAGCCCACCCCACGTCGAGTCGCTGCACTTCGCCTGGCCAAATGAGGTCCGACACATGACTTCTGTCACCTTAGTGTCGGTCGGTCCGTCCCAGACACTAATTCAGTTTGTCTGACTGGTGGCTTCTAGGGGGAACAAAACTTTCATTTTCAATATTTCACCTTTTATTGATGGCATTGACAATTTAAAGCGTTATCACAATCCACTCATCAACAGGGGACATTTTTATCTAAAAATTTAGCGAGGACATCAATGCGAAATGCCTACAATACGTATCACAAGGAAACTCTTTTTCGAAATTTTACAGAAAACCCAAAGATATTTTGGACATATGTTAAATATACTAGGGGCAAAACACAAACAATACGTGATAGTAATGGCGATCTTGCCGATGACAGCGCTACTAAAGCAGAGTTACTAAACATAGCATTTGGAAACTCATTCCCCAAAGAATACGAAACCAATATTCCAGATTTCGAATTAAGAATAGACGCCTTAATGAATAACGTAGAAGTAGATATCATCGGAGTAGTGAAGCAATTAAAATCACTTAACAACAAGTCTTCTCGTCCGGACTGTATACCCATTAGATTTCTATCTGATTATGCTGAAGCGATAGCTCCTTACTTAACAGCCATATACAACCACTCTCTCATAGAAGGATCTGTACCAAAAGATAGGAAAGTTGCACAGGTCACACCTATATTCAAGAAATGCAGTAGGAGCAACCCACTAAACTACAGACCTATTTCATTGACTTCAATTTGCTGCAGGGTTTTGGAACATACCCTGTATTCAAATATTATGAATTATCTCGAACAGAATGGTCTATTTATACAAGGTCAACACGGATTTAGAAACTATCGTTCATGCGAAACACAACTAGCTCTTTATTCACACGAAGTGATGGGTGCTATCGACAAGGGTTCGCAAATCGATTCAGTGTTTCTTGATTTCCTGAAGGCTTTTGACACCGTACCTCACAAACGGCTTTTAAGCAAATTGCGTGGTTATGGTATATCGACCCAAATTTGCGATTGGATAGGGGATTTCCTGTCAGAGAGGACGCAGTTCGTAGTAATCGATGGTAAGGCATCGACTAAAACAGAGGTGATATCGGGCGTTCCACAGGGTAGTGTTATTGGTCCTCTGTTGTTCCTTATTTACATAAACGACTTAAGGGAAAATCTGAGTAGCTTATGTGTTTGTATAGCTTATGAGACTTAACTACGGGGTCATCAGTCCCTAAACTTACAAACTACTTACGAACTAGGACGGCACAAATATCCATTCCCGAGGGGGGATTCGAACCCCCGACCGTAGTGGCCGTGCAGACCGTGACTGGAGCGCCTCAGTCCCCTTGGCCACCGCGGCCGGCTTGGAGTAGCTCCCTTAGGTTGTTTGCAGATGACGCCGTCATTTACCGTCTAGTAAAATCATCTGAAGATCAAAACCAACTGCAGAACGATCTGAATAAGATATCAGTATGGTGTAAAAATTGGCAATTGACTCTAAATAATGAGAAGTGTGAAGTCGTCCACATGACAGGGTGGCCACCAAATCTTCCTTTTCAAATTCAAGGTTTTTTCCAGGTTTTCCAGGTTAAAAATAATTATTTTCCAGGTTTTCACAAAAATTCTGCTCAAAGGGGTTAGCAAACAACTATACCGTAAAGAAACTAGTTACATATTTTTAAAACACATGTCATCCAAGTTTAACCATGTCACATTGTAATATACAACAAGCAGTGTCGAATCCAGGATTTGTGTTGGGGAGGGGAGGGGGGGACAGAGCTCATACAAATTGTGGCATTGTACCTCAAACTGATCTAAAAAGAACCAGCTCATGTGAGGTTTTCCTCATGGTTTTGGGGGGATCTGCAGCCCCATAGAACCTCCTCCCCTCACCCCAGATTCGACACTGCCACAATGTATAGTACAGGGTGCACATTTTAAGTTGACAAACCAGAATAATTAGGGAGGAAAAAAAAGGAGACAGTATATATTCAACAACGCTTTTCACCATTATGAACGGACGGCAGAGGCTTAGGAAATGATACTAAACTTGAACTGTCTCCACCGTTTGGGAACGGTGTGGGTGGCTAGTGTAAAAATTTAAAAGGAAACTCCCATTTTTTATTGCAGACTCAGATTCTACAGACCAAATCATGTATAGTTTGAATTTTTTTCTTTCAATAGGCAACATATTGCACTGTAATGGTAAGAATTATTTGCCATAATGCTGAAGAAATGTACCACCCAGGAAAGAAGAAGTTTAATCATATTGATGACGCTTCAGAACCCAACCAAGTGATACAAGATGTACATTTCTTCCCGGCTAGTTCAATTAAGTGTTTTTTCGGCAATTCATAACTGGTATTCAGACAAGGGCGATCTGGACTAAGGTATCACTTAGGGAGACTGCCCAGTACACTGTGTGGAGAAGGAGGGATCACTTTGGGGATCATTTGGTAGCGTTCTGAAGCACCATGAATATGGTTTTCATTTATTTCATTTCCTGTTTAGTACATTTCTTCACCAGTATGGCAAGTGTTTCTTCCTATTACAGCGCCATCTGTCGTAAAAAAAATATCAACCAGACCATACACTATGTGGGCCTTAGAATCTGAATCTACAATAAAGAAGTCGGGGTACCCATTAAAAATTTTACACTTGACACCGAGGAGGGATTCGAACCTCCAACCGTAGCGGCCATGCAGACCGTGACTGGCTCGACGCAGGCCGTTCGGCCACTGCGGCCGGCTTACAGAATGATTTAGCTAGAAGGAAGTATGTCGGCTCACTGGTAACGTATGTGGTTGCAAAAGGTTATCTCAAAAGATACCGGGAATTAAATTCGTAATGTAAACATTTTCAATGTATCGTACCAAACCCACTTCATTTCTAGTTATTTAATAGACTACAATTAAAGGTTGCCGCCTTCAGTTTACAATATTGACTTAACATGCGGAATTCCATTAACGGTCACTTCACTCACATGTGAACGTGGTTTTTAATGCCTACGAATTCAATTACTTATTTCAAATAATCTTTTTAGAGTGGTGTCTTACAAAAGCCCGTCGGCCATCAATGAGATGAGAGAGACGATTTTAATTGTAGTCAAGAAATATAACGTAAAGAAAAAATTATATGAAAATTTTCAGTGGGGTGTGCCTAGCATACCCACTCAAATTTTGGGGTATACTTGAGCGACTGAGCTTACCCGTAGTCGGCGCCTATGCTAACGAAGCATCACAATACCGACTTTTACGGAGTTTGTAGTTAAAATCAACAAAATGATTCCGTGAAGAGATTTTTCAACACAGAATCAGAAAAACGAGATCTGTGTTGATGAGTATCACTGGGGGGGGGGGGGGTCAATTACGAAAATTGCTAAAATTTAGTACAAATAAATATCGCCTTTCATTCTTGCTGAGATTTCGCAGTCGCGCCTTACGATAATATCGCGTCTCTTCGACGAACATCGCGAGGAATTGAGTCGCCTGGTTGAACAACACTTCGAGATAAATACAGAAATAGATAACGGAATACGTAACCTATAACTATAAAACTTTTTAAACCTCCCACTAATATATTTGAAAATGTTTTTGTACACAAAAATGAAGCGATGAATATTATTTAACACGCGGGCACTAGCGATCTAAGCATTTTGCTGGCCGTAATTTTAAAACGACTGGCATTTAGTTATTTTTAAATATTAAACTTTGAGGTTTTTCTAACGAAAACTACAGGGATTACTTATTTACACTTATTAAGTACATTTCGACCTGGTCGTAGGCTATACACGCGAACGATCGTTTAACTCTTAAAGCCGCGAGATCTCATGGGTTAAAAATCCCGGTTTCTGGCTGAAATTCAAGGTTTTTTCCCGGTTTTCCCCGGTTTTTTGAAATTCAGGGCTTTTTCCCGGTTTTCCCGGTTTCAAGGTTTGGTGGCCACCCTGCATGAGTACGAAAAGAAATCCGTTAAACTTTGTTTACGAGAATAATCGAAAGTGAAGACCGTAAACTCTACAAAATACCTAGGAACTACTCTTACATCATACTTAAACTGGAAAGAACACGTAGATAATGTTGTTGGGAAGGCGAACCAGAGACTGCGTTTTATTGGCAGAACCCTTAAAAGATGCAATAGAACTACTTAAGAAACTGCAAACACTACGCTTCTGCGTCCATTTTTGGAGTATTGCTGCCCAGTGCGGGATCCTTATCAGGTGGGTTTGACGGAGGGCATCGAAAGAGTCCAAAGAGGGGCGGCTCATTTTGTACTGTCACGATACAGGGGAGACAGCGTTACGAAAATTATACAGGATCTGGGATGGTATCATTACAACAACTGCGCTTATCGCTGCGGTGTGGGCTACTTACGAAACTCCAATCGCCAACATTCTCCTCCGAATGCGAAAATATATTGTTGACTCCCACTTGCATAGGTAGAAATGATCATCAGAATAAAATACGAGAAATCAGAGCTAGAGCGGAGAGATTCAGGTGTTCTTTCTTCCCGCGCGCTATTCGAGAATGGAATGGGAGATAAATAGTATAACGGTTGTTTGGATGAACCCTCTGCCAGGCACTTAAATGTGATTTGCAGATTATCCCATGTAGATGTAGATAATAAGGTAAGACCAGTATTATAATTGGAAACTGTATGATATCTATGTTAAGCGTTAGCGGGGTGTTATCTTGGAGGATCTGATTTTCTGCCTGTAATCTGCGTCGTACTATGACGATATTTCGATCTTCATCTGGTGCTTACTGAGGGCTAAGTTTCGGGATTTTTTGAACAAACTTCGTATTTTTGCTTTGTAGCTGGAGACACTCAAATTTTCCTACTTCGTTTACCTACCACACGAAATTGATAACACTTAGCGACTCGGAATAAACTTCACATATAATTTGCAAACTTTACGAAACTTTTTATCGCCGTCACCTCTCACAAAATGAAAAGGAAGGAAGGTTCGAGTTTACAGACCCCGTCTTCAACACCGTCATTAGAGAGGGAGCACTTTTTCCGGATAGTGTTTGTCACGGATGGCGAACGCAATCGGCCTCGCCCTTTGAAAGGAACCGTCCCGGCATTTGGCTGGAGTGATGCAGGGAAATCGAAATCAAGCTGACAGGAGGCGGTATCCCGACTGTGAGAAAAATGTTCAAATGTTTGTAGAACTCATAGGACTTAACTACGGGGTCATCAGTCCCTAAGCTTACAAACTACTTATGAACTAGCTAAGACTAAGGACGGCACAAATATCCATGCCAGAGGGGGGATTCGAACCCCCGACCGTAGTGGCCGTGCAGACCGTGACTGGAGCGCTTCAGTCCCCTCGGTCACCGCGGCCGGCCCGACTGTGAGTCCAGTGTGTGTGTTACCACTGTGCCAACTCACCGGCCACCCGCATGATTAAAGGAGAACAGTATAGAGAATTGCGTAGAAGCGCGTCATTTACTTGATCTGCAGATCTCTATGGACGTTCGTCCCTAAACCCATAGAAAACGAATCACGCTTTCCTGCTCTAAAGCCGTCGACGTGTGAAGCACAACAGCCGTCTTCACAACTAAGAGCAGCGCCGTGCGGCGGAGGTAACGGCAGATACGGGACGACACGGACCAAGAAAGGTCCAACGATGGGCTCACATTTACAACCATAATTTGGCTAAAAAGTAAGGGCACAGGCTATCTGATCTGCTCTCGTACCGTCTCTAATGACCACGATGTCGACGGGACGTTAAACTCCAAGTTTTCTGTCTCGTATGAATCTTTCCGGACCTCCCCCCCTCCCCTGCTTCTCGGAAGAACTACTGTCGACTTGAAATCATTGTTGCGAAATAGTAACGCGAATTATTTAAAGAGAAATTAAAAAAAAAAACTGATAGTAGTTGACCTCGAGAAAGATTAGTTTGGATTTAAGAAAAATTTTTGAACCCGTGTGGCAATACTTAATTTACGACCGCTGTTATACTATGGTGAGTGAGTAAAAAAGTCACAAACTGAGGTAGACGCGCCAGTACTGCTTTTTACGATCCTGGAAATTGCTTTACTTTTCAGATGATTTCTCATGTAAACATTCGTCCCAATCGTTCGAGAAGTCTTCAAGAGTCTGGAGCTTGGGATTTTTGTGGAAGCGTTTGCATCTTATGAGTGACGTTCTTCTGCTGTAACCTCATTTGGTTCCTTAAACTGCTGACGGCTGTGTCGCAGTGGTAGAGAGATACTCCTACACAGCGCGCAGTACTGGCGTCTGCCTCAGTTTGCGACTTATCTCTTGACTCACCCTCGTAAGATAGTTTAAGAAAGATAAGTACACGTTTGTAGCTTTTGTAGAATCAGAGAAAGCTATTCACAATATTTACAGGAACACACTATATTTATTATGGTAGTTTTACAGAACTTGAACAAAAACAAGAGAGCAGTCATAAGAGTTGAAGGGCACGAAAGGGATTCAGTTGTTGCGAATGGAATAAGAGAGCACTGTAACCTTTTCCTGATGTTATTCAATCTGTACATTTTCAAGCTGTGAATGAAAGAAATGAGAAGTTTGGAGACGGAATTAAAGTTCATGGAGAAGAAATAAAAACTTGGCCGTTTGCCAATAGCATTGTAATTCTATGAGAGACATTAAAGGTCCTAGAAGAGCAACTGATCGGAATGGGCAGTATCCTGAAAGGAGCGTATAAGATGAACATTAACAAGAGCAAAACAAGGGTAATAGAATTCAACCTAAAAATATCGGCGAGGTCCAGGGAATCAGATTAGCTCAAATGTTCAAATGTTTGTAAAGCTTATGGGACTTAAAAGCGGGGTCATGTCGCTAAATTTACAAACTACTTGTAAACTAGCTTATACTAAAGACGGAACAAACATCCATACCCGAGGGGGGATTCGAACACCGGATGGGTCACGGCCTCACGCATCGCAGCATAGCGCCTCAATGCGCTCGGCCGCTCCGCCGCGGCTTAGATTAGCTATCGAGACAATAAAAATAATATAAAGAGATTTGGCATTTACGTAGGATAACTTCTGAGGGCCGCAAAAGAAGATATAAAATTGAGAATGACTAGGGGAAGAAAAAGATTTCTGAAGAAGAAAAATTTGTTGGCATCGAATATGAAGTCTTTGTTTAATTAAGGCAGCTACCAGTTGCAGAGTCGCAGTTTTTATAGACTACTGGTATCGGACAATTATTGTCTTTCTCCAGGTGTGTATACAGGAAAGAGTAACACAGAAGTATAAAAATTATAAATTTTACAGGAATGATCGTATTACATGTACAGAAATATAAGGGCAGGAGATACAGTGTATATAAAATCGTTCTTGGAAGACGTCAAAATTTAAAATAGTAATACATAATAGTGCGGTAGTTTTATTCAAACGTAAAGTAATGAAATGTAAAAAGACAGAAGAAATTCATATAAAATAAAAAGTTACTATTATTTACGTAATTGTGTCGTATATATTCGATCTGCCATGGTGAAATGACAATGAACATGAAGTGCCGAGATTATGCAGGAACTCGCAAAATAAGTTGGATAATTGACAGCCTTGCCGAATGGCCGCGTGGTCTAAGGCGTCATGCTGCGGACGTGTGTGTGTGTGTGTGTGTGTGTGTGTGTGTGTGTGTGTGTGTGTGTGTGTGTGTGTGTGTGTGTCAGTTTGGTCCATTAGGTTTACAAACATTTGAACATTTGATGAAACACAGAGTGGGGTTAAAAGAAATAGGAAAATAAGGAATTATAAAAGTACCTTAGTGATTAAAGTGATAAGAAGTCCTTTCTCAAAGCATTTGTGCGGAGTGTAGCGACGTACATGGATGGTAAGGGGTTCAGACAAAAAGGTGGTAGATTTTAAAATGTGGAGCTACAAACGAATGATGAAGATGAGATGGGTTGATTGTGTAACTAATGAGGAGGTTCTGATCAGAATTGTGGAGCCGCGGCGGAGTGGCCGAGCACATTGAGGCGCTATGCTACGATGCGCGAGGCCGTTCCCCGTCGGGGGTTCGAATCCCCCCTCGGGCATGGATGTTTGTGCCGTCTTTAGTATAAGCTAGTTCATAAGAAGTTTGTAAGTTTAGGGACTGATGACCCCACAGCTTTACAAGCATTTGAATTTTAGGACTGTGGAGAAAATTATTGTTTGTCACATCTTGACCAAAAGCAGGGATCGATTGGTATTACATTTTCTTCGCCATCAAGGAATCGTCTCTTTAGTATTGGAAGGAACCGTGTAGAATAAATATCGCAGACGGAGACCGAGAGACGAATATATTAAGCAGGTTCAGAAAAATGTAGATTGTGGTCACAGAAGAATACTCCACTTTGGAGAACACAAATTTACACACGATAGTAGTTCAGATGACAAGTGTACGTCTCCAGTGAATAATATTTTGATGACATATGGAAGAAAAAGATAAATCAAGTTCCTACTGGCTTTAATAAAATAAGTATCACTGCACAGTAGTGACGAGGAATGGGACACGGGAAGTTAGAGTATATAGGGTCTTCTTTAAGAATCACAAATTTTTGAAGTTCACAAAAAGAGTGTCCAGAAACTGAATTAGTGCCAGATTCCACGAAAAGTCGAGTGAAGATGAAGAGCGTAAGTCCAAGAGAGTCCTGAGGCGTTAGCGAGGGTAATCTTCGTCAGAGGGGTGTCTTCGCGTAATCGGCATGTTGAGGCGAACTGGCGGTGGCGCCGGCTGCGGGCCTAGATATAGCCAATCCTGTAGTGATACTTCCTGCGACACTGTCTTGTAGCGCAGCATGTCTGCTTCTAGCTCCAGCAGCAAGAAGTGGCACCCGGAAATGTAGCATCGGTACGCCTTCCGTGCAGGCTGCCAGAAACACTTCACGGTTAAGTGGTTTGCCTGCACGTAGGGGCTATGCTGGAGCCAGCATAACAGTTGCTGTTCCTATTCAGACATGAAGAGACTCGTACAGGATACATGAGCGTGGAGAGACGCATCAAACCAGTCTTTCGCCTGAAGACCAAAACAACTGGGACTACGACCTCTCGCATGTAGTGGTTCGCGCAAATCTCCTGTTGTAAGCTCCCCTAAACGTTGCCGCTCTCGCGATTTCCCTCAATTTATGGAGAGCCGTGTAGCGCGTTTCTCGGAATTTCGCGCCGAGCTCCGGGAACCCCAGAGTCGGCGTCAATTACGCGGACAAAGCGCTGGCAGCAGCGCAAATGCCGTCCGCGGCTCAGGTTATGGCTGGCGTAATCACCCCGAGGTGCGCAGAGGTGAATGAGCGGGATTTGCAATTCATATGGCGGCCAGCATAAAGCGCCTGCGAGTGCGAGTGCGGGGCAAGGCTCGCTCCTTGGCGACTTACACCAGTCTGGGCGAGCGAACCTGTTGTCCCACACTCCTTCAGTTTATCGCTGCCAGACGGATACAGTCACGAAACGCCTCTATAATCAGCAACACGTGTACTATGGAGACGTTAATTTAATTACAACTGTACTACAAAGCTGTTATTAAAAAAAAAAGCCACCCAAAACAATCATGAGACATGTACACAATAAGCATGTTGTTGTGTTCTTCAGTCCGCAGACTGGTTTGATGCAGTTCTCCACGCTACCCTGTCCTGTGCAAGCCTCTTCATCTGAGAATATGTTCGGCCACCTACATCCTTTTGAATCTGCTTACTGCATTCGTTCCTCCGTCTCCCTCTACGATTTTTACCCCACACACTTCCTTCTAATGCTAAGTCGACAATTCCTTGATGTCTCAGAATGTGTCCCACCAATCTATCCCTTGTCTTAGTCGGGATATGCCAGAAACTCTTTTTCTCCCCAATTCAATTAAGCACCTCGTTAGTTACGTGATCTAATTTTTATCATTCGTCTGTAGCACCACATTTCAAAAGCTTCTATCATCTTCTTGTCTGAACTCCTTATCGTCCACTGTTTACTCTCATACAACGCTACACTCGAGACAAATGCTTTCAGAACGGGCTTCCTAACATTTAAATTAATATTGGATGTTACCAAGTTTTGCTTCTTTAGAAACGCTCTTCTTCCCATAGCCATTCTGAATTTTATGTCTTCTTTACTTCGACCATCAGAATTTATTTTGCTACCCAAATAACAAAACTCATCTATTACTTTGATTGCCTCATTACTTAACCTAATTTCTTCAGCATCGCCTGATTTTCTGACATTTCATTACCCTCGTTCTACTCTTCTTAATGTTCTTCTTACATCTTCCTTTGAAGACACTGTCAATTCCATTCAATTGCTCTTCCAGATCCTTTGCAGTCTCTGATAATATTAATATGTCATCGGCAAACCGAAAACCTTTCATTTCTTCTCCCTGAACTTTAATTCCCTCTCCAAATTTCTGCTTGCATTACTTCACTGCTTGCTCAATGTAAGGATTGAACAATATTGGGAAAAGGCTACAACCCTGTCTTACTCCCTTCCCAACATCTGCTTTCCGTTGTTGTCTCCACTTCACAGAACCGGCAGAAAACAACGAACCATTTTAGTGTATTCTATGACAATACTTCAAAACCTAGATAAGTGTTATATTATTGATCAATTGCAGGCAGGCCTGTGGCCCCCTGCCAGCTGGAACACCCACAAACTCCAGAGGCGTGCAATTTGCCTGCGTCCAACGGCGCAACTCTGTAAATAGAATTCCGCCTACAGACACGATTCGGCTATTCCGCGAAACGGAAATCGCGTTTTGATAGCCGACATAGTGTAGTACTACACTGCTTGACAAGTCGTGGAGCAAAACGTAAGTGATATCTGGCGTCCCTCAGTGATATTTTATCAAATGTTCAAATGTTTGTTAAGCTTATGGGACTTAACTACGGGGTCATCAGTCCCTAAACTTACAAACTACTTATGAACTACTTACGAACTAGGACGGCACAAATATCCATGCCCGAGGGGGGATTCGAACCCCCGACCGTAGTGGCCGTGCTGACCGTGACTGGAGCGCCTCAGTCACCTCGGCCACCGCGGCCGGCAGTGTTATTTTAAAGAGCCCCTTATGTTCCTTGTCTTTATAAACAATGTAGTAGACAATGTGAGCAGCTCTCTCTCAAACTGTTCGCGGATGCTGCCGTTTATCGGGTAGTAAAATTACGAGAAGATGAAAACAAACTGAAAAGTATTCAGGTAAGATGTCTCTGTTGCGTTACTTGGCTGTTGACCCTAAATAATGAAAACTGTGAACACATCGATATGAGCACTAAAAGAAAATAGTTAAACTTCGTTATCACGATTAGTCAAAGAGGCTGTAAGTTTGACTAAATACATACGAATTACAATTACGAACAACTTAAATTGAAAAAAGGAAGACACGTTTAATTGGCAGAAAGAAGTTGCGACAGTTATACTGCCTACGCTACACTCGTGCGACCTACTTTTTAATTTTTAACAGGAAAACTTACTTTTTGGATACACCGTACAGCTAATTGAGTAATAAAGTGGCTGGGAGCGCGTCAGCTGCAGCTGGTGGCTAAGTGAGGACAACCGCCGCGCGATCCCTCCCAATACAGACTCTAGACGTCCTGCCCTTACAAAAACTGTGGTACCGAGGTATCCGAATGACGTACAATAGTTCTCTTGTCCTTAGTATAGCAAAGTTCGATGAGATAAACACGAATGTTATACTTGTTTTTGCCTTAGAAGTAAATTTCCCGAAAATTTTATTAGTTTAATTTTTTTTTTTTTTTTTACGTTCATCGCCTGTTTAACCCTTAAATGCACAGTGTTGCATATCTGTAACATCCATTGTCATATTGTTTTATCCGCGTCTAGTGGAAATTTTTTGAACCAACACGTCTCTGACAGTTGCAGCAGAGTTTGTAGAAAGTGTCTGTGATGTTTGTTGAGTCGAGGTTGGCTGCAGTGTGAACTTCTGTTTGCTTGTGTTTGGAGAAAGCGGCGATGTAGTAATTTTGCACATTTTGACATTTTGTTTTCCACATAAAGAGCACGTTTCGGAAGGAGGAAAAAAATCACACCAACTAAGACAGGTATGCAGAACCATAAATTCGTTTAAACTATCAAACTTCGAAAAATTACATAATAAGTTTCTGTATGTTGCGTACGTGCTTTAAAAAAAAACTAGCAACAAAGGACTTAATTATATCCATAATGGATGTGAGGTCATGGTTGTATTACTTAATTATTTCGTCAAGTAGGCTCAACCACAGATATCGTGCAAAAACACTAAAATATGACGCGTTTCAAGGGTCAAGCCCTCATCATAAGATAATCTGTACAAGAATCTTAAAACATGAGACAATAAAAATATAAAACGTAATAAAAGAAAACGCGGTTACTTCCCTTGTCTACCGAAATGCACCGAGTCAACAACATTTCGGTTGTGTTATGCGCCGCCAGTACTGGGGTCTGGTTTGAATTCTGACGAAGCACAGTATGCTGAGGACCTTTCTGCGTACACACGGTTACAAGGGAAGTAACCACGTTTTCTATTATTACGTTTTATATTTTTATTGTCTCATGTTTCAAGATTAGGAAAGGAAATGCCTAGTAGTGGTACGGTGTACCCTCCGCCGCGCACCTTACGGTGAATTGCGGAGTATGTATGTAGATGTAGATGTAGATTCTTGTACAGATTATCTGATGATGAGGGCTTGACCCTCCAAACACGTCATATTTTAGTGTTTTTACACGATATCTGTGATTGAGCCTACTTGACAAAATAATTAAAACAAAAGTTTTTAACCATCTTCCCCTTTGTTTGTACAACTTATAAAACACGAAAATAATGTTTTTAAGTAAAAAGTATTGTGAATTTAAGGGGTAATGATTTTTCTTTATTACCGCAATATTTTTATGTAATAAGTTAGTTTTTTTTCCCCTTTCCTTTCATGACAGGTACGTTATACGTTTTGCTGGTTTCTCTGACATTTAATCAGTACTTAATTATTTTTAGTACAAAATTTAAAAAATGCATCTTGCCAGATACGTTTCAGTGCGAGGCCGCAGTTCGCCGCCCGCTCCATGTGACGCACTAAGCGATATCGCACTTCATTTTATTACACAATTACTAACACTAACCAAACGATGAAGATCCCGGGATTTTTCCCGTAAAACTAAGAGTGACTCTAATCTACTTCAAGCGTATTGGCGTATAATGTGAATTCCGCTTACTCGATTTTTAAAATGATGAAAAGCTTTATCGGCCGCACAAGGTCTTAAAATTATTTAATGGTATGGAAATTAATTTTCCAAGAAAAAAAAAGGATAAATCTGTTAGTGTAAGTTGATTCCCCGAGAAAATCTATTCGGACACGTCAGTAGTAACACTTAGTAACCTTTATTTGTAGTACACCTTGTCGAGATTTGATGTTGGTTTAATTATGCATGCACACAGTACCGGACCCTTGGCGGTAATACAGGTTTAGCAGATACCCATGGAGTAAAATGGCCAAAGTAGGAGGAGATATGGTAATTTCGGTCGACAGGATACTTACCTGATTAGTTCTTGCAGGTATGTGAAGCAGGTGTGTCTAGGTAACTAAATGGTTAGCGTAACTTCCCTAGTAACCAGGAGTTCCAGGTTCGGGGCCCGACTCTGCCAGCAATTTTCATATGCCCATGTTATTTTATTACAACACCTACCATCAGCTCATACAAAAATACAGTTACATGACTACACATCGAAATATGTTCTTTCGGGCGTGTCCAAAAGGACACCGTTAATTCATGAGAATCAAGATTACCTTTTATGGAGACATTGCCCGCAAGGTAAAGGATGCTTTGGAATACTTCCAGAAAGGTGAAAGGATTTGAAGCTGACTGCAGAATGATCTTCCTTCTGGCTATTTACATTTCGCGTAAAGATTACAAAGATAATAGAAATTAGAACTAGTACAGAGGCGTATAGATGTTATTTTTCCCTTGTTCTATTTGGGAGTGGAATAGGAAGGGAAATGCCTAGTAGTAGCACAGTGTATGCTCCGCCACGCACCTTGCGGTGGATTACGGAGTATATATTATGTAGAAATATACTAGACGGCAGTGATGTATCTTCAGTGTTCAAACGTTTGTAAAGCGAAGTGGTCAAACTCCTGAGGTTATAGTTCCATAGCTTTAGAAGTTACTTAAAGTGAGCTGTGCTAAGGACAACACAGACACAAATACAAAGGGAGGACTCTAACCTTCGGCGGGAGCGGCCACGCATTCCGCAACACGACGCCCCAGGCGGCCGTTCCCGCGCGGCCGTGGTGTATGGAACGACCAGATTCTAGACAGGAATGCAGCCTCTGTTTGTTTCAAAATGGTGGCCACTCTTTCGTTCGCCGCAGCCGGGGGGAGGGGCGGCTTTACAGTGACTGCACCCGCATAATGCGCGCTGTCGGGTGCAGCCGAGAACCACAGGTGGTGCGCGTTCACGGTTCCGCGACCACTATGAACTACGCCAGTGACGTCCTGCACCCCGTGACGTCACAGACCACATTTCTCATCAAGATAAATGTAATTATCCCAATTTCAAAGAAAGCCGGTGCAGACAGGTGTGAAAATTACAGAACCATCAGATTAACAAGTCATGGTTGTTAAATTTTAACAACGCCTTTGACAATGCTGGCTGGAAAACAGTATATCAAACTCTAAAGTCAGCTGGAGTAAAACGTAGGGAACTGAAGGTTATTTGCACACAGCAGTGCACAGAGTCGAAGGCCACGCGGAAGTAGCCGAGCGGTCTGGAGCGCCACGATGCGGATCGCCCGGCCTTCCGCGTCGGAGGTTCGAATCCTCCCTCAGGCATGGATGTTTGCGCTGTCTTTAGTATAAGTTAGTTCATAAGTAGTTTCTAAGTTTATGGACTGATAACCCCGTAGTTAAGGCCCATAAACTTTACGAACATTTGAACAGTTCAACATTTGAGAAACGAAGGGCACAAAATGGCAAGCACTGTTTGAAAAGAATGAAACTTTCACTCTGTATCGGAGTGTGGGCTGATATGAAACTTCCTGACAGATTAAAATTGTCTGCCGGAACCGGGATTCTAACCTTGTAACCTTTGCCTTTCATTCTGGAAACATCCCTTAGGCTGTGACTGAGCCATGTCTCCACCATATCCTTTCTTCCAGGAGTGCTACTCTTGCAACGTTCGCAGGAGAGCTTCTGTGAAGTTTGGAAAGTAGGAGGCGAGGTACTGGCGGAAGTAAAGTTGTGAGGCGGCATCGTGAGTCGTGTCGGGATAGCTAAGTCGGTAGGGCGCTTGCCCGCGAAAGGCAAAGGTCCCAGGTTCGAGTCCCGGTTCCGGCACACAATTTTAATCTGCCAGGAAGTTTCATTACTTGAAAAGTTAGTAATACAGGATTCTAGCCTTCAAATCAAATGTTCAAATGTTTGTATAGCTTATGGTACTTAACTATGGGGTCATCAGTCCCTAAACTTACAAACTACTTATGAACTACCTAAACCTAAGGACGGCACAAATATCCATGCCCGAGGGGGGGATTCGAACCCCTGACCGTAGTGGCCGTGCAGATCATGACTGGAGCGCCTCAGTCTCCTCAGACACCGCGGCCGGCTCTAGCCTTCCCCCAATCTAATTCAATCCACTCTGTACCTCACAAGCGTCTTCTAACTGCGTGCTTATTGAATACGTCCACAATTGTGGGATTGGACTCGCAATTTCCTGTCAGAAAGGACACAGTACGTTGTAATTAATGGTAAGTTATCGAGCAGAACAGAAGTGATATCTGGCGTTTCTCAGGGAAGTGTGTGTTTGTTTGTAAACCTATCGGACTCAGCTGCGTGGTTATCAGTCCGTAGCTTACAAACTACTTACACTAAGGTAAACTAACCTACGGCCAACACAAACACCCATGCCTGAGGGAGGGATTCGAATCCACGATGGCAAACGGCCGCGCGCACCGCAGAAAAGTGTTATAGGGCTCTTACTGTTCCTTATTTTTAGCAACTATTTAGGAGACACTCTGAGTAGATTCCTTACACTTTGCGGATGACGCTGTCGGTTAGTAAAGTCACCAGAAGATGAAAACAATTGCAAAACGATTTAGATATCTGCATGGTGCAAATAATAGCAGTTGACCCTTAATAATGCGAAGTGTGAGGTCATCCAGATGACCAATAAAAGAAATCCGTTAAACGCGAGTTACACGATAAATCAGTCAAATGTACAGGCCGTCTATTCAACTAAATACCTAGGAGTAACAATTGAGAACAACTTCAATTGGAAAGAACACATAGAAAATATTGTAGGGAAAGCGAACGAAAGACTACTTTTCATTGGCAGAAAACTTAGAAGATGCAACAGTTCTACTAAAGAAACTGCCTACACTACACTTGTGCGTCCTATTTTGGAGTATTGTTGCGCATTGTGGGATCCACACCAGGTGGGACTGACGGACGATTTAGAGGAAGTTCAGAGGAGGGCAGCTCGTTTTGTACAATCACGATATAGGGGAGAGAGTGTCACGGAAATGATACACGAGTTGGGGTGGAAATCATAAAAAGAAAGGCGCGGCGAGGTCTATTGTGAAATTTCTCTCACCAACTCTTCCGATTTGCGAACATATTTTGTTAGCAGAAGACACGATCATGAAAATAGAATAAGAGAAATCAGATCGAAAACAGAAATTATTAAAAGTATTAAATTGATATTTAGAAAACAGAAACGTTTGTGTGTTCCTTTTTTCCGCGAGCTGTTAGAGAATGGAACTGTAGAGAAATATCACAGAAGCGGTTCGGTGAACCCTCTGCCATGCACCTCAATGTGACTTGCGAAGTATTTATGTAGATGTAGAATCCAATAAAACTTTGTCGTATTTGGGTGGCGTTCTGCTCAATCAATTTACTATGGAAAACAACCAATATCGCTTATAATTTTTATTGATATCGCTTTCGGCAGATTACACTGACATTTTCGAATCTTTCATTTCGTTCACATCACAAAGAAAAACTCTTAAAAACATAGAAACACAGCTGCAGTACAGCCACCGCCAAAAATTGTGAGGAAGTGATAAGGTGTAATCGTGCAGCGTCACCAATCCCATCAGGCAGCAGAGTTCCCGTAAGTCTCTGTTGTGGAGGCTGCTGCCTGAACTCACCAGGCACTCCATAGTGATGGGAACCTGCTCTTTTCAAAAATGTCTGTAAATCTATCGGACCAAACTACGTGGTCATCAGTCCGTAGCTTACAAACTACTTAAACCTAGGTAAACTAACCTAAGGATAACACACACACCCATGCCCCAGGGAGGACTCGAACCTCCACGGCGAGCAACCGCACGCTCCGCAGCGAGGTGCTTTAGACCGCTCGGCTACTCCACCGCGGCCTTGCTCTTTTCACCCCGAGTGGATTCTAAAATAATCGCAATGAAATGGAGGTTTTCTGAGTAAAATAGCATTTTTGACTTATGATTTACGAACTGTCAGGTAGTTTTTCTGTGTTGAAGATACTTTTTCAGATGTTTTATTTTCTTAGTTATGACAACTATTGCATTTAGTGTTCTGTTTAAAGATACAGTGGAGGTTTCCTGACTGAAATAGCATGTTTTGATTTATGATTTACGTACGGTAGATTGTTTTCTGTGCTGAAGATACATTTCAAATGTTGTATTTGCTTAGAGAGCTATGATAACTCTTGCATTAAATTACTGATCGGTTTGACAGAGGGCGCACTTGGCCCTTATTTCCGTATTCTGTTTTTCTTAGTTGTAATGAATATTACTCCTACTGCAAACCATGACTCCTCCTACTTATGTATTTCTGTTGCTATATATTTTTTGTAATTTTTACTCTTAGTTATGACACTTTTTGCATACTGTTATAGAGGGCAACACTGTACACTGTAAATCTTTCAAATTTTAATGTAGATTTCATTTTAGACTTTGTTTTATACACTACCATGTATAAAAAACTTCATTTCCTTGTTGCCCCTATCCTGTATCTCAGGTTAAATTTTGTAGTACGTCGCTAAAAACTATGACTTATTGAACTTACATTTTGTATAGAGGGCGCTGGGTGCCATCCGCACACACGCAGCTAGGTTTGTTAGCTAAGAAATCAGTTTATGTTTGACATCCTCCATATGTACTGCCTATCTCATGTTAATATGCAAAGTGCAATTATTTGTAGGCCCACAGGGCTTGGATTCTAGGTATGGCACTGTGTTGTATTTTTCTCTTCATATTGTGATAGCTTATACGTCCGCATATTGTCAATTACGTTTCTTAATGTTGTCGTGACTTCAGGTCTAGAGGCTGATTTTTTTTTTCAGCACTGAGGATGGTCAGACACTGACCAAAATCCATCTGTATTATATATATATATAGGTTTTAATGCGGCCAAAGCTGGTTCTCCCTATTTTAATAATTTTAATGTGGTCACTCTGCACCAGACTCCAGATGGAGTCGCCTACATGTAAATGGAAATCGTTATCAAATAAAGGAATTGGATGCATGTCTCCCACATTACCACAACTTTCCGAAGAAACTGACAGGCGATTTGTAACTTTCAATCCAGGCGGCTTATTACCCTTCAGTGCTTACCGACACAACGATAACGATATTTCATTCCTCTCAGAGTTATCTGCGTCTTGCCATTTTCATGGAAGCAGATCATTATTAAAGAAGAGCAATAGAAGTAATCCACTAAACTAGCCCTGTCATCGTTAGCTTTCCCGGCGTAATAATTCGTAATAGAGTATTCAGTTTTACCGCCGGATTGCAAAATCAAAATAATTCTAAATTTCGGTGATACGTAAGCAGGACTCACTAACAGCGGCGTTCTCCTGAAGATAGCGGACAGATGTATCGCCGAAATTCATTATTTTGGACAACATTATCCTAGGAGTAAACACTGACCTACTTTGATATTTATTTTGTAAGTCTGGATCGCAGACGGTAAAAGCTCTTTCCATGACCGGTTTCAATCTATTACAGGCCGTCCTAAGCACTAATGAAACTGTCCATGTGGCCGGTGCCTGAGCTCTGCAGGGCTGCATCACTGAGGATGACCTGCAATAGCTTGAAACTCGTCAAATAAAAAACTTTTACCTTCTGCGATCCAGACTGTTTTTACAAAATAAATATCGCCAAAATATTGAGTAATTGTAATTTAAATATCCGTTAACAAACCCTAACAAATTACGGGCTTCTACCCTTGTCGTTGTTTTACAGCAGAGTTTCGAGAATTGACCCACATTAATACAGATTTAGGAAATATCGCGAAACAAACTAAGCTCTTCAGTCACTCGAAGTGACGAGTGCTTTCGACAAGAGAGATGAAACTCGTTCCAGATTTCAATTATTTCAGAAGGCTTTTCATACAGTACTTCATAAACGGCTCTTAATTAAAATTTGTACTTATTGAATATCTTCTCAGTTACACGACACGGGAGATAAAGTTCGTAGAATGTGATGGAAAGGCATAGTCTACAACGGGAAGAAAGGAACAAAGACAGGGTTTAGCTTTCCGTCGATAACTAGGTCATTAGACACTGAGCACAAGCTGGAATTCCTGTTGATAAAGGACGGGAACAAAAACGGCCGTGTCCTATAAAAGAAAGCACGCCGACTTTTTACTAGGAAACTTACAGAACCTAAATCTCGGATGGCCGAAAGCGGACTTGAACCGCCATCCTCCCGAATACAAGCCCAGTGGACTGACCACTGCGCTTCATTGCTCCATGGATCAAAACAGATTAGATTCGATGTGTGTAGTCGCCCAAGGTAACGGTGTAGGTCCTATGCTGTACCTTATCTGCATGCTGTTTGTAAAATACACTGGTAAAAAAAAAAAAAACAACCCCAGGGCTCAGTTGAGATATGATATCCAGGTTCTGAAGTATTGTCATTGGCAGAATGAACTAAAATGGTTCGGCGCCTTTCTGTCGGTTCTACGGAAAGAATCGCTGGGAAAAAAGACGACGTTCTTTTCGTGAATTTCTGTTAAGTAAATTTAGAGGGCCGGAATTTGAAGCTGAGTGTAGTACGATCTTGCTGCCGCCTACTTACATTTCGCGTAAAGATCACAAAGACAAGATAAGAGAAATTAGGGCTCGTACGGAGGCATATAGACATTCTCTTTTTCCTCGTTCAATTTGGGAGTGGAATAGGAAAGGAAATGCCTAGTAGTGGTACAGTGTACCCTCCGCCACGCACCTTACGGTGAATTGCGGAGTATGTATGTAGATGTAGAAAGAAGATAACATTAAGGCAACCGAGATAGTAGTAATAAGAGTTTCTGCAGAAGGACTTAGTGTTGGCTTATATTTACCAAACGAATTACACAAGCAGTTGGGTTCAGTTACTGTACTGAGCAGGTACTACAATGCAACAACAACGTCACTTGCGCAAATCTATGGCATGGAGAGCCATAGGAAGATTCGAAGCGGACACATATGGAGGTAGCTGCAGCTATTCCAGTGTCCCAAAGTGTAATTTCCAACATCTGAAAGAGACAAGAGGAACCGATAGAAGAAGGCCAGACCATTGTCGTCCACGGGTTAACAGCAGCAAGAGATGACTTCGGTTAACAGCCCGTCGAGACAGCAAACCAACTGCAACGCACCCTCCAGGCAGGAACAGGACGCAGAATATCAACACAAACAGTGTCAAATCACAGTCTAAAACAGACAGTCGCGAAACTCAGTAGGGGAAAAAATGCAACCATTTGGCAGCTGAAGCGATACTAGCGCTCCAAGTGGCTGGGTAGCAAGCTCAGTAGCAGAAAATGGCACTACCGAAACGAAGAAATTATTATTTATTATTGCTGTTGTTTATATATTTCCTAGGCAATTTCGTGACAAAAATACGATAACATTATTAAACGAAAATCCTGTTTCCTGTTGATGTCAGTTTGTAATAATAACATGCCTGTGCATTGTAATACATACGGATCACACTAGCACGGTCGTAATCATAACATGCAAAAACGATTTAAGACAAGAAGCGAATTGTAACCTGATGTGTTTAAGTTCAAAAACAACTGGTTTATAGTTATATATTGTACTGGTTCGTAGTTACACGCTCCACATGTATTTTTTCTGCAGATTTTGAACATCTTAATACATTTGATACTGGTAATAGACACAATTTTTTACATTCTTAGAGACTAAGTGTTACGTCTTATAAAAGCCCTTTTCATTTTTTCTTGCTCAGATGGCTTGCATGTGCCATTCCTGTCATGTTTTCATCGTACCTACTCCCCAGAAATGTAAAGGTACTGTAAATCCTTAAGTATCTTTTCCTGCTAAAATCTCAGTTTGTCTGTACATGTTAAACTACAGTTAGTTACGTTTTATTTTACATTTTGTACAAACAAATCACTGTTAACTTCCGACTACCATTGTTGCATCACCAATAGTAGACTACGACTACGACAAACCTATCAGTAGACTATGAAAAATAACTTTGAAGAAAAATTCTGAGTAAGTTACCTCTCTCTCTCACACCCTTAAATTTTAACACACTTTATTCTATCCTGCAATGTAAGAGCTTTTCATATTTGAGAAAATGTACATTTTCTTAGTTTTTCTCTAACTACAATTTATCGCTACGCAATAAGCTCCTAAGTACAGTCGCATTTAAAACGTGCCGTTCGACTCCATATCTAATCCACAATGGTTTCTCGCCTCTCGGTATGTTGTTACGACCCGGCCGCTTGGCAGCGCTGCAGTCGCCAGGTTGCAGAAAACCATCGGGAGTTTCGTGGCTCTTTATGTTAGACTCTGATCAAATCGTCTTCGGGAATGTAGCCTTTGCCGGCCGCGGTGGCCGAGGGAACTGAGGCCCTTCAGTCACTTTCTGCACGGCCACTACGGTCGGGGCATGGATATTTGTGCCGTCCTTAGTCTTAGCTAGTTCATAAGTAGTTTGTAAGTTTAGGGACTGATGAACCCGTAGTTAAGTCCGATAACCTATACAAACATTTGAACATTTGATTTGAATATAGCCTTTACGCACGAAGGCCAATGCTGTGTGTCCCATTAAAAACACGACTCCGTACAACCTGCGGAAACAAGCTGGAGGAACTTCAGGATTGGAGTCGTAACGAATGGCACCGGGTTCTGTTCACAGACGAGTCAAGATTTTGTGTTCAGCCGGACAATCGTCATAGCCTCATCTGGAGAGAACGTGCAGGGAACACCATACCATGGTGGTGGACGAATGGTGTGGACAGGAATCAGTAGTTACGGACGAAAGACTTCTACGTCATTCAAAATGGCGTTCTGACTGCTCAGAGGTATAGAGACGAACTTCTTCAGCTTTTTGTTGTGTCCTACGCTCGTTCTATAGGAGATGGGTTACTTCTGGTGGACGATAACGATCGTCCCCATTGAGCTGTACTGACAACGTGCTTGCAGTTGACGGAATTGAGTGAATTGGGTGACCAGCTTGTTCTCCGGACTTCACAGAGCAAAAAAAGTGTTCCAAATAAAACATTCATATTTATTTACTTACTATACGAATATGTAATAAAAATGGGGGTACCTATTTTATAAAATGCTGTTGATATCCGTTTGACCCATGGCAGCGCCATCTAGCGGGCCAACCTAGCGCCATCTGCTTGCCCCCTTCAAGCTAGAAATGTTTTGTTCTGTGTAGCTTTTCCGCTTGATGCTTATTTTGTGAGATATTTGGCCCGGTCACTATCAACGGACTAGCCTGTGTGTGTGTGTGTGTGTGTGTGTGTGTGTGTGTGTATGTGTGTGTGTGTGTGTGTGTGTGTGTGTGTGTGCGCGCGCGCTTTCCGAAATGTCCAAACTTCACCCATTCGCATGTAACGTCGTAAATTCCATGAATACTGATTGATACTAACTGCTGGATGAAAAATGATGACTGTTCTATGGGACAGATCAGTCACCACAAATATATAACTTTTAATTTGCTTTTACAACTTCGTGCAGTGTTTGCATGTGAACATTTACAATTTATTTCAGATTTGTACAAGCAGATGACCAATATTTGTAAACAATGCTGATCTGAAGATGATTAATTAGTTCTTCCAAACGGATAGTCAGAATGTAAAGGACGGTAAAAAAGCGATCTTGACTACATTTGCGTTCGGGAGTTCTTCTTTTATTAAACAAGGGTATATACGGAGAAATGATGATCTACAGAAAATAAGAGATCGGAGCTGGACGAAGAGATTCAGGTGTTATTTCTTCCCGCACACTATTCTAGAATGGAACAGTAGATAAATATTATGAAATTGGTTCGATATACGGTCTGCTAGATGTGATTTGCAGATTACCCACTGTGACGTCACGCCTAGATATTACATAATCATTTTACAATATTTACATTTAAAAACAATGTATAAATATTCTGACAGTAATTTTGGTATCGAAAAATAGTCATCTTTGTTCCCTGGAGTACAGTATCATGTGGAAGACTTCATGCATTACTTTAAATAACTCTCAGCTTGATTCCTTTCTTCGATATATTCCTCGAGGAAGTAACACAGTTCATTTACACGCCGTTTTAAACAACTTATATACAAACACAACGTACGTATTGTTCCAGCAGTAGACAGTGTTACAAACTTGTCGAGAAATAACTGTACCAACTGTTACAGATTTCGACTGGCCCAAACTCCGATTTACAGTGATTTCTAAGGCACAGCAGAGAGCTTCTACTTATATTATGTTAACAATTACAGCTGTACATCACAATTGTTGTAACAATTATGAATATTGACTTACAATAATAAGACATTGAATTAATTAATGAAGATAACTATAATAATAGCAATGACAAAGAACATTATATTTACACAAAAATCTCGGGATTTCTTTGGGTTTTTCTTTGCCGAAATACCAAAACTGTGTTTACAAACAATGCTTGTCTTTGATTCGTGAGTTTTCAACTGAACATTGAATGAACGATGTTGCAAACAATTAC
Source organism: Locusta migratoria (assembly GCA_026315105.1). NCBI lineage: Eukaryota > Metazoa > Arthropoda > Insecta > Orthoptera > Acrididae > Locusta > Locusta migratoria. The sequence goes on from CM048747.1 coordinate 14,172,610, forward strand.
AACGGTATTGTACAAATACCGGTAAGATTTTATGATGTTGGTATTCTAGTCTGGAGCTTACATAAGTGTAAACACGAAAACTGAACGATTAGCTCTCTATACATTTTTCACGTTTAATTAGCAAAACCTTAATGGTTGTTTGTTTGGAACGGGGGGACCTAACTGCTAAGGTTGTCGGTTCTCCGGTGCGGACGGGAAGGAGTGAGGATAGGAAAGGAGGGGAAGGAAAAAGAAATGTAGTCCTGGGAGGAAAGAAGGAAGAAAGATTGCATTAGCTCGGGGCCCCCATGCTCGCAACGCACGTACTCACGAAAGAACCTTTATGTTACTGGAAGTAAAAGACTCCTAAGGACAGGTTCGTCCGCCTAATTGGAAAGGTTTTCCCTATCCTTCGCGCCCGCAGGCTCCTTTCTTTCGTGAAGTGTGAGAACTGAGTGCTGAAGTGTCTGTGATAAGTGCAGGAGACCAGCGGGTACGTGTGCGGTCTAATGTCGTGTCCGTCTTGGGAGAAGGGAGAGGGTGAGACCCACTGTTGGTACACAGCCTGCTCCTTTCGAAAAGAACCAAGGGGGCGTAACGTTCCCATCCGACGGACGGATCACCATCACCCCATTAAGACACTGCGGAGGCGTTTGGAATTTAATGTAGGAAATTGTTGAACAGGGACTTCGCACCACCACCCCTCCTGTCCCTTCTGCCGTATGGCAAAGGGTAAATTGTCAACAGCGCAGACGAACCCGAACGGTTACCCACCCAAGTACTGGCCACGCCCGGCGGTGCTTAACATTGGTCACCTGGCGGGAACCGGCGTATCGACCGTGGAACAGCCGTTGATTTACTGAAAGTATTGCTGTTCAATACAGTCTCTACAACTGTTCGCAAATAGATTTTAAGTTATACAGTTTTTATTTCTTGCCAGCCGCGGTGGCCGAGGGGACTGAGGCGCTCCAGTCACGGTCTGCACGGCCACTACGGTCGGAGGTTCGAATCCCCCCTCGGGCATGGATATTTGTGCCGTCCTTAGGATAAGCTAGTTCATAAGTAGTTTGTAAGTTTAGGGACTGATGACCCCGTAGTTAGGTCCCATAAGCTTAACAAACATTTGAACATTTGATTTGATTTCTTTTTAAATACGAAATTTATGTATTGTTTTTGTTCTTCCTGGAAAATTCTTAATGTCAATTTTCGCTAGGAGGCTACAGACGAAGTCTACTATCAGCACTCACATTTCTTACATTGCACACGCACTTTAGTCATTTCTGTTCGAATTATCACGTAATTTGAGAGTACTTGACCGCCCGATACCGCCGTCGGTAATTGTGTACTCTGGAATCGCATGCTTCATTTATACCTTGCTGAGGGGGGTCCCGTATGTAGATAGATGCTTTTCTTACAAAAATCTATTCTCCAGAAAAGAGGACATACAAATGCGCACACGCCCGTCGATGTTTCGGCAGTTGCGCCCCCCCCCCCCCTCTAAAAGATACTGAACGTTGTTCATTTTTCTTTGATAATAAACACCAAGAACATTTGAATTAACACTAAAACACAGTAAGTAATTGACTACACGGTTAAGTGAGTGTAACAAAATGAATCTGTTACGATGAAGAGACAAGATACCTTCGGGTCACGTGACACTGTAAGCAGCACCCCCCTCCTAACCTGACGCATGCGCAAAGGCTGCTGCCCCCTCCTATTAAAAAGTTCAATGTTTGTTACACCGAAGAGTATAAATGCCATTTACCCTCAAAATCGCAACACATTTGCAGATACGTCAGAAGATATGTGGTAAGGAACAATAAAAAAAGTCATTCATCAGTAAACACTTCTGGGCTGAGTTGCCGTGGTCGATCTATAAAACTTCCTCTCCCTGACGTTTCTTTCTCGACTACGGAGAACATCTTCCGAGGTTGAGTCGACGACCTCTAAGAAAATTAGTGAATGCCTTAGATCAACAAGGCCATACCAAGGATATATAAAATTCCGTGTAGTTGTGGCAAAGTTTACATAGGAACCACAAAAAGAAGCATTAATACACGTTTGACGGAGCATAAGAGAAATTGTTGCTTGGGACAGATCGACAAATCGGCAGTGGCGGAACATGTTGTCACGGAAGGAGATCACGAAATAAAATTTGGTGAGACAAGTGTGCTGGCGAGGACGTCACACTATTATACACGTATGTATAGGGAGTTAATTGAAATCCACAACATCAATACAATTTTAATCTTAAAGAAGAAGGATTGAAATTGGACGAGATATGGCGATCGACGTTGCATCAATCACGTGACAATCGATTGCCCGCAATCGAGAGAAGAGGCGATAGCCAGAGACAGCCACACATCGTGACGTGAGGTGGCGCCCTCTACGATCTTATATAAGGAGCGGCCTCAGCCCCCAGCAGCCAGTCGTCGACTCAACCTCGGAAGATGTTCTCCGTAGTCGAGAACGAAACGTCAGGGAGAGGAAGTTTTATAGATCGACCACGGCAACTCAGCCCGGCAGTGTTTACAGATGAAGACGCCGGCCGTGAAAGCCTTCATGGGATGAAAAAAGTCATTGTTATTCCCGCATCTGTTGAAAAGAAGATTGGGTTTAGAACTGCTTGCTGTCGGTCTCGAACCCTCTTCCTTCGACAGCGCTTAGCGATGGCGCTAACCACACGGTTATTTTTGCTGATGAAGAGTAGTTATTCATGATCGAATCTTCTGAAGGCTCTTGCACTTAATGTATAGTTATGTTTTACAAAATATTACGTGTTTTTATGAATCTTCAATGCGTCAAAAACATATACGAAAGTCGGATGTTGCCTTACTGGATGATTTGCCGATGTGCGAGGTGCGCAGTAGCTCCTTTGTCTGCTTCGGGAGCGTTCGTACATAACCGCCAAAGCTCGACTACCCAAGAGCTGGTGTCTCTACCAGTTCCAACGCCAATGTTAAAAGCGGCGTTTCCCCTCGCCCCTCCCTGTCGCGGGAGTGCCCATATGCTGCCTCCAGGTAAAGCTCTGTATAGGGAAATCCTTTTCCGCGCAGCTTGCCGCCGCCTAGCGGGTCATGTTTGGCTGAAATCGAGTCACGTGGTTCTTTCCGCCATCTTGGTTCTATAAGTTGCTTGGCTGCCATGAGAAGTCTTGTGAATTTCGTATGTTTGAATAATGCCACTGTGTTGTACTTTCCATTATATATCAGAAATGCAGGAAGATGAACAGTCTAACTGATGAAAGTCGTCAGGAGCCCAGAAGCGACTTTCGATTCTTCTACGAATTCATAATATAAATTAATAGATTAAAGATTCACTGGCGAATGGATGACGCAGCAGATATCTATATAATTTTAACTTGAATAAATTTGTGAAGAAAATTGCTGCATAATGTCGTGAGGTTAAATTATTCACGCTCGTTGGTTTTATCTGCGGGTAGTTGCCGAAAACATGCAAATTTTGAACACGTTAGTGAGTGAACTAGACTCTCATTTGGATATGAAATTAATATATAGTTCCTGAAATAAGCTTTTCTCATTCTTTTTCATGTGTATCATTGCGGGAAACATTGAATTGAAACAAGACCAATATTAGACATTCAAATGTAATTGGCGTTGTAAAAGGCATCTTTAATTTCTCTTTTTGGTAAAAGTCGTGTAGTGTGTATCCCCTTGCATTTTTATAAGTACATAATACGCAAGAAAATACTCTTCAAAGACTTACCCATAATCTAAATGCTTTTCTTCATTTACGCTGTGCTCCGATGGTGACATGTCGCGGTCTGTTCGAATAGTTGGTTACGGTGCAGGTCGGTCTGAATTTATTGGTGAACTCTTGTAGATGTGGAGCCACAAACCAAGCAGTTGAAATCAAACGATAAGTATTTCGTAGAGCCGCCAGGTCCGCATGGACAGAACTACGCGAAGTCCCCGCATCTGTCTGTCGGATATAACACCCTGTATCTCGAGAATAAAAATAGTTATCGTTCTACTCTCAACCTTAAATATAATTTCGATATCTTACCTACATTTCGTTCGCAGCATTGTGTGTGCTAAAATGAACAATACGCAAAGTCTACGCAATGCGATTTTTCCTCTGCAAACTCTTCAAAGTATTGCGCAGTAGTTTACTTAATTTGATGTAGCACGGAAACTATACGTGATAATGAATAGAAAATGAGATAATTATCGAGCTAATATATCACGCTATAACACGTGAAAAAGTTAAATTTTTTCATTGAATAGTTTTCTCAAAATCGGTTGATAAGTATGGCTAAGCGCTGGGAACGTTGTAGTGGTCGGTGCGTAAGCAGCAGCGGAATAGGCCCAGCATGGCTGCCGCTGGCAGGCTGGCCATACTTTCCCTATTCACAGCTTTAGCCTCCAGGGGGTTCTGAAGAGAATCTGAACCTCAGCCGCGCATGCGCATTGCAACGCTGCAGACAGTGCCGCCTATGGCCGCACTACGATTCGTAAACGTGCTATCTCCGCGACGTAAAACGTTTGTGATGCAATAACAATGCTTTAAATATTCATGATCTGATAGAAGAACGATAGTTTAAAACTTTTTATTTATTTATTTAGCTTTTTTCCACGACGAGGGTTTTTTTCCTGGGGTTTACTGAACCAGTGAAGACACGGGACGCGCGCGCTCCCGTACGTGTCATGTGTCGCTGGCAGAGGAAGTGCTCAGTGCTGTTATGTTGGGGGCCCCGCTCGATCGGCGACCAGGAAGCGCCGCTGCTGCCATCTGGCGGCGGTGGCGGCGGTAATTAATGGCGACGGCGACGGCGCTGTTCTAATTACTGGCCCATTCAAGCCGGCGCGGCGTTCGGCGCACTTCAGCCGCCTAATTAAGCCGCGCTCGCCGTTCCTCGTTTTTGGGAAAGGGACGGACGCCGCGGAGAACTTCGCGCTGCCGACTAGCGAGCAGAAAAGAGGCACGAGGCGGAATTTACGTTCCGCTAATTAATGGCGGCCACTCCGCTAGCGGCACTCGTCTACGCTTTGTGCCACAAGGGAGCGCGACCGGAATAGCGCAGCCGAGCGGCGGCGAAGCCTCCAGCGCTCCGTTTCCTGACACAGTGCACCACCACTACTACTATTGCCAATACAGAATACTAGCTTAAACTCGCGGCTCCGCTCGCGTGTTGGTTGATTATGATAGATAAGCTATCTTTCACTAGTTATCTATGTGACTGGTTTTGAAGGATGAAATGAAATACAATGCCTGTTTTAGAAACAAACATTTTTAATCAACATTCGAATAAAAAAATAAAATTATGTGAAGTGCTTAATGATTTAAAATAAATAATAGATACATTATTCCTTATAGCCTGTGTTGCAATATCTCAACACGTATGGTGAGAGTAATGCCCAAATTCAATTTCATTTTAGAGCACTCTGGTAAACTACGTTATTTGTAGTATTGTTTCGAGCGTAAATGTAGAGGTTTTTTTGGGTTTCCCACCTTTGTGAAAGCGACGTATAATTGACCATATGAAAAACATGAGGGCTGTTCAAATGTTTGTAGAGGGACTTAACTACGGGGTCATCAGTCCCTAAACTTACAAACTACTTATGAACTAGAATGAAACTTTCACTCTGCAGCGGAGTGTGCGCTGATATGAAACTTCCTGGCAGATTAAAATTGTGTGCCGGAACCGGGACTCGAACCTGGGACCTTTGCCTTTCGCGGGCAAGCGCTCTACCGACTGAGCTACCCCGGCACGATTCACGATGCCGCCTCACTGGCGGAAGTAGAGTTGTGAAGCGGCATCGTGAATCGTGCCGGGGTAGCTCAGTCGGTAGAGCGCTTGCCCGCGAAAGGCAAAGGTCCCAGGTTCGAGTCCCGGTTCCGGCACACAATTTTAATCTGCCAGGAAGTTTTACTTATGAACTACTTACAACTAAGGACGGCACAAATATCCATGCCCGAGGGGGGATTCGAACCCCCCGACCGTAGTGGCCGTGCAGACCGTGACTGGAGCGCCTCAGTCCCCTCGGCCACCGCAGCCGGCCATGAGGACTGTAAATGGATTGTCCTTGAGCTTTGTTAAATTGTCATGGCAAAAGCTAGACGAACTGGAAACTGAAATCTTTTGAACTGAAATGGCATATCTGAAGGGATTAAAGGAAATTCAACAATGATTGTAATAATATCACAGATCAATCACATGATGTAATGCGCGAAACGTCAAATCGATTTTTTTAAAGATATGTATTAAAAGAAATTTCTTTTTTACTGCTTTTTTTGTTTATTCATTCTTATATTTCCTTACAGAGAAAGAGCTGACGCCATTGCAGCACGCATAGACCAAAGATATGATCTGTGGCATCACGCTTCGCTGTATGTAACCTCCTTGCTATAGACACAGAATAGGGAGTATACAGAAGGGAAAGCTGGAGGCGGCGCCTTTGATCTGTATGTTACCAAGCGTTGCGCTCGACGCCATATTGAAAAGCAGTAAACTCGGAACTATAGCCACTTAGTACTTCGGCTGTAAATGGACTTTTTCCGAACTGCAGCTAACCTCACCGACTTTTACGAAAGGAAACGGATTTTCATTATGCTCTCCTCTATTTTGCGCCCTGTTCTTGCACCTAATTGTAACCCAACGTAAAAAAAGTAGGCCTAAATTTTAATACAACTGCGAAAATGTATGATGGAATCAGTGATCGTTTTATTTGGTGCTTATTTCCAGAAAAATCCCGAGTAATGCGCAGTTACGTTTGGGAAATAAGTTATAAACAAGAAAGTGACTTTACAACTGCCAGGTTTTATTTGACACGAATAAATTTGCACAAGTCAGACTTAGCAGTACAGCGCTATTACACAGAAGTAATGATGCCTGGGCATATATAAAACTGTTAAATTACACACAAATGAAGAACAGGTAGCCGAAACATAAAACTACATAACAAACTTAATCTGTACTTGTCGTATTGTGGCACACATTGTTTCAGTTATAGCAAAGGAAAAAGTGTTCATCATTTTCTTCTTAGTCTTTCTTGTCAATATGCATTTACTAGAACATTACACACCATTTGTACCTCACCGATGGGTCACTTTTATCACTTTGAAATTTTTTTCAATTTTGGTTTTATATTTCAAGTCTCTGTTTGTGAACCTCAAGAAATAGAAAATTCTAACTCTGACAAAAAGTTTTACTAAATATTCGATAATATATTTTTAAGTAAATCAGCTCTCCTTGAATTCACAGTCCGTTTCTTAGCACTGGAAATAAATATTGCCTTTAAAACATACCTATATGTTATGATGTAGTTGTGTTTGAATGTTGGAAAAGTTGTATTTGCTTTAAGAGGATAATTAATTTACTGATCGGAGAATGGCATATAGAAAAATATGTCAACCACAGAGCAGGAACAGCATAAAATAATTATTCCCCTTAATATATTTGTTCCAGTATCCGAAGAGCATTCGTTGCCAACATTAGCACACTACGCCTCCATTGCCGTAAGTAAAATTTTACCTGCCTAAGCAGCGTAGAACAAGGGGAGGAGGCAGGATGAGTGTCATCGATTTGACTGGTTCAGTTTTACTTACGGCAGTAGAGGAGTAATGTTTCAATGTTGGCAACATAATGTTCTTTTTACGAGGACAATTACTTTACCGACCAGAGAAAGATAGATACAAGAAAATGCCATCCATAGAGCAAGAACAGCAAGATTATTCCCCTTATTACATTTGTTTGAATATCCTAACAAGGGGAGGTCGGCAATCGGGACCCGCCGATTTCGCCCAAGTTACTTGTGTAGGAGGTGGGTCTCCACATAACGTGCCTGACATATTTCGCCTGAGTGGGCCTTAGGAAAGGAGGAAACGCTCTCGAAAGTATTTTCCAATAGCACTGTACATGTTATTCAGCGCTCTGTTCGTGAATATACGGTGTAGCGTAATGAAGGAAAAAAATAGGAAGCTCCTGGGATTGATCCCAGTGTGCCTGCTGCGCAAGTAATGCGCTTGCCCATTACGCTACGCCGTTAGTCACGAACAGATAGCTAAATAAGATGTACAGTACTATTGGAAAAACTTTCGAGAGCATTTTCTCCTTTCCTAAGGCCCACTCAGGCGAAATATTTCAGGCACGTTATAGGGAGACCAATCTCCTTCTACACACGCACTTTTAATAATTATGCACACATTGCTCTCATTCGAAACTGATAAAATTTAACTTTTACCACACATATAGCGACGTTCACTAACCGTTCAACATCTTTTGGGAAGGTGAAGAAGCTTATATCCTTATTTGTATGAGAATTGTTGCGGCAATTAGGTGTAGAACACCATCGGCCGCCTTTACTTTTATTGCTGCTCGTAATAAAAACGGAACAGGTACACCTACTGACGCACAGTTCTTTCTTTTCATTGCACCAAATACTAGTTTACTTTTATGCGATTCAGGCAGCTAAAATACACAATTAACAAACAAAGACTGCGCATTACCACGTGACAGAGTAGGGAGTGACCACACGTTTACTGCTTTTCAAGATGGCCGATTCCGCGCATGCGCACTAAATTTTGGACGACAGACTGCAGCGGGAGTTTCCTTTCTGTATACTCCTTATTCTGTGCTATAGAGTCGCAAACGTCATCGCTGGCCTTCAGTCCGAATTTTTTTATAATTTGACGACTTTCAACAACCATATCTTCCACCCCCTTATAGCTATCGGTATGGAACTGCTACGGAGTACAACGGGAGATTCGGACAACAATTACACACAGACCATTCGTTTGCGTTCTGTAGTTTTCGTTGCAGAGCGAAATATTATGACACACACACCGTAGAATTTTATATACACCGATAACTTTCCATCCCAATATACTCCAGCCTTTTATCATTATCAACCGTCAAACAACAATGCAACCAATAAAACCATTTTCGAAGAGTAAATATAATATTCAAAGAGTAATTATTGTTCCGCATTAAGCGTTATATTCTTCAAATTACTAAATATCTATCAGATCGCTATAAAACCGTGCCTAAAACGTTCCTCATGTATAAATCAGTAACTGTAAAAATATTCGTCTCCGCGTCTTGTCGTTCGGACGTGAAAAGGTACACCGAACAGACATTCACATTAATATATACAGATAAATAACTATCCGATCGCCATAAAACCGTGCCTAAGGCCTTCTCCGGGTAGACATTAGTAACTGTACAAATTTTTAGCTCTTTATGTCTTGTGGTTCAGACGTGATAAACGTACACCGAACAGACATTCACATTTATAGATATAGATTACCTTTTAAACGATGCGTTAGTTACATAGGGGGACATCACAATATCTAGTCCATCATAGTCGTTATATAACGTGTGCACACGAAAACTGAAGTACCGATTTTTAATACTAGCTAGCTTTCGCTCCCGTCGTTGTCTGCGTGTCTGTATATTCCTTTCTTATGTTTGTCCACCCCCTCCTTTGCTCTTTGCCCATCTACAAAATTCTCGATTCATTTAAGATCGTTTTCATGCAGGTCAATCATATAACATCGTACTTCCATAACTATGTATTCTACAATGCACTGTTCAATTAGCGTTCATCTGAACATGTATGGCTAGCATGCTGAACATCCAGGTGGTACACAGGTTAAGGGTTATGCATTAAAAAGACCTCTGCCCCCCTACCGAAATAATATAGAGAAAAAAAATGCACTGACGTGTTTTACGGCCCACTTTAGATTTGTAGTTTTATAAGTTTTTACAAACATTTGGACCAAAATAATAATCTAAATAATAAAAAATTAATAAGAGTGTCTGAAACACTTTTAGGAAAAACATTTTACGTAGTGGGGGTTCCAAACTACTGACCTTCAGCGTCACAGTCCAACGCACTGACCAGTACGCTACGACTAACCGTTACGTGTTGTGATCTTTAAACTCATACTATTGATGGCTGTTGTTAACTGATGCTAATATGGCATTTGTAGACACTTTATTATCATTTATCGTACGAAGAACGACATTTTTTTTTTTTTTTTAATTATTCAGTGCGCCATTTCTTTGAAATGATAACTTGAAAGTTACAATAAGAAAATCGTTAAATATGCAACGCAAGATGGCGTATGTTACAGAGAGTTCTGGGCGAGGAATGTCACGTGACATCAGTGAACGGCTGGTTTTCGTTAATTCAATGGAGGGTGTCAAAACTCCGTTATTTTTGCAAATATCTCTCAAACGATACGAGATATGAAAAAAAACATAAGGGAAGAAAGTTGAAGAGAATTTTCTCCTCTACAAATTCGTTTATTCAATTTTCGCGTCAGATGAACGGTTTATTTGGAATTAAAATTACATTACAAACGGGTTTTTTGTATTACTAACGTATTTCTTGTCCGAAATATTTCAAAAAGCGAGGTTCTGGTCTCTGGTAGCCAACAATTATGTCTGAAAAATTTCGTGCCGATCGGTTGAACGGTTCGACCTAAAAAGTGGGAACACGTTACAGCCAGACATACATCGTCAAATCTCCGTTATCTTTGCAAATATCTCCGCAACGATGCAAGATATGAAGAAAAGCATAATAGAGATGAGTTGTAGAGAATTTTCCCCTCTACCAATTAGGCTATTCAATTTTCGTGCCAGATGAACGGTTCGTTTGCAATTACAATTATATTACAAATGGCTTTTTTTGGTATTACTAACGTATTTTTGATCCCAACATCTACACGTCAAGAATCAGTCGCGGACTCATAAACTGCACTTTAACCCGAGGTATTAGCACCTCCAATTTTTTTTCTCACAAACTAATCTCATGAAAACTCTGAAACTTCTGTCACATCTCGACGTAATCCCTCTGCAGCTGTAAACACTTTTCACAAAGACGACGCCATGACTTCATGGACGCTGCCAACAGTTCTTTCGGAGTCTGTTTTGCCTACTGTAACGTCGCTACCATTGAGCTGATTGGCACTTCATTTCAGGATTGGAAAACGGCGTCCATGTCTCATCCACTGTCATAATCAATAAAAAGAAAGTCCCACCCATGCCATCAACATAATCTGACAATGCTAGGCAAGCAGCCTTGCGGTCATTCATCAGATACGCGGCACCCACCTGGAGGACACTCTTCCTATTTTGAGGTTCTCGTACAGGATCGTGCGCACAGATTCCACGGACATGCCGGCTTCGGAGCCGATGTCATCGACCGTCCTTCGGAGATACTCGAAAACAATTTCCTGCTCTCGCTCGATCATATCGTCGGAGCGGTTGGTACGAGGTCGAGATTGTCTCGCAATGTTATCACGCAACGTTCTGCCTTCTCTGAACGGTCGCACCCACGAAAGCACATTACACACATCCATCACACTGTGAGCGATGAATTTCAATCGGTGGCACATTCCGCAAAAAGAGAAAACGAATGATTAAACGCAGCTCTTGCACTGAGGAGGTCGCCATTATATCAATAGCAGCCCCCCCCCCCTCTCTCTCTCTCTCTCTCTCTCTCTCTCTCTCTCTCTCTCTCTCTGTGTGTGTGTGTGTGTGTGTGTGTGTGTGTGTGTGTGTCTGTCTTTGCTGCTACTAGAGTTCGATGAACCGAACATTGGTCAACTCTACGAAGATTTCACAATGACTGGACGCTTATTTTTCGTTAAAGAAAACATGTTTCTATCTGTAGCCAGTCCTGAGAAAAAAATATTAAGCGGTATTATTAATTGTATATATACATGTGGCGTCTGTCCGAAAGAACAGACGTCACTTCTGATCCTGCAGTTGTTACTCTTTCATATTCATAGAATATATGACATCAACTGCGATCTGGCAAAGCTGAAAATGTGTACCCAGCCAGGATTCGAACCCGGGTCGCCTGCTTTCTAGGCAGTTGCGCTGTCCCCTACACCACTGGGGACACAGTGATTACCGCCTCTGCAAGGACTACTTAAGCACGTCTCCAAACTGTTCAAATGTTTGTAAATCTATCGGACCAAACTGCGTGGTCATCAGTTCGTAGCCTACAAACTACTTAAACCTAGGTAAACTAACTTACGGACAACACACACACACACACACACCCATGCCCCAGGAAGGACTCGAACCTCCACGGCGAGTAAGCGCGCACTCAGCAGCGAGACGCCTAAGCACGTCTCCCATCAGATACAAATTCCCAGCTTAACCCTGCCCATAGTACTCAAACTACTAGTTTGCATACAAAAAATGTTCAAATGTTTGTATAGTCTATGGGGCCGGCCGCGGTGGCCGAGGAGACTGAGGCGCTCCAGTTACGCTCTGCACGGCCACTACGGTCGGGGGTTCGAATCCTCCCTCGGGCATGGATATTTGTGCCGTCCTTAGTCCTCTCGGCCACCGCGGCCGGCTAGTTTGAATACTTGGGCAGGGTGAAGCTGGGAATTTGTATGTGACGGGAGGCGTACTTAGGTAGTCCTTGCAGGTGCGGTGATCACTGTGTCCCCAGTTGTGTAGGGGTCAGCGCAACTGCCTAGAAAGCAGGAGACCCGGTTTCGAATCCCGGCTGGGTACACATTTTCAGCTTTGCCCAATCACAATTGATGTCATATATTCTGTGAATATTAGTAATTGAATATACCTTTTTCACGTATTTTCGACAGTTCTGTCTCTGGGGCAATGTATACTTGTTTTCCAAAAATGCAAAACATACGTTGCCCAATATCGCTTTTAAAATATCGTCATTTTTCGGACCTGTTTCGGAAGATCTAAGCTGCCATCTTCGCATATTGTACGGTTTACTATTAACGGAATGTGAGACTCGCGCCAACCATCGATCCTCGGTTAAAGTAGGTTACTGGAAACATCAAAACTAGATCGAAATCTTGTAATACATAAAAATGAATGTATGTCTGTGCGTATTTAATGCGATGGCGTACCGTTCATCTGATTGCGAGGAAACTTGGCAAACGCCTTGCTGCCGGCCGCGGTGGCCGAGGAGACTAAGGCGCTCCAGTCACGGTCAGCACGGCAACTACGGTCGGGGGTTCGAATCCCCCCTCGGGCATGGATATTTGTGCCGTCCTAGTTTGTAAGTAGTTCATAAGTAGTTTGTAAGTTTAGGAACTGATGACCCCGTAGTTAAGTCCCATAAGCTTTACAAACAGTTGAACATTTTGAAACACGTTGCTTGCACTTTCGCGAAGGCTATGTCCTATTCATTAGGACTTCTTATTTCACTTATCGCAGGCATTAACAAACATTTATTAGACATAATAAGCTTTCAAGTATAATTTGAGTGCCAGAAAAATGGGTTCAAACTTCCAGTGCGCCTCTATGATGATGCTACTTTTTAGGGCCTTATAAGCTTGCATTGCAAAACGAAATCCACTTTTCTAGATAGTTTAGAATACGCTCTTTCTAATGAGCATAGTTTAAAGGAGTTTGGAGAAATCACTTTTTTGAAAAATTTGACTAAAAATACCCATTTTAGCACTTTTTGAAAAATCGTCAACTTTACCCGAGATTTGTGAAATAATGGGAAGCAATAGGAGAATGAAACTTTATATTCTAAGACCTTCTGTTGGTGAGGTATGGTGTGCAAAATTTCATGTACATCCCACAATTACTTCCGGAGATATAAAAAACTAAAGTTCGCAGCAATTTTTTCGCCCAACTTTGCCCCAAATTATCTATATGAAAATTGTTCAGAAATCCTGTTCTTAATATTTTACTTTAAAGAGCTCTAAAAGCTATATAAGATGGCCAAGTTTTGTTTCTTCCATGCAAATACTCCCAGAGATATATCATCTCAAAGTTGCTGAAAAGTCAAGGACGCACTATTGGAAGCTGTGCTATGGTCTTAAACAAGTGACTGTATCTCCGGAAGTATTGAATTTCTGAAACAAACTTTACCAGTGTTCATTGAGAACATGTGTAAATGTTCATACAAAATTTCATCAAAATCCATGAGGGTCATGTGGTAGCCTCTAGACCACTTGGCATGGAATGACCCTCAGACAATTTCAAATATTAGTGTTGTTGCTGATTTTCGCTAGCCTATTATTTCGACCATAGTAAAAATATTGTGCTGCTTATAGTAGATGCAATGTGACGTATGTTTGGAAAACTCGTGTCGGCCTCAGCGGGTGGCTGGTGTTTGCGTGGCTGGCACTGTCAGCCGTGGCGGCCCGCAGTGTACACAGGCAGGCGCGTTGTCAGGCTAGGCACGGCGCGACGCGGCGCGCACACTTTGCCATTCCGCAGGCAGCCAGGCAACCGCCGCCATCCCTTTAAGCCGGCGTGACGTCCGCGTGACGCATCCAAACAATGGCGTAAGGAGCGCCGGCGGAACTCGCCGCCGAAATCGATCATTGTCGCCGGCGCTGCCCCACACTGCACGGCGCAAACACACCGGCGTGCACTGTGCAGCGGTCGTCACTGCGGCTGCTGCATTATTTCACGTACACCGCTCAAAACGGTTAGGAGATCGGGTGAGAATCATACACACTACACGCATCATAACGCATTCGTAATTTTTGTGTCTTACAGTACGATACTTTTCAGTCTTAACCCTTTACTTGCGTATCATTATAAGTGGAAATTTACAAACCTTCAGACTGTTTTTCGTCTCAAATATGTCAAAGACATTAAAGATAAAGGTGAAGGATTGAAATAAAATTTGTGATGCGGCCGGGTATCGAACCCAGACCACCACGCTTACTAGGCAGACGTTTTACTGTCTTCTTGGAACACAGAGGCTGAATTAGAGTTTGTGACGTGGAGAGAACTCATACTTGGACTATTCCAAGGCGCCTTAATCACTAGTGGTGAGGCAGTCCAGTGGTAAGACGTCTGCCTAGTATACGTGGAGGTCCGGGTTCGATTCCCGACCACATTACAAATTTTAAATCAATGCTTCACGTTTACGTTTAATGTTTTTACTTAACGTTTACATGGCGTTTACTTAGAGCGAGTCAATACGGGGCTACCATGATAGTAAAATGTCAAGCTTGATTTCCTCTAATATGGTGTGTGATCAATTCGGACATCCAGTGAAGTCTCCCACGAGCGCAGTATCCAACTCTGCAAATGTTGTGGGAGGTGCTGGTCTAGCTGCAGTGCGACTGTTACGTGTATCCCAGGCACGATCAATCGGGTTTACGTCCGGTGAACGAGCTTGCCTCTCCATTCGTCCAATTTCTTCAAACGTGTTGTCCACCAATGCACCTTCATGGGGACGAGCGTTATTGTCAACCAGAAGGAACCCATCCCCAATGGCACCACCGTAGGGCACAACGGAAGGTCGAAGAATCTCGTCTCTTTACCTCTGAGAGTCAAAGCGCTATTCTGAAGAACATTCTGATGTCCGCCAATACTGATTCCTGCCAACATCATTCGTGTCGTTTCCTGCACGTAAGCAGGATTGTTACGAGTTCCATGTTCTTTCCAGATGAGGAAGCAATAATCCACTGGCTGAACAGAAAATCTTGACTCATCTGTGAACAGAACCCGTTGCCATTCGTTACGATTGCAATCGTGACGTTCCTCCGCCAAGTTTCTACGGGCTAAACGGCACCGTGGTTTTAATGGGACAAACACCATGGGCTTCAGTGCGAGTGGCCACATTTGAGAAAGGGACTTCGGACCGTTTGTGTTGATACTGTGCGTCCTGTTGCTACCGTGATGGTGCGTTCGAGCCGAGTTGCATTCAGCCCCCTAGCTCGACGGGTTGTTAATCGGAGTAACGGTCATCTCTTGCTGTTGTTACCCGGAGTAACGGTCATCTATTGCTGTTGTTACCCGTCGACAACCGTGGCCACACTTTCTTTTAACGGTTCCTTTTGTCTGAAATAGCGTCCAGGTCTTGGAAATTGTACTTTGTTACACTCCAAAATCTGCAGCCACGTCCCTACGTGTCTGTCCTGCTTCCAAGCTTCGTATGATTATCAAATGTTCAAATGTTTGTATAGTCTATGGGACTTAACTACGGGATCATCAGTCCCTAAACTTACAAACTACTTACGAACTAGGACGGCACAAATATCCATGCCCGAGGGGGGATTCGAAACCCCGACCGTAGTGGCCGTGCAGACCGTGACTGGAGCGCCTTAGTCTCCTCGGCCACCGCGGCCGGCGTATGATTATCCATACCATAGCTTAGGGTAAGCCATGTTGCTGTTGCAGTGCATTACCTGCTCAATACACTGTATGAACCCAGCTCCTCGGGTAATTCCTTTGGTAAACACAACTCAACGCCACCCCTCTCTGCAGTACTTTCCTGTTATTACCATTATCTTGGTTGCCGTAAGTTGTCGTCTCCACTCCGCAGAACTGACAGAAAGACGTCGAACAATTTCAGGTCATTCTGCCGATTATAATAGTTCAAAACCTATATATTTCAACTGATCTCCTAGTTGTTGCCGCGGCGGAGCGGCCAAGCGCATTGAAGCGCTATGCTACGATGCGCGAGGCCGTTCATCGTCGGAGGTTCGAAACCCCCTTCGGGCATGGATGTTTGTGCCGTCTTTAGTATATGACCGATTAACAGCCCGTCGACCTAGGAGGCTGAATGCAACTCAGCTGCAACACACCCTCCAGACAGCAACAGGACGCGCAGTATCAACACAAACAGTCCGGAATCGCCTTCTGGAATGTGGCCTCTACGCACTGAGGCCTATGGTGTGTGTCCCATTGAAACCACGATGCCTTTTAGCCCGCGGAAATTGGCGGAGGAACGTCAGGATTGGAGTCGAATGGCGCCGGGTTCTGTTCACAGATGGGTCAAGATTTTCTGTTCAGCCAGTGGATTATTGCTCCCTCATCTGGAAAAAAAAAAACATGGAACTCGTAACAATCCTGCTTACGTGCAGGAAATATCTGAGATGAGTGTATCTTTCATATGTAAGTGTGTTTCAGAATTTCACAGTTACACTAACAAACTTCTACTGGATGTAGAAGGCGTCTTGAGATACAAAATGAGCATAGAAACCCATACCCGGAAACACGATTCAACGACGCTACGGAAGGTCCAAGTTACTGGCACCGGAACATACCGCTAGATATCTCACCCCAGAGAAGTTTCGACGCCCTGTAGCGTCGTTGCATGACGTTTCCGGGTATGGTTTTCTATGTTTATTTTGTTCCTCAAGAAGGCTTTTACACCCCTTAGACGTTTGTTGGTGTTGTGATGTAATTATGAAACACACTGACGTGTGAAACACACACACACGAACTACCTTATACTAAAGACGGCACAAATATCCATGCCCGAGGGGGGATTCGAACCCCCGACCGTAGTGGCCGTGCAGACCGTGACTGAAGCGCCTCAGTCTCCTCGGCCACCGCGGCCGGCAAGACGAAGTTTTGTGAGAGACTTTTCTTATTACTGGCATGTGAGGAATCACGCTGCGAATTTCGTTTCACCCTGTATACATACTGACCTTAATTAAAGTCCCACTTTCACATTGCAGTACAAAAACAATCACGGGGCAGAACGACTAGAAATATGAACATACTAGACCAGGGCCGGCCAAACGCCGCACACTGTGCACAGGTGAGGCAGCGAGCTACAGCACCTGTTCATACACACGTGTACATAACGAACGGCGGCGGCTCCACTTGCTGCATTATGCGATACAAGCAAGGGCGAAACACACCCAGTCTCGTCTACCCCTGGCGACTCCTGTGCGTAGAAACATACACTATAGAAGCGGATATGGCTGCTGCGTGCACGCCATGATCCAGAAGTGCACGTGTGCAGAATCTCTGGCCGGCCCTGGGCTAGACCAAGGGGAAAACTCAATGGCATGCACAAGAAATCCTCAGTGTATCAGCAGGTAGCGCAGTAACCGGCGTACAATGCGAATCACGGGACATGGGCACGATTCATAGCATTCTGTGTAGACACGCGGGTTTCGTGTCGCTCGCCTCCTACTGCATATTTTCATGAGCCTCTCGATGCAGGACAGAGCTCTGCTTGTGAAGCTTTTTTTTTTTTTTTTTTTTTTTTTTTTTACAAGATCGACAACTCTGCGGTTTGCAGCTTGAAGGAAGTTCCTATCGTTCAAGAACATGACGAAATGAGAGGGCTCTGAAGGATATGGTGAAGAAGTTCGAAGAAAAAAGATTGCAATTAATGTGGCAGACTGGGGAAGTCATTTACTTCGACCTCTGTAGAAGATTTGACCATAGAGTTAGAGGAAGGGACTAAAAAAAATTATTTAGGTACCCCTTACGGATATACGTAAACTCGAGGCTTTTGCCGATGCCTGCATTTACCAGTATGGGTACTGTAGAATAGAACATCTACAGTAGGTCTAGTAGAAGTTATAGTCCGTAGTTAGGCGGCAAGCCTCGGTTTTTACGATGCTGCCTGTAACAATTTTGTTTCTTTGTGATTCACTATATTCTATATCTTTTCTCTTTGCCTTAAAATGTTTTGCTGCCTATTTTCGTATTTAATTTTGTTCTACGTTAATATCGAAAATAATTGCACTTAAAATAACTATTTACTATACTTACAATTATAGAACAGTGTATGTGACCATTATACCGTGCTATCACCACGTGGGAGTCAAAGCATCAGGTGTTGTCCTACTGACCCCGTTCCTTTTACTTAAATTCTTTCACCTAAATGTCCATTTTATACCAATACCGTTTTAAATGCAACTATTTTAGGTACTTTTTCTGAATTACGATTGAAAATAAATAAACAAGAAAAATAACTTATTATATAATACGTTTATAATAGAACTGTGTTGGGTAAATCGTACAATACTGACGTAATCAATACATCTCAGCATAATGAAGTCACCGATACCTTTGTAGTATTACGATACAAAAGTTTAATAATGAACCTGAGAATTTTATCACACACAATGTAATTTCCTTTTTTATTTTTATTATTTGAAGGAAACAGTATTAAAAATACCTTTTATTTTGCAGAAAGCTATTTATTAAAAAAAAAAAAATAGAAACCTTCACATAATGTTAATTTTTTATCAATTTTTGTCTAACAAATTTTCGAAATTTACGTAATTTTTGTGTATCTTTGGAACGATGATTTGATTTCGGAAGTGTGTGTTCTCTCAAATATGTTCTTTAAACACTGCTGGGGTATGTTAGAAGTGTGGTTGATAAATCAGCTGGAGGCATGTGTGTGTTAATGATATGTCGAAGTTATTTCTTTTATCAGTGTGAGAATGGAGGATGAAACTGCCAATACCTGAAGTGAGTGAGTAATGCAACGAATAGTCATGTGCGACAACGAAAGGACCTTGAAGTAAGGCATCGAGCAACACGTTAAGTACGAAAAATTATGAGTACATGAAATAAAATATATATGGGTCAGGATTCTGAAATTATTTGGTTTAGTTTTTTCTACGTTTGAACAAAACTGCCATAATTTTTGCTCAACAAAAAGAGTGTACTTGCTGTTGAGCTCGAGTCACAGGGAACATTTGCCACCAAAATTTTATTTTGTCCTGACCGTCTGTCCCACGACATGAGCTTTTAATATTGTCGGTTGTGCACGAGTACTGTGCCATGAAGAAATCATGTAACTGTTAGAAGAATCTGATGATGTGGCTCCAAGTCACGAAACCGGTGCTGTAATGTCTGGATAAAAATTAGCATTGTGGCAGCTGTTAGGTGTGATTGTGTAAAATAGATCTATTTTTTTCAGGTTTACATCGAAATACGCCAGTTCTCAGTCTATTAAAGTCCTTATTTCTTGCGTGGCATATGATGACCACCAGCAAGTTGTTATTTGGGGTTGTTCCAATAATGCTCTGATGATGTCTTACGTCAGAGTGTTCTACGGTCTGCAGTTGGAGTCGGTTCCGTTATCTCAAGAAAACTCTTTCGTGATTTCAGTCTTGATGATTGATGTTCCCATCCAAACAGGGCATGTCTTGGGTCTGTTTCCTCCTTCTTCCTCTTTACCTATGCTGCCGTTGTCCTGCTAACCTGTTACAAAACATCCTGCTTCATTTAGCATTTAGGGCAATAGCTCCCTGTTTAGCATGGCTGGAGTTTTGCTGTAGAGGTGCTGAATATTCAGCAGCGGAGAAGCACAAAGAAAGGGCAGACGTTCCGAGAATATCAGGAAGTGATCTCCAGTTGATGTTTCTCCGAGTATTCCTGACACAATGGAGCTTTGACGGCAGTTCGCTCACATCTTGAATGAGAGGACATTTCAGCAATGGCTTTACTTATGACAATCTTTTTTAATGTGGATACAACAATAAATGTTCTATAATCGAGCAAATGGGACATAGAAAAAGTCTTGGGGAAGGCGAACAAAAGACTGCGTTTTATTGGTACAGGGTGTCCAGGAAAGGGCTCCCTGATTTCAAAATTAAATATCTGGAAAACAAAGATCGATAGAGGAATGCAGTAAACGGTATGTTTATTGTGAAAGCTATATGAAGTATATACAGCAGTTTGAAATAATAGTTACAAAAGCTGCTAACAAATGGCGCTGTAGTCGCCATACGTAATGCCTAGTATAAATAGTGATCCGAAGCCCAGAGCGATCAGTTCGAAAATTCAAATGTTTGTATAGCTTATGGGACTTAACTACGGGGTTATCAGTCCCTAAACTTACAAACTACTTATGAACTAGCTAACACTAAGGACGGCACAAATATCCATGCCCGAGGGGGGATTCGAACCTCCGACCGTAGTGGCCGTGCAGACCGTGACTGACGCGCCTCAGTCCCCTCGGCCACCGCGGCCGGCAGAGCGATCAGTTCCACTACTGAAACGTGAAAGGAAGTTAGCGTACCGAAGGAAAAGATTAAAACCAAGTACTCCATTGAACAACGCGTTTTTCTGGTGCTAGAGTACCACAGGTTAGAAAAGAGTCGTACGGCAACGAGGCGAAGTTTTCAACCACGATTTAATGTTCCAAAAGGACCCGATGCGAATACCATTCGTACGCTCTTCGTAAAATTTTAACGAACAGGCAGCGTAACTGATGATTTAGTGCCAAGAAGATACAGGTATGGAAAGAAGTTTCTGTTGAGTTTAATTGGCACAATAACTGAACTGGGAGAGTTTGAAACTGTTATGAACATTTTAAGAAAAGGAACACCTAACAAATGTGTTGCACATGACAGACGTTTTTTTAGATTGAACATAAATGATTTTTTTCCTTTACGATTATTATGGTACATTTTATCTTTCAGTAAGCACTGCATGTTCGAAAACAATAATGTGAAATCTGTTGGCCAAAAGTAGTCTTGAATACTCCGAAAACTGACAGTATGCTTACGTACTGCAATGGTGTGTTATGGTATGGTAGTCTTGTTATAATTATCTTTTGAGACCGATGCAGTAGAGACTACGCTTAATGAGGAAGGGAAAAATGCGACATGTCTGATCGCCGAAATACTCTGCCCGTTTATGAAACGGCAGTACACCCGTGGACTGTTCCGAGTAACGAATACGCCGAGAGAAACTGAAGAATCACAGCATATGACTCGAATCCAAAAACCCTTATATCACAGTCTAGGCGCAACCGCTTAGCCACCATCACGTTCGCCTGTTGAGTACTTCTAAACAGTATATCCATCAAAGCGTAGTTGTGCGCACGTGCAGTTGTCATAGCACGATGTGTTCAACAGTAAAAAAATTAATTCCCTCTGTACAGTTACTGCTAATCAAGATGAGAGGGCAGATTAAGATGTTGGGCGTTGCCGCCGGCTGCTGTCGTAATTCACAAACTCATCTGTTCACTGCAAATATACGTCGCGAACAGTCGCAGAAGCGACGCTAGCACTCCAAGCGGCAGCGCTACAGTTACAGCAGAAGGGCGGTTGGATCTTCTCCGCTAGGTGGGGGAGGGGGGGGGGCTACTGACGTCCCAAACGCAACACATAAGCATTTATGTTAGTAAATGTCTTCACAGGATCACCCGCAGGACTAGGCTGAAGATATCCTGAAGATTTCATCAAAATTAATACAGCCGTCTTGGAGTGTACAGGAAATATACATACACCACCACACACACATCCGCTTTTATCGATGGTGGTGACGACGATCATGCATCATTTATGGCCGTTAGATCCCAACTAGGGTCGTGATCAGCCTGCGTGCTGCCAAGTCTCTATAGCTGAGGCCACTTCGGCGACTCGCGTGTCAATTATGGTGAGATGATGCCGCGGGTTCAGGAAACATCCTTCATGTGAAACTCAGCTTGTCCTTTTCTCACATGACATCTTGCGAGCCATGGACGAAGGGCAACAGGTGGATTGTGTTTATTCTAGAGTTCAAAAAGGCGTTTGACGCGGCGCCACACTGCAGACTGCTAACGAAATACGAGCTTATGGAATAGGTTCACAGATTTGTGACTGACTGGAAGACTTCCTAAGTAATAGAACGCAGTACGTTGTTCTCGACGGCAAGTGTTCATCAGAGACGAGTGTTCAAATGTTCAAATGTTTGTAGAACTTATGGGACTTAACTACGGGGTCATCAGTCCCTAAGCTTACAAACTACTTATGAACTAGCTAAGACTAAGGACGGCACAAATATCCAAGCCCGAGGGGGCATTCGAATCCCCGACCGTAGTGGCAGTGCAGACCGTGACTGGAGCGCCTCAGTCCCCTCGGCCACCGCGGCCGGCAGAGACGAGTGTATAGTCAGGCGTGCTCCAGGGGAGTGTGATAGGACCACTGTTATTTTCTGTCTATATAAATGATCAGATGGACAGAGTAAATAGTAATTTACGGCTGTTTGCTGATGATGCTGTGGTGTATGGGAGGGTGTCTTCTGTAACTGACTGTAATAGTATACAGGATGACTTAGACAAAATTTCTAGTTGGTGCGAAGAATGGCAGCTAGCTCTCAACGTAGAAAAATGTATGGTGATGCGCATGAGTAGAAAAACAACCCCATAATCTTTGAATACAGCATTAGTAGTGAACGTCTTGATGTAGTCGCGTCCTTCAAATATCTAGGCGTAA
Source organism: Locusta migratoria (assembly GCA_026315105.1). Lineage (NCBI taxonomy): Eukaryota > Metazoa > Arthropoda > Insecta > Orthoptera > Acrididae > Locusta > Locusta migratoria. The sequence continues at coordinate 14,195,488 of CM048747.1, forward strand.
CACTTCATAGCAATATGAAATGGAACGAACATGGAAGGACAACTGTGACTAAGGCGGACAGCCGACTTCGGTTTATTGGGAGAATTTTAGAAAGATGTACATTTGTAAAGGAGACCGCGTATAAAACGCTTGTACGACCACTTCTTGAGTATTGCTCAAGTGTTTGGGACCCGCAGCAGATCAGTTTAAAGGAAGACATAGAGGCGGTTCAGCGCCGAGCAGCTAGGTTTATTACCGGTAGGTTCGACCAATGCGCGAGTGTCACGGAAATACTCCGGCAACTCAATTGGGGATCGCTGGAGGAAAGACGACGTTCTTTTCGCGAATTTCTGTTGAGGGTCGGAATTTGAAGCTGGGTGAAGTACGATCTTGCTGCCAACTACTTACATTTCGTGTAGTGATCACAAACATAAGAGAAATTAGGGCTCGTTCGAAGGCATATAGGCATTCTTTTTCTCCTCGTTCTATTTGGGAGTGGAATAGGAAAGGAAATGCCTGGTAGTGGTACAGTGCACGCTCCGCCACGCACCTTACGGTGAATTGCGGAGTATGGATGTAGATGATGTACCCACGCCACCAGCTCCACAGGCAGCCCGTGGGAACTCGTCGACGGCGCTGTAGTGGCGCACCGGGACGAAGGCGGAGAGAAAAAACAACGGAGCGAGGTGTGACAGTTGTGACATGGAGCTGACAGCAAGCTGGTCTGGTGCCTAGCCAGTGGACGTGGCCCGTTTGGTTTATCTGTAGGCCGCGGTCGCTGGAACGGGCGGCCGCTAACAGGAAGAGCACGCTGCCCAAAGGACTGGCGACGCGGCAACGCTGGGTGTCGTCGACACGGGGCTAACTACTGTGGCCCTTCCACTGAAGGAAACGGCAGTCAGCCAACTTCGCCGTCGTAGCGATGGGACTGTGAGGCGCGGCGACTCGAGCCTACCGAGAACTGCTCGAGCTGCCGGCACTCCATCAGTTCTCGAGAAGCGGCGCATGCCGCTGCTCGCTGGTCGGCTGGGGCAGTACGGCGAGCCACGAGTCTCTGTCCACCTCTACATATACAGGGTGAATCACCTAACACTCGCACCGCAAATATTGCGGAAACTGAAAGTGCGATTGAGGTGCGGTTTTCACAGACTGGATTGTTAGTCAGGGCCTCGTATTTTTAGCCAACAAGCAGACTGTAATATTACTTAGAAAGTGTATTTTTATACAAACATACAGGTTTTTAAATGGGACAATGGTTGTTTCTATTATGCACTGGAATTGTTGACAACAGCTGTGTACAAATAATTTTGAATGACATTTTTATCACGTTTACTTTGGCAGCTACAACCGTTCAAAGTTTCGGGGGCGGAGGTTGCGATAGCGTAGCTGGCTGGCTGAGTGGGTAGCCCCTGGGGCATGGCCCACTGTCTCATGACCGTCAGCTATGCTGTCGTATCCTCCGCCCCCGGAAACTTTGAATGGTTGTAACTGCCAAACCAATCGTGATAAAAATATCATTCAAAATTCTTTGCACACAGCTGCTGTCAAACATTCAGTGCATGTTAGAAAACCATTGTTTCCTTTGAAATATTGTTTGCTTACATAAAAAAATTCACTTTCTAAGTATTTTTAAAATCTGTTTATTGGCTAACAATACGACTCCTTGACTACCAATCCATTCTGTGGAAACCGCACATCAATCTTACTTTCCGCAAGCGTTGGGCGATTCACCCTGTATACTCCACAATCCAACATAAGGTTCGTGACGGTGGTCACTACTCCATTCCAAAACGGAAAGAGGGAGAAAAAGAATGTTTACATGCCTCAGCTTGCTATCGTTACGCGAAATGTAAATAAGCAGCAGGAACATCGTTCTAAAATCAGCTTCAAATTCCAGCCCTCCAAATTTCGTCAACAGAATTTTTCGAAAAGAATGTCGTCTTTCCTCCAACGATTCCCAATAGAGTTCCCCGAGCGTTTCTGTGACACTCGCGCATTGGTCGAACCTATTAGTAACAACCCTAGCTGCTCGCCTCTGAACTGATTCTATGTTTTCCTTTAAACTGATCTGCTGCGGGTCCCAAACACTTGAGTAATACTGAAGATGTGGTCGCACAAGCGTTTTATATGCGGTCTCCTTAAAGATGATCTTTCCAAAATTGTCCCAATAAACTGAAATCGGCTGTCCGCCTTACTCACAACTGCCTTTACACGTTCGCTCTACCCAGATATTTGAACGACGCGACTGTATCAAAAAGCTCACTACTGACGCTGTATTCGAACATTATGGGATTGTTTTTCCTACTCGTGCGCATCACCTTACACACCAACTAGAAATTTTGTCTAAGTCATGCTGTATGCTATTACCTATTACATCACAGCTTCATCAGCAAACAGCTTCAAATTACATGTTACTTTGTCCATCAGATCATTTACATAGATAGAAAATAATAGCGGTCCTATCACACTCCCCTGTCTCTGATGAAGACTCGCCGTCGAGAACAACGTACTGCGTTCTATTACTTAGTCACAAATCTGTGAACCTATTCCACAAGCTCGGATCTTCGTTAGCAGTCTGCTGTGCGGCACCGCGTCGAACGCCTTTTTGAAGTCGAGAAAAACACAATCCGCCTGTTGCCCTGCAACCATGGTTCGCAAGATGTCATGTGAGAAAAGGGCAAGCCGAGTTTCACACGAACGATGTTTTCTAAACCCGTGCTGATTCGTAAAAAGAAACTTATCCGTTTCAAGGAAATTTGCTATATTCGAAGTGAGAATATGCTCAAAAATTCTACAGGAGACTGATGTCAATGATATTGGTCTGTATTATGCCTAAGAAAAGTGAAATGTATTTTATAATCAATTATCAGTTGAAAAGAACAAATATTGTTTTCTTAATAAATACGTATTAACAATGAATAAATGAAAGGCCTAAAAATGTTCTCAGCTATGATGCAATAAGTAATTTTGAGAAATTCTATTGTTTACGATTTGACTATACAATGGGACCTTCCTCAACACGTCTACTGCAAGACACAAGACGGCAAAGAACACTCACATATTGACAGTCATTATTCAAATAGAAGCCAAGATCACTTAAAATTTTATCTATATGACCAGTTTCGGCAGCATTAAACGTAGTACGCGATTTTTATCACAGAAATATATGTTTCTTGCTCTTTTATCTGTATTTGGACAGAAGCAGCAATAACAAAAGAAAACGCTACATTTTTGTGTCTAACCCACATATCGATGTAAACAAGAGCGGAATACAAGCTCAAAGTAGCACGATCTAAGGCTTTATGCCGGGCACTTGTAAAATATTTCACTAAATCTAAATAAAACAACACTGCTCGTATACGCTGCGTGCTGTGTTTAGCATTCGCAGGAATGAAAATGGCGGATGCGTCAGAGTGTGTTTTTAGGAGCTCTGGTAGACACGATGACGTGTACTACGTCAAACGACCACCAGATGTCACTTATCGTCTGCTTTGATTTGAGACCGAGTCAATACCTGCGCATCACCGATAGAGTAAACATGGTGCAGTACATGTTTGCAGAATACGCAGACATGCTCCTTGTGCATGGCGAAGCTGGAAGTAACGGACGAGCTGCTAGTCGGCTGTATCACGAACGTGTTCCACAACGTCACACTCCATCGCACAAACTGTTTGCCCACGTTACACAACGGCTAGGAGAAACTGGTATGAGGCAGGACTGTGCCGCTCCACGGCGACACCGCACTCCCGAAATTTGGAGAAGGTGTACTGAAGACAGCATTGAAGATAGCCGGTCAACGAGTTCTCGAACAACTGCGCGTGCAATGGCTGCTAGTCACAGTACCGGTTTGGACGTCTTGCATGAGCAACACTTACATCCGTACCATTTACAAACAGTACACGCTGTGGGTCCAGCAGAGTTTCCCGAACGCGTCGCCTTCTGCACACGGTTCCTGCACCGTTGCATCGACGCGCCCCTGTTCCCTCGTCGAGTTCTCTTCACAGATGAATGTAGGTTCACAAGGGAGTGTGTTATGAATGCTCAAAAATAGCCATGTCTGGCGGACGAAAACCCTCATGGCAAGCATATTCAGGGATTTCAATACAGGTTTGCAATTAACGTGTGAGCAGGTTTTCTGGACGGTCATGTGATTGGACCATACCTCCTTCCACCCAAGCTCACGGATCCCGCATACTTAGTCTTCCTACTACACGTATTTGACCCGTTCTTGGAAGATGTGACATTGAATGTCCGTCAGGAAATGCGGTTTCAGCATGATGGTGCACCACCTCAGTTTCCACTGGCTGTCCGGAGACATCTCAACAGACGATTTCGTTTTTTTTTTTTTTTTTTTTTTTTTAGGGCTCGCAACTACTAAGGACATTAGCGCCCGAATCAAACCCGGGATACACCCAAGGATAATAAGACTATATAAAAACAGCTAAAAAACATAGAATAAAAAACAACAAAGCGAAGAGCTAAATGTCCCTTGTCAAATTGGTCAAATTGATAAAATCCAATACTCGAGCAACAGCCCGCACGTCATCAGCTAAAATTTCTTCCAATGTGTCCGGCAGATGTAGTGTAAGCCGAACAGGAGTAAAATTTGAACACGACAATAAAACATGGCGCACCGACAGCGGGTGGCCACAGGAACATAACGGTGCGGGGTCAACACTGAGCAAGTGGCGGTGGCTGAACCGGCAGTGTCCAATTCGCAACCGGGCGAAGATGATCTCTTCTCGTCGCGAGCGGCGTGAGGACGTCATCCTAGCCACCGGGAGCGGTTTAATGGTCCGGAGCTTATTATTAGTAAGTGAAGACCACACATTATGCCATGACGATATAAGGCGCCGCGAAAGAGCCACTTGAATATCGCGCGATGGGACACAGTACGTAGCTGTCCGACGTAAGAAAGTTCAGCCTTGGCAGCGGCATCAGCAGCCTCGTTACCAGGCACGCCTGCGTGGCCAGGTACCCACAGGAGGTGAACGCGAGGGCCGCAGACGATTTCGTGAAAGATGGATAGGCCGTGGTGGTCCAACCGCGTGGTCGCCACGATCGCCGGAGTTAACCGCTACGGACTACTTGTTGTGGGGTCGTATGGAGAGCCTAATTGATGAGACACCTGTAGAGACAGAGGAAAATCTGCTGGCGCGAGTTCTGGCCGCTGCACAAGACATTCTACACACACCAGGTGGCATGGAGAGAGTGTACCAGCACATGCTTCGGAGGTACGATGTGAGTAACGACGTTGGTCGCCGCCACATCGAGCCGCTGTTGTAATGCATCAGTACGTTGCGGCTGGTGCCGTAGATGCTGGGTTCTTGTTGTTGTTGTTGTTGTCGTCGACTAATGTAAGCCATAAGGTGTACATTGTAATGAAAATGCGTAAGTAATAGCGAAGTGATTCAGCATTCTTTTTAAACTGATTGCAGCCACTGTACTGGGTCACTCGTAATTACATTCCTCAAGTAAGTGTGGATGAGATAATCATCTCAATTGAAACCGTCGTGAAACGGAAACAATACATTTCCGGACATGGGTTGCTATTCAAAATGTTAAGTACTTACTACGAAAAAGCTGTTCAAATGTTTGTATAGCTTATGGGACTTAACTATGGTGTCATCAGTCCCTAAACTTACAAACTACTTATGCACTAGCTACAACTAAGGTCGGCACAAATATCCATGCCCGAGGGGGGATTCGAACCCCCGACCGTAGTGGCCGTGCAGACCGTGAAAGGAGCGCCGCAGTCCCCTCGGCCACCGCGGCCGGCAAGACGAAGTTTTGTGAGAGACTTTTCTTATTACTGGCATGTGAGGAATCACGCTGCGAATTTCGTTTCACCCTGTATACATATTGACCTTAATTAAAGTCCCACTTTCACATTGCAGTACAAAAACAATCACGGGGCAGAACGACTAGAAATATGAGCATACTAGACCAGGGCCGGCCAAACGCCGCACACTGTGCACAGGTGAGGCAGCGAGCTACAGCACCTGTTCATACACACGTGTACATAACGAACGGCGGCGGCTCCACTTGCTGCATTATGCGATACAAGCAAGGGCGAAACACACCCAGTCTCGTCTACCCCTGGCGACTCCTGTGCGTAGAAACATACACTATAGAAGCGGATATGGCTGCTGCGTGCACGCCATGATCCGGAAGTGCACGTGTGCAGAATCTCTGGCCGGCGTGTATTGATCTAGATTACAAAACATTATCGGAATTGGCGAGAGGCACTCGGGGCAGAGTTACTTGTTGTGACGCTGCCCTGGAGGACCCTCAGGCAGCAGACGCCACTCAGCCACAGGACTGGCGCGAGACGGGGCTTAAACGACGCCGGGCCCGTCTGCGGCGAGAACAACACTTGCCTGCCTGCCGCCTGCCGCCTACTTCGTGCGTCACACCGAGGGCCCCTTAGCTGCGCAAACAACAGCAGCGGCGGCGTCCTCAGCAATCCAGTTTGAGGCGCCTTTCTCGTCGCAGGAGATCCTCCGCAGCAGAGTTAAATGCAAATGCGGAACGGCGCCGACAAGGGGGCGACTTTCCGTTCCGCCCCCATGAATATTTAAGGAGCGCCCTCCAGCAACCGCCGGGCTGGCATCCGGGGACTCTTCAGGAGAGCGCGGCAGAGCCTACATGTTGTGATGGCACGCGAGTGTGTGCAAGCGCGTCGATTGATTATACACAGCGGGGTAAGGGGGGCAGGAGGCACTAATCTTACCTTTGGGAGCCGAAAAACTTCTAGAACTGATCGGAGACAGCTACGTTGTTTATAGTTGTGACGTAACAGCGAAGCTGTCAACGTTCACACCGCTCACACCGCTTGTACAAGCTAACGAGAGAAAATTTGCTAGTGTCAGGTCCTGTAGTTGCCCAGGTCTCGACTTATCCCTGCCGGCCGCAGTGGCCGAGGGGACTGAGTCGCTTCAGTCACGGTCTGCACGGTCACTACTGTCGGGGGTTCGAATCCCCCCTCGGGTATGGATATTTGTGTCGTCCTTAGTATTAGCTAGTTCATAAGTAGTTTGTAAGTTTAGGGACTGATGACCCCGTAGCTTAAGAAACATTTGAACATTTTCGACTTATCCCTTTCTTACGATAGTCCACCTCCTACTTCCCTGTCTGTCCATCACCTCGTATAATCTCATTCATTTCAGTTTCGTTTTCATGCAGCTAAATCCTTAAGACGTCGTATCTAATGTTCAAATGTATGTAAATCTATCGAACAAAACTGCGTGGTCATCAGTCCGTAGCTTACAAACTACTTAAACTAAGGTAAACTAACCTAAGCACAACACACACCACCCATGCCCCAGGGAGGAATCAAACCTCCACGGCGAGCAACCGCGCGCTCCGCAGCGGGACGCTTTAGACCGCTCGGCTGCTCCACCGCGGCATGTCGTATCTATTGAACTATGTGTCATACACTAATATTTTCCAATTTAGTAGAGTGGAACATTAGGAAACTGTCTGCGAAATTTGTTGCGAATTGAGTTGGCAGTAAAGACGTACTAAACACAACCTCCAACAGGGCGGATTTTCATTCATTTCATACTTTTCAACGCTATATCTTCTGTATTTGTACAATGATATACTTTCCAAGGTACATTCCGTCGTACGTGTATGTCCTGTCTGTAAAATGTCTCGTTAAGACATTTAGTTGTTGTTGTTGTTGTTGTTGTGGTCTTCAGTCCGGAGACTGGTTTGATGCAGCTCTCCACAATACCCTATCCTGAGCAAGCCTCTTCATCTCCACATAAGAACGGCAACCTACATCTGTCTGAATCTGCTGACTGTAACCATCTCTTGGTCTTCCTCTGCGGTTTTTTCCCCACACACTTCCCTCCAACGCTAAATTCACAATTCCTTGATGTCTAATAATGTGCCGTACCAATCTATCCCTTCTTTTAGTCAAGGTATGCCAGAAATTTCTTTTCTCCCCAATTCTGTTCAGTACCTCCTCATTAGTTACGCGATCCACCCACCTAATCTTCAGCATTCTTCTGTAGCACCATATTTCAAAAGCCTCTATCCTCTTCCTGTCTGCACTGTTTATCGTCCATGTTTCACTCCCATGCAAGGCAACACTCCATACAAATGCCTTCAGAAAGGACTTCCTTAGGCTTAAATCAATATTCGATGTTAACAAATTTCTTTTTTTCAAGAACGCTTTTCTACCCATTGCCATTCTGCATTTTATATCCTCTGTACTGCGACCATCATTTGTTATTTTACTGCCCAAGTAACAAAACTCATCTACCTCCTTTATTGCTTTGTTACCTAATCTAATTCCTTCAGCATCACCTGATTTTCTTAGACTGCACTCCATTACCTTAGTTTTGCTCTTGTTAATGATCATCTTATAAGCAACTTTCAGCACACTGTCCATTCTGTTCAATTGCTCTTCCAGGTCCTTTGCTGTATCTGACAGAATTACTATGTCGTCGGCAAAACGCAATGTTTTTAATTCTTCACCCTGAACTTTAATTCATTCTCCAAATGTATCTTTGCTTTCCTTTATAGCTTGCTCAATGTACAAATTGAAGAAATTTAGTACTACAGGGGTAACAAACTGTAACGTCATACCTAAATTCATAGTTTTACTGCAGCGAAAAAGAAGTAAGCGATAAACTTCTTTTATCATTTTGTTGCGTTTGACAGTAAGAAAAACTTTCGTAAAGGTTTTAAATTATGGGTAAAGTATGTTGTAAGTCGCTAAGCGCTCTCATTTGCAATTTATGGATGAGTAATGTCTCGTTTTCACGCGTTGCATTATGCACAGTGTCCCCAACGAGAAAGACAGGCCACAGTGCGTACGCCACTACATTTCATCAAAGTAGGCATGAGCTGCTGCGATTGCTATAGTCTGCGTCACGTACGAAGGCGGCCCAGTTTTCGTGCGTTCTGCGCATCCCCCTCCATTACCGCACTGACAGCCAATAACGTTCGTTCTGTAGACCGCGTGGCTGGCCGCGAGTTACGCAGTGTTTCTCCCGCAGGCTCCACTGTTGTGCTCGGCCGTAGCTCCTCCCCTCCCCTTCTCGCTTCCCCTATCGCTCCGCCTCTATGCGCGGAAGCGCCTTCTTACGTGACGCCAGCTATAGCTGACTGGCTGGTCACAGTGACCAGCCAGTCAGCCAGTTATCGCGTTTGCTCATACCCAAGTCTTAAGAGTCGCGAAACTCGCAGCGATTTTCAACAATTTCACAACTACAACATCCCCAACCGACTGTGTCGTACAAACGTACCGCGAAGCGACTGTATACTGAATGTGTAACTGGAGTGAAGCAAAACGTTGAAAATATCTTCGTATTTAGATTTTGTGGCACTGTAAATTGTATCGGCTATCAAAAATCGGAAATCTTTCATTTGCAAAGGATGCTTAGATGTTAGAGAATAATGTTACGAATAACAAGTGTTCATTTACGGTGAACATTTATGGTACTTCTGGGCATGAAAAAAAATCTTTGACAATTCATTCACTTAGAAATTTAGGCTCTTAATGACAATCGAAAGTGCTTAACTATTACTTTATAATATTACTGCAATGGAAAAGTAAGGTCTGAACTCTTCCGATTGCAGTTAATCAACTATTACCAGTAGCGTCTGCCGAGTTTCATACCTCACTTTCACAAAAACTACAGACCTATATACAGACATATCTTGGCGTTTACCTACTAGTTTGAAAAACTGAACCGTAGCTGCAAATAAATGTCAGTGTAGGCTATAAACGTAATATTAGCTCGTCACATTCTTGAAGATGATACCTACCAAGTAAAAAATCATGATTGCTCCGCACAAAGCAGAGAAGCAAGGACAATGTTAAAAGAGCGTTTATAAGTAGATGTAGAGCCTAGTCACGAAGAATATAAAAATGTTGTCTAGTTTTGAAAATATTACAGTGTCCGAAATCCGCTAAAAACAGAAGTCAACGACGTGAAAGAACGCACCGAGCACGCGAACATAACCGTAATCAATTCCTTTTGAACTTTAGCACTTCAGGTTGCAATTCATTTCTGGTCTTAAAACATTTTTGGACTCGTATGAATTAATGAATTATACTGCATTGACGTTACTTTAATGACGTTTCCATATTTTTATTAGAAAGTTCACAACCACGTTTGGTGAATACGAAATATGAAAGTAACAGCATTAAATATAGCAACAGTTTGTATCATAGTATTCCTCGTTTATTACCTAATGGTCACTTTGAGCACTATCATCGCTTCAGTTTCACTTTTTCACTAAGGAGTTTCGCGACTGTGTTAGACTTGTTCCTACCTTGATTACCTGTAACGACGTGCGCGCTGAGGCTTGTCTTTCCCGTTGACAACATCTCATTGTTTATGACGTGTTGTTTTACTCCCATAACGATTGTTTACTGATGGCAAAGAATATTTGTACCGAATTTGGTTGAAATTGGAGAATTAAAATAGGAGGAGGTGATGCGAAACAATATCACACGACGGTGCAGTTCCTCGCGATTTTCATTGTTTATGACGTCATATCTTGTTAACTGTATGTCGCGGTTAGTTCTTACGCCGCCTCCCCCCCCCCCCACACACACAATATTATCTTGAGGAATTCAACGTTTCTTTATTGTATTATTTCGAAAGTGTTCTTCAGATGTATTTAATTTGTTTCATGCAGACATCGGAAGATCTGCAATAGCGCTTACGACAACATCTTCGTCGCTGCCGGCAGATACCATTTTGTGATCACTACGGGTGACGACTCATTGTTAGATGCCTGGTCCCTCTGAAGACGGCGTAAACCATCCTGGCTTCATTACTGACAAAATAAATAAATTAAAATTAATAATCATCATCATGAGAGATTGATTATGCCTTTCAACGTTCAGTCTGGAGCATAGTACCTCTAATAAAATTCCTACATGATCCCCTATTCAATGCTAACATTGATGCCTCGTCTGATGTTATGCCTTTCAAAATCAATCTGCACCGAATCTAAGTACTTTCTTCTTGGTCTACCTCGACTCCGCTGACGAGCTCATGAGTCTCTTAGGTAACCTTGCTTCTGCCATGCGTGTAACATGACCCCACCATGTCAGTCTGTTCGCTCTAACTGCTTCATCTATGGCGTTCATTCCCTGCTTTTCCTTGATTTCCTCATTATTGACACCCTCCTGCCTTTGTTCCCATCTATTAGTACCTGCAATCATTCTTGCTACTTTCATATCTGCAACCTCAACCTTATGAATAAGGTAACCTGGATATCCACCCACCTTTCACTCCCGTACAACAAAATTGGTCGAAAGATAGAGCGGTACACTACTAACTCATTCTTGGTAATGACTTCCTTCTTGCAGAAGAGAGTAGATCTTAGCTGAGCACTCACTGTATTAGCTTTGCTATACCTATATTCAAGTTCTTTCACTATGTTGCCATCCTGTGAAAAATACATCCAACATACTTGTCTACAGTTCTAACTTTGTTTCTCCTATTTGGCACTCAGTCTGTTTAAATCTCTTTCCCACGGACGTTTACTTTGGAGATGCTGCTCTGCATATCATAACCCTTACAACTTTGATCGAGCTCTGAAATATTCGACCGTAATCTTTCAATTGAATCTACAATCAAAACTAAGTCATCTACGTCTGCGAGACTGCTTATTTTGTTTTCACCTATTTCAATCCCGCCCTGCCAGTCTACTGTTTTCAATATATGATCCATGAATAGTAAGAGAAACAGTGGTGACAGGTTACAGCCTTGTCTTACCCCTGAAACTACCCTGAACCATGAGCTTAATTTGCCATCTACTCTAACTGATGCCTGACAATCGACGTAAATATCTTTAATTGCTTGTAGAAGTTTGCCTCCTATTCCATAATTCTGTAGATCTGTGAACAGCTTCTTCCTAGAACACGGCCATAAGCGTTTTCTAAATTTATGAAACATAAAACTCATGAAACAAAATAAAATAATATAAAAAACTCACGGTTTTTTCCTTGGGAAATATTTTTGGGCAAGCGTACCTGAAAAAGAAAACAAAAATATATAAATAAAAATATTCGCAGCCTCAGAAAAAGCGCGTTCATTTAATTATATATACAACAGAGAACATAAAGTAGCGTGTAGCTGTCTACATCTTGTAGAACACGAATTCACCCGCAGGGGACAAGTGAAAGATAAAAAGCTGAAAAAATTAATAATAAAAAACAGCATTTAAGTTCTGCAGATTAGGCGAATAGATTCAGATTAGTTGTTCGTTCCATAGATCCATGTTGAGGAGATCTTCGCGGATTGGAACATGCAATTTTTAAGTGCTTATAATAATGAATACAGGTACATACATCATTTGGTTCTATTTAAAAATTTGTCAGTGGAGTAGCAGGAGTTGCCACTAGTAATTCTTTCAGGCACCTCTTAAACTAATCTTTATTTGTAGCTAAATTTCTTATGGTCGCTGATAAATTATGAAAATGTGTTCCTGTGTACCCCATTTTGAACTAAAGTAAGTGCTATCAAGTCTTTGTGTATATTGTTTTTGATCCTAGTATTGTATGTATGAACTGAACTGGTTGTTGGTAAAAGGGCTATATTATTTATGATAAATTTGATTAAGGAATGAATATACTGAGAGCCAATAGTTAGTATATCCAGTTCTTTGAATAGGCTTCTACAGGATGTCCGAAAACTTACTCCACAAATAAAACTTATTACACCCTTCTGTCCACCCTCATGAACCACAGACATTGCCGATGTGGGGTGGCTTGCGTGCTTCAACGCTGCAGATAGTCGTACCGTAAGTGCAACCACAGTGGAGGGGTGTCTGTGCAGAGGCCAGACAAACGTGTGGTTCCTGAAGAGGGGCAGCAGCCTTTTCAGTAGTTACAGGGGCAACAGTCTGGATGATTGACTGAGCTGGCCTTGTAACATCAGCTAATGTGGCTTTGCCACACAGTTACTGCGAACGGCTGAAAGCAAGGGGAAACTACAGCCGTTACTTTTCCCGAGGACATGCAGCTGTACTGTAAGAATATATGATGATGGCATCCTCTCGGGTAAAATATTCCGGAGATTACCGCCCAATAGAAATATTGGTAATTAATAGCATTTGATAATTAAACAGTATGAAGTTCACTGCAGACATTGACCATGCCAATGCACCAAATGTTACACAATTTTAATCTTAATAATTATGGTAGCAATGTATGTACACAGTTGGGTGACAACATTTATAGTTAGGCCATAGGTAGAAATTCTCCCCGTTGAGATTTGTTGTGTGCTTGTAGCTGACGGGAGGCCAGTGAGCAGGCCGACTTAATAATTATGGTAGCAATGTATGTACACAGTTGGGTGACAACATTTATAGTTAGGCCATCGGTAGAAATTCTCCCCGTTGAGATTTGTTGTGTGCTTGTAGCTGACGGGAGGCCAGTGAGCAGGCCGACTTAATAATTATGGTAGCAATGTATGTACACAGTTGGGTGACAACATTTATAGTTAGGCCATAGGTAGAAATTCTCCCCGTTGAGATTTGTTGTGTGCTTGTAGCTGACGGGAGGCCAGTGAGCAGGCCGACGTTGGTGGCTTGTTCCAACTTAGGATTTTCCAGCTCGCTTCCGGTGAGGGTAGAGAGGGACAATGGCGAGTGCCAGGTGCAGTGCAGTGCACAGCGTGAAATAAAATATTCTAATACTACTTGCATTTGAAGTAATACGATGCAGTTAGGAACCTTCAAGGCCCTCATTCCAAAATAGCCTATTGACAAATAAACAATACATTAGCTGATACAGTCACATCTGGCGTAATATGTTTAATTGACAATGAAAAGTAATAAATTACCAATGAATACAAGACAGTTTCACAACTAGCATGGCAATGTTTGTTTATAAAAGTAATATATTAACTATTTCTCATTTTATTTTCAATTAATCTTGTGTATTTTATGTTCAAATGTTTGTAAAGCTTATGGGACTTAACTACGGGGTCATCAGTCCCTAAACTTACAAACTACTTATGAACTACTTACACACTAGGACGGCACAAATATCCATGTCCGAGGGGGGATTCGAACCCCCGACCGTAGTGGCCGTGCAGACCGTGACTGAAGCGCCTCAGCCGGCGTGTATTTTATCTCGAAATATTCAGTTAAATCACTTATCTGTGATATAAGAAATTGCACTATTATAATAAATAATACGAAGTATGTTTATACCAACATAAAAAACTAAGAAGAAATTTGCTTAATATGTAGTGTAATTATTTTGATTTTAAGTAAAGTTTTAGAAATGTATTGGCTGAGCGCTGTACGTTGGAAGTCGGTTAGAACAGCTCACATGGGGAAGTTGATGACGTAGGGAAAAACCCGGCAGTTGGGCAGGAAGTGACGAGTGGGGGGCGAGTGGGGTAGCTGGCCGGGCGGTGACGCTCTGACAGTCGGCATGTGGATCTGCAGGTGGAGACTTTAGATTTGTGTGTGGCAATTGCCAAGTGTGGTTGCTCGTCGTAGACTGCACCAAGTTGTATCGAGTGCTACTGTGTGTTAGGAATAATTAGCCGGTGGAACAAGGTGTGCATCGCACTAAAAGTGACTGTGTTTTGTTAATGTAACACGTGTCGTCGCATAGGCATGAACATAAACGGTGTTTTAGACAGCCACATGGTGTGAAAACAATTTGCGACAAATATTCATTTTGTCTAGGGGCTCACAAGCTATAATTTTTTTTTGATAAATGTGTCGACGTACAGGTGTATCAGCCACAGGGTTTTAATATAGTGTAATAAATAACATAAAGTGAACTTTCACGTGTTTTCAAAATTAGTAGTTAGTACACCCTTTTCTCTCATGAACTTACTTTATTATGAATTTGTTTTGTTAATCATATGCAGAGAAGGAAAGCTGTGAACGTGTGATATCATCCCCTAAAAAACGAGTCAAACAGTAGTAATCACAGTTCCAGTGCTTTTGCATGTTTAGGAATATGGTTCACAGTTGGTGGTTGTGAGTTTTAAAAAATTAAACTTTCCCCATTTTAAACTCTCACCCCGACCTTCACCCTCGCACTACTCAGGAGGATGTCGTCATAAAGGAAAAAACCCTTCTGTAATTTGAAAAAGTATGCTTGACGTGAAGAGTTAACCCCAAACATTATACCATATAATGTTATGGAATGAAAATAAGCAAAGTATGCAACTGTTTTATTTTTATGTTTCCTGATAACATTTTTACTGTAATTACAGATTTGTTAAGTCGTTTCTGCAATTCTGCGGTGTGCTCCTCCCAACTGAATTTATTATTAAGATGTAATCCCAGGAATTTAATAGTTTCAGCCTCTTTGATCTGCTTTTCTTCATACTTTATGCATTACCGGATCGAAACCTCTTACATGTTGTGAACTACATGTAGTGAGTCTTTTCAAAGGTTAATGTCAATGAATTGGCTTTAAATAAGAAAATAACCGACCTTACTAGAACTACGATCGACATGCTATTTATTTCAATACTTATATCATCTGCAAACAAAACTAACTCTGCTTCGGCAGTGTAAGTGATGAGAGATTAATTTACACAAGAAAAAGCAATGGCCCTAAGATGGATCCTTGTGGGACACAACATGTAACTTCTTCCCAAATCGATGATGACTGTTAATTGACTAGTCCCTCGGAATGACACTCCTTATTTCCCGTTAGCGAGGTACGACTTTAACCATTTTGCAGCAATGCCCATGACACCACAGAATTCTAATTTTGGTTAGGACAAAGTTGCGGTTCACACAATCAAATGCCTTTCACATATCAAAGAGAACACCTGTTGCTTGTAATGTATTAGCTAATGAAGTAAGTACATTCTCACTGTAGATGAAATAGCTTTCTTGATATCGGAACCTTTCAGAAAACTAAACTGTGTTCTGAACAATATATCATTCGTGGTCAGGTGGTTGAGCAGCTGCTTGTACATTACCTTTTCTAGAATTTTCGAGAATGCTGGCATAAGTGAAATCTCTAATCAAGAAAGGGGCTAAATATCAGATATTTTAGCCACTCAGGAAATCTTCCAGTTACACCAAACTTAAAATTATGATAAATTCACAAAACACGCTTTAATTAACTTTATTGATATTTCATCGTAAACACTACAATGTTTTGTTTTGAAAGATTTCTTTATGGATTTCTTGTAGTTAAGTGAGTGACATATTCATGTAACTGAAGTTATTTATAAATGCTAGTTTCAGATATTCAAGGGCATTGTTTACTGACCCTGACAATCCCATATTATCAGTAACAGATATAAAGTGCTTTTTAAACAGATTTACCACACTATACCCATCAGATACAAAAGTGCCATATCTTAATGTTGCTGCTGAACAACAAGACTGAACACCTAATCTTCTTTGTTTTTGTTGCAACTACCGGGGAATACTTTACCATGAAGTTCTTCTAAATAGAACAGGTAGCTGTTGTGAATTATCATTCACGGCCGTGTGACGGAAAGAACTTCATTATCACACTTCCTGCCAGTCGAACGTGTTTGCAACCACGGAAAAATACCATATTTGCAAGTTCACTGATAGAACGTTCTAGTTTACACGAGTTTCCATATCAGTTCAACAGATCTTGAAGGTGTCTCTGCTGCGTTGCCTAAAGTTTGTCTCAGCTGTGCTACTAAATTAAGACCTGTTTAATTTTCTTATCAAAAGTCTTTAACAGTTCATAACCGCTGTATTAGATATTTTTACACGAAACTCTAACGAATATTCAGACGGACATAGGCTACAAATGATACTAGCTGCTAAGCCCGGCATTGCCCGGGTATGTATGCACTTTTCTAAACATATTAGAAACGAAAATAAAAACTAGAAAAAGATTTCATCTTCAGCTTAGAAATTATGAAACAGTAAAAAAAAAATTTAAGTGCAGTATCCAAAGAAAGAAAAATAATAATAAAATACAAATGATGTCTAACATTAATTCAAAACTTGACTATAAATAATATTTATTGATACTTGTGATGGGAAAGTTTTTGTGACTCATTGTTTACGACGTCATATCTCCTGAAATATGTTTCGTACTATGATTTAAATGTGAAGGTACATTCAGTGGTATATGTTGCTAATGTCAGCAATATATGTCGTGAATGGTGATAGCAGTAAACCTCATGCGCGATGATGCGGTTTTTCATCAAATTTTTTTGACTTCATATCTCGTGAACTGCATGGCGAACTGTGATACAATATCGAAGGAACATTCAGTGGTAGGTATGTGTACTGCCTGTGAATTGCCTCGCGAATACAATTTACAGTGTTGAAGTAATAACTTGAAACCTCATGCCAAATGGCGTAGATGTACATCAAGAATATCGGAAAATTAGTAAGCGATAAACTTTTTCCTTTCATCATTTTGTTGGGGTTGTCAGAATAGTATAGTCTATGGGATTTAACTACAGGGTTATCTGTCCCTAAACTTACAACTACTTATCAACTAACTAAGACTAAGGACGGCACAAATATCCATGCCCCAGGGGGGATTCGAACCCCCGACCGTAGTGGCCGTGCAGATCGTGAGTGGAGCGCCTCTGTCCCCTCGGCCACCACGGGCGGTGGGGTTGTCAGAGAGAAAAGTTTCGTAAAGATCTGAAATTATGTTCAAAGTTTATTTCAAGTCGCCCTCATCCTCAAATTGTTCAATAAAATCACGCTATCACGCTTCGCATGATGGGGCAGTTTTCATGGTTTATTACGTGATATCGTATGAACTATGTATCGAAGGTGGTTTTGCAACCGTAGCAAATGATTCTTGACCTCAAAGAATATTTGTGCCAAATTTGGTCGAAATCGGTCCATTAGTTTAGGAGCAGATGTACAATATTAACGTACGATTTTTCAAGAATGCCAATGTTTATGACGTCATGTCTCCTAACGTATGTGTCGATTGTTGCCTGATAGTAAGGAACATGCATACTAAGTTTGGTTGAAATCGGACCAGTAGTTTAAGGAGGAGGGGGCGGGGGAGTGTTGAAGACACACACACACACACACACACACACACACACACACACACACACACACACACACACACACTCTATATATTTGTGTGTGTGTGTGTGTGTGTGTGTGTGTGTGTGTGTGTGTGTGTGTTCAAAACGCCCCCCTATATATATAACATATGGATATAGGCTGTGTGTTTTATTCAAAACGTTCAATTGCTAGTAAATCTATCGGACATAGCTGCTGAGGTCATTGGTCCCTACACTTAAAAAACTACTTACAGTTACTATACTAAGAACAACACACAGACCAACGGTCGACGTAGGACTCGAACCTCCGACGGGAGCGGAGGCGAGATACGTAACATGGCGCCCCAGACCGTATGTTTCATTAATGTAGGTAAATTATGAAGCGTATGTAATACACTGACAGGAGACCATGTTACTAAAATCTTCATACATTCTTGAGATTTGTTTCCAAATTTTTATACGATATTGAATATTTGATCTTGAAACCGAATGCGAGAAAGGATATGATATATTGTGCTGTGAAAATGTATAGCTTCCTTTTCTTTACGAACTAAGATGGCATTTAAGCGTTTAAATAGATCAATTCACCCGTATGTATTTTGCATCATTGTTATAATTTTACTCAAAACTTGAATACAAACCGATGTGTTATTGTATTTCCTTCTTTGCAGTCGGTTTAATCAGAAAAGTGATACGGGATACACCACACCAGATCAAGTTTTGCAGTATGTGGAGGCAGCAAGGATTGCTATATCCCAAAAACACGTGCAGAATATCTTTGATTCAATGCGCAGTTGCACAGATCACTTCTTACTTTTGTACTTTACGTCATGTGATCTATGTGCAATGTGTTATCTCCCAAATAAATTTGGCTTCACACGAAGGTCGTCCTTTCTGTTGCATTTTACCTTGTACAGACTATTGCCTACTTCTGCTCGGGTGAGATCGCATTGCCAGAAGCGGGGAATGGTGACAAGTAAAATATTAAAACAGGTTACAACGGGAAAAATCTAAGCGTGGAAGTTGACGTGATGTGGATTCGAACTGCTATCTTTTCGAAAGCGAAAATGCTGCGTCACCTTGTACTGATTTATCTACTAAAGCGCTGTGCAGACGACATTCATACAGTCATATAACCGTATTCACACTTCGAGAGCCAAAACTTTTAAACAAAAAGACATGTACTTATGGCTCCTGCAGAACAGAGTAGCGTAATGTCTTCTCACCAGCTGGCTTCGGTGGAAATAATACACGAAGAAAGGTAGACGTTACTCAAAAAATGTTCATACGTTCAAATGTTTGTATCCTATGTGACCAAACTACGTTGGTCATCAGTCTCTAATCGTACAAACTACTTAAACTAAGTTAAACTAACTTAAGGACAACACACACATCAATGCCCGAGGGAGGATTCGAACTTCCGACGTGGGAGGCCGCACGATCCGTAACGTGGCGCTCCAGACCGCTCGGCAAGGAATTTTCCAGAGTCCCTTACAATCGGAGAACATATAATCTCTCTTTTTGTCCAACTTTCAACCAAATTGCTTACTGACAAGGAGACCCCATGTGTGTATCGGATTTTAGAATTTTTTATATTTATGGTACGCGAAGTTCAGGATTCAAATAAGTATCATTTAAAGCCATTCCACGCAAATCTAAAAAAATCTCAAAAAATCGACTTTGAAGTTTTGCAAGTACACGTAAGTGTCAATAAGTAAATCGGCTGCAGCATGTGTTGGTGTAGTTCAGGTGGTAGCTTTCTGGCCTTACAACTTTAGAGTCGGTGGTTCGAATCCTTCTGCGACAGACTTTGTTTTCCCGTTGTGTTCGAATATGTACCGAATTTTAATAACTAATGGTAATTATTACGAAAAATGCACATTTTTGGTTTATTCGTATTTTTCTATATTGTATAAAAGGTTGTTAATAATTATGGTTTCAATAGAAAAAAAACATAAGTTACATTTTTTTACAGTACTGGCTTCACTATTGGTTAACAACGGTAGTCTTTGATTGTTCAATTTGAGAAGAGCTACGACGCTGTTTGTGGAAAGTCATCTACATAGCTACTAATGGCTTTCCAAGCAGCTAACCTACTCAACCATCGTTTCAGGTGACGAGTTGTTCAGCTCGTCTACATACAAATAAACAAGAACTGGCAACACTTTGAATTAGATACCCCAAAATCTTTTATATAGCTCAACTCCAAAACAACGAAGAAAATAATTGCCACAGTGGGATTCGAACCACCGACGTGTGAGGCCAGGACGCTACCACCTGAGTTATACCGACAGATTCTGCAACTGGTATAATTATTGGTACTTACGTATAGTTGCAAAACTGCAAAGTGGATTTTCTCGAGAATTTTTTAGAGTTGCTTCGAATGGCTTTGGCTGAGTGGTGTTGTATGGTCTTGATGCCGCTCTCCACCCTACTCTTTCCTCTGTAAGCCTCTCTGCACATCGGAAACGCACATCCATTTGAATCTGCTTACTGTATTCGTCTCCGGGACACTTCCCTTCAATGCCTTGAAGTCTGACAATGTGTTCCACCAATCGGTCTCTTCCCTTAGCCAAGATATGACAGAAAATTCTTTTCTCCCCAAATCTGTTTAGCACCTCGTCATTAGTGACTCCATCTACCCATCTGATCTTTAGCGTTCGTCTGTAGCACCAAATTTCAAAATCTTCCATCATCCTTTTGTCTGAACATATCGGCCACGTTTCACTCCGGTACAATGCTACAGTCCAGAAAATGCTCTCAGAAATTACTTCCTAACATTTAAATTAATTCTGAACGGCAACAAATTGCACTTCTTCAGAAATGCTTCTGTTCCACATTCATTTTGCATTTTATATCGTCTTTACTTCGCGCATTAGAAGTTATTTTGCTACCCATAAAGCAAAACTCATCTACTACCTTCATTGTGTTCCTTCACAACCGCTTGATTTTCTTATACTACATTCCACTACCTAATTAACTCCTTAAACACAGCCTGATTTTCTTAACCCAGATAGCGCTGACGTCCTTCCAGAAGGACGACAACGGAGCCTTAGGTTTTCATACTTGTAGTTACGAATTCGCGCACAGTGCTGTTTTTCATTTCTTTGAATCTCCTCTTCAGATCAATTTTATTTTGTATTGTTGATTACAAAGTGGTAGAATATGGCTACAAAGTTGAGGTTGATGTAAGAGATATTTGAGATATCCTCGTAGTTAGTTCGGTATTTCTTGAACATTCTTTAATTTTTGCGACATTTTTATGTATATATTTCATCATGAACCGTGTTTTAATAATAATGATTAATCAGATGAAAATTCTAAAACCTTCATTTTGACGTCCTCCCATAAAGATGGGCAATATTCCAAAACTAATGGTGTCTCTGTGAAAAAAACATCACTTATCACGTTATGATGCAGACATATGATGGTAATTTATACCTTTTGAAATAAAATTAAAACAAAAAATAATTTCGCGCTATCTGGGTTAAATAGTATTCTATTACCCTTGTTTTGTTCTTGTTCATCTTATAATCTCCTTTCAAGACACTGTTCATTCCGTTCAACTGCTCTTTCAGGTACGTTTGCTGTCTCAGACAGAATCACAAGCTCAACAGCAAACCGCAAAGTTTTTATTTCTTCTCCCTGAACTTTAATGCCTTCGGCAAATTTCACATTCCAGTCCTTGAGAGCTTGCTAAATGTACAGATTGAATAACTTTGGGGAAGGGCTACAACCCTGCGTTACTTCCTTCTCAATCACTTCATCCCTTTCATGCCTTTCCACTCTTACAATTGTCGACTGGTTTTTGTACAAGTTGTACGTAAGTTTTGTTTCTCTGTATTTTACCTTTCTATGTTCAGAATTTGAGAGTGTATTCCAGTCAACATTGTAGAAAGCTTTTTTCAAATCTACCAAAGCTAAAAACGTAGATTTGCCTTTTCCTACAGCTATCTTCTAGGAAAAGTCGTGATTATTGTCTCACACGTTCATATATTTGTCCTAAATCCAAAATGATCTTCTCCGAGGTCGGATTCTATCAGTTTTCCATTCGACTGTTAATAATTCTTGTTATTATTTTCCAGTCATGACTTATTAAAGTGATCTTTAATTTTCACACTTGTCTCCATTTGTTTTCTTTGGAATTGAATTTATTATATTTTTCTTTAAGTATGGGGGTATTTCTCCAGTGTCATTCATCTTGCCTTTCTGTAGAATGCAAATACGGTGTGTTTAATCGCTGCAGCACTGTCTCGATATACTGGGTCAGTTGAAAAAATGTCGGGACTTTGTCCACAATTTTTTTACGCTTACCTTTGGCTTATTGCTCATTACCTCCTTTTAAACAGTTTTCTCCACGATTTAATACAACACTCACAACGCGATTTTCACTTCCGGAAGCAGTCTTGGTGCACCTGTTTCTGGATCGCACGAAGTGCCGTCTGCAAATGGGATTTACAACTTTGAAAATAAAAAAGTAGTATGGGAGCTCATCCCCGTGTGCTTCCTGCTTCATTTTGTGTGTCTCTGTACAGGGTTTCTTGAGTTTCACGTAAATTTAATGCAGACGCGTTGTTTCTCTAACTCTGCCCTCTGGAACTTCCGAGAACTTGCGACACGACGTTCTACTCAGTACAGCACTGAAGAACAACTGACAGACATACAGTAATGAAACTTCCGGCAGCTACACATGAACACACACCTGTGCATGGGTGCCAACCGCATTTCGCTCCAACATTCCACTGGTGCGAAATCAAGAATGTTAAGAAATTTTGCCCGTAAACTCACACACGGACTGTTACATTATGGTTCGGAAGGAGCCTCCCTATTTTCCTAAAATCCGATAGCATGGATGCAAACAAATTTCACTTTTTATAAAAGCACAACAAAATAATTCACATGTATTTTCAAGGAATCATAAGAAACGTGATGGTGCTTGTCAAACTGATATTTAGTCTCCTACTCGTGTGTGTGAAATACAAACTAAAAGTCAAGGTTTAACGAAAATAATTTTTCGCTTCAAATATGTAGTTCAATAGCTTGTAAAAAGAACTGTCAGTACGTTTCATCTGTTAAGTACATTTAGAGGTCCGGAATTTTAAGCTGAGTATAGTGCGACCTTGCTGCCGCCTGCTTGAGTTTCGCGTAGGGATCACAAAGACAAGATAAGAGAAATTAGGGCTCGTACGGAGGCATGTGGGCATTCTTTTTTTTCCTCGTTCAGTTTGGGAGTGGAATAGGAAAGGAAGTGCCTAGTGGTGGCACAGTATACCCTCCGCCACGAACCTTACGGTGAATTGCGGAGTATGTATGTAGATGTAGGCACATGTAACAACTGTAGCCCTCGCATTAATATTTGCAAATGCGGAGAATGTCAAATGCATTAATAAAGGTGTAATGAGAATACGATGTTAAAAATCTACGCTTACTTTCCACTACAAACGATAAGATCTGCAACTCTCAATTCTATTTCACGTTACTCCTGAAGATGGAAACAGTTTCCTGCCCAGAATTTTGTTCAAATGTTTGTCAATTTTCTAACAATTTTATATGATTACTTGTAGAAATTAGGGTTCTGTTTAGTTCACCTGCTATATTCAGACACTGTTAATTAAATACTGTACTACAAACGATAAGATCTGCAACTCTCAATTCTATTTCACGTTACTCCTAACGATGAAAACAGTTTCCTGCCCCGAATGTTCAAATGTTTGTCAATCTATCGGACTCAACTGCTGGGTTATTAGTCCGTAGCTTACAAACTATTTAAACTAAGGTAAACTAACCTAAGGACAACACGGGGGGGGGGGGGGGGTGGACTCGAACCCCCGACGGCGAACGGCCGCGCGCACCGCAGCATGGCGCCCCAGCGCGCACGGCTAATCCGCCACGGCTCCTGCCCCGAGCCACGTGACTTAGATGCTGGTTTCAGTTTAATGACGATACGCGCAGTTTATGTTAACGTTTGGTCTACGCGCGCAACACAGCCAGTCTCGAGTAGCCATGCGCTGACTGTGAGGAGACGGCTGTGGCGCGCACGCCGTGGCCCGGAAGTTGCACGTGTGCAGCATGTAATGTAGCGGTAGAAGCAGGTATTCAATTATACCTTACGATTCCCTTATGTAAGTACCCGATACCAATTGTTCTATCCTCTGTTCATTCCAGCTTATACCATTATATTTATAGCATGACCTAACATAGTTCAATCATTTGCATAAACAGCATATCCTATTTCATTTAAGAAAAGTGTAATGCTCATTAACTTAAAGAATTCAGCATCAGTATCACTGTTTAATTAAAATTCAATAGTCAACAATGTGGAAAATTATAGAAATTCGATAAATACAGCATTGTTATAATTAATAGTGTTGTCAAGTAAGCAAATCATAAAATATTAATTTAAACCCAAAATGTACATAAAAGAGATCACAAGTGTAACTTTAAATGTTCAAAATGTTCAAATGTTTGTAGAACTTATGGGACTTAACTACGGGGCCATCAGTCCCTAAGCTTCCAAACTACTTATGAACTAGCTAAGACTAAAGACGGCACAAATATCCATGCCCGAGGGGGGATTCGAACCCCCGCCCGTAGTAGCCGTGCAGACCGTGACTGGAGCGCCTCAGTCCCCTCGGCCACCGCGGCCGACTAACTTTAAATCATCTCTGTATATTTTCGTGCTGATAGTGAACATATCTGAATATATATCCAGATAATTATTAATGTCACAATT
The DNA here is from genome assembly GCA_026315105.1 of Locusta migratoria. Classification (NCBI taxonomy): domain Eukaryota; kingdom Metazoa; phylum Arthropoda; class Insecta; order Orthoptera; family Acrididae; genus Locusta; species Locusta migratoria. The sequence goes on from CM048747.1 coordinate 14,220,190, forward strand.
AGATTAAGTCATACGAACATTTTAAGTAATTTCCGGTATACATAATAACTCTGGAAGAAATATTGTCCGTGTTATACAACAGATAATATATTAATGAGGAACTGGTCTGTAATCATCAAGTTCATTGTAATTAAAAAGTACTAATTGTAACAAACAATCACAATAACGTATGAACGCATCGTATTGTCAAAATTTTATAAATAGACGCAAGTGACTGATGTGAAGTTAGTGCGAGTGCGGTTCAACTCAGTATGTGTTCCAGTTTATGTCAGTTAGTTCTGTAGGATGAAGCCAAATTTTTAATAAAAGAAGTTGAGAGAAATAGTGTTTCAGTTATTTACCACCTTATCAAGATACGTATCAAGTGAATTAAGAATAATTGATGTGTAAATCAAGAAATTAATTTTCAGTGCTACTATATTGTAGTGTTCCCAATAATTAAGCAAAATAGAAAGGAACATTCCAAGCAGCTCTGCACGTGTGTGTGTGTGTGTGTGTGTGTGTGTGTGTGTGTGTGTGTGTGTGTTGCCCTTAGTGTAAGTTAAAGTAGTTTCTAAGTCTAGGGACTGATGGCCATAGCAGTACGGTCCAATAGGTTTACAACCGTCTTAAAATTCGTTTAGTAGCTTTTGTGTTTATCGAGGAGGGCAGAAAGACAGACGCGGTGGGAAGACTTTGTTTTATAATATGGATAGAGGTAATCGAGGGATCGGTTCGTGCACAAAATCCGCCACTGGCAATTACGGACGGATATAGGGCCAACATGGCTCAAGGTTCCTACAGCGAACGACTTGCTCGCGCTGTTGCACTTCGCCGAGTAGTAGATACGGCACCATACTATGAGGGATCCTGTAACGTTTGTACATACTCTTACATTTGGAAGTAAGAAAGGAGATTCGTGTGTGGCGATAAAGTTGTGACTGCTAGATACTGAGTAGTTGAGTTCGTTGTTTGCTTGTTTGTTTGTGCATACGTTCCTAACTGAACACAACTTCTCTTTCTCGTACTGTGACTAGTTCTGTGACACTGCAGCACGGACAGGAGACCTGTCGCCTGCCGTATTCTTAGCGCTTCTCTCAACTTTGTCCTCTTTCTATAAATACGAGAGGCGCCAGCAATGCGCTCCAATTAGAGAGAGAGAGAGAGAGAGAGAGAGAGAGAGAGAGAGAGAGAGAGTCAGGGACAACAAGACAAGTGGAAAGCATTAGGAGGCTACTTTAAAAGCACAGTCACCGGGGTTTCCCATAGTCCCTGCTAGGGAACCGTCCGCTACACGTCTCGCCAACAGAGGCAGCACATTGGATGATGTATGCGCTTCCAGGACAATAGGCGATTACTTGCCAACCAGGATTCATGGAGCTGTCGGTAACAGTCATACTTGAACAGAATACCTGCATACGTACAAGCGGGACATTTCCTATCCCACCGTGCAAAACAGTGTTAATATTGGTTGCCCTGTGGAAAATTGCGATTCTTCAGGCGTGCATATTTCGGGGTCTAATGATCACAGAGTTGGCCCTGGGCGTAGTGATAGTTTGTTTACATGTCGGGAGTAATGGTGAGCCGCAACTATCCTACAGCGCAGCGCCAAAATTTGAACACTACACGCATCCTGCAGACCAGCCAAACTCAGCAAAGCGGTTGGCTTTTGAAGAGGACGTATGGTCTTTGGTGGTCGTTATTAGGCTTATAGACCACGATTTGTTCTTGCTCAGTTCATGAGAAAACGGCTAAAAACCATGATATTTGGGTACAGGTATCTTGAATAAACAGCAACCAGTCGCCTTTAATATAAAATGTTCGAATTATTTTATTTTTTTCATTACCTGTTACGATATCCCTAGCATATCATAATCAGATGGTAAAACGGTTTTTTATAATAAATTGGGTGCCGAGTGGGATTTACGTACCTGTGACAATTAGAGAACAAAATAAACTTTAATAAAGATTTTGAATACAGCTGCTGGTATTTTCATACATCTATATAACATAAAACGAGTCTGCTACGAGGAGAGAATTATTGACATAATAATATCGACGTGAAGCCGCTACTTACAATTGGTAATATCCATAATCCATTCTGGAGTTGTATTTATTCGACATGTTTATGTTTTAAAGTTTTATACTAAATTCACTTTATCACAGTTCCCACAAGCGGCACAGAAGTAAACAAACCGAAGATATTCCCCATGAACGTTGTGTAAAGATTGTGTATCTCTACAGAAATCTTCGGTAGACATTTGCATTATCCTGATAATTACACATTGGATCAAAATATGTCGTATGGATTCTTTTGTCACTTCCTGGTAGAACAATTCAATATTTCTGCTTTAAAACAAACCACTTATTTTTGTTCTAATAATTTTCATTTACGAACTAGTTTCCGGCTTATTAGGCCCTCTTTGGGTAATGTTTAGCTGAAGATGGCGTAATAAGCCGCAAACTAGTTCGTAAATTAAAAAAAAATAGTAAAAAAAAAAAACAGATTTCAAGAAATATACTTCGATATTTTTTCATATCATAGAATTTGGTTTCTTCGTCAGATAAAGGGATGATTTTATTTTAATTACTAGCTGAAAACCTGGCGTTGACTGAGTATTTACTTATTTATTTATTAGTTCATTCATTCGAGCCTTGAGTTAGTACCTGTCCTATCCCTTCTATCTCTGTCCATTCTCTTTTACCGTAAACATATTTTTATGGGAGACTAGATGAGGAATATGGATGTCTTTGATATATTGTCTCATATTTATTGAATTGTATGTTGTACAATTGTATAATTGTGCAGGAATATATTCGCTTGTATAATGATATACGTCTGTAAAATCTGTCATGAATACAGTTCATAGTAAAGTAGTAATAGATTGAAACCTGATGCGTGATACGGTACTGCTTATTATGTCCTCGTATATCATGAACTACGTGTCGTACTGTGATACAATTTCGAAGGTACATTCAGCTGTATGTTTTTGTACTGTTAGTAAAATTTTCTGCGGGTACAATATATAGTGTAGAAATTATAAATTGCAAACGTCATTCTGTATGTCGTAGTTTTAAATTCATGAACAGCGGAAAAGTAGTGAGCGAGAAACTTTTTCCTTTCATCATTTTGCTGTGGTTGTCAGCGAGAAACAGTAAAGATTTGAAATTATGTTTAAAGTTTTGCAAGTCCCTAAGTACTGTCATTCTCATATAGTGTATTTATAAAGTCTCGCGCATTATGTGGCAGTTTCTTGCAACTATCGTTTATGGCGTTATATCTCCTCAGCCATGTTGTCGTATGTGGTTTTTACCATTGCAGCAGTTGGTACCTCACGGTAAGGAACATGTGTACCACATTTGGTTTAAATCGGTCCAGTAGTTCAGGAGAAAATGAGCAACATTATCGCGTGATGCAGCAGTTTTTCGCGCATCTCATTGTTTATGACGTCATATCTCATGAACTGTGTGTTGTACGTGAATCTAACACTTACGGTGACCGTCCTCATGGATGGAAGCTTACGAGTGCAAAATTTCATAAAAATTGGAAAAAACTGTAGATTTGTATGCAATACATACGCACGCAAGCTCGCACACACACACACACACACACACACACACACACACACACACACACACTGCTTTATATATAAAAGATCGTTACAACTACCATGTGGGATGAAATTACGTGTAGTACAGCACATATTTCAAAGAGTTTGCAGAGGTAAAACACGCTGACGTCCCGAATGGTTGATTTGCTATAGTACATAACACAGTACGGCATGAGATATCGAATTTTCATTTAAAATCGAAAGCGCAGCAATGGCTCGTTGCATTCTCGAGATGCTGGTTTCATATCCCACGAGCGGATCCACATGGTTTGCTCATTTCCGTCCACGCTAAAAATGTTCAAATGTTTGTTAAGCTTATGGGACTTAACTACGTGGTCATCAGTCCCTAAACTTACAAACTACATATGAACTACTTACGAACTAGGACGGCACAAATATCCATGCCCGACCGTAGTGGCCGTGCTGACCGTGACTGGAGCGCCTCAGTCACATCGGCCACCGCGGCCGGCTCCGTCCACGCTAACTTGCTGGCCGTAAGGAAATACTTATTCGATTATAAGGAAACTATTCTGTAAAGTGATTTGATTTTGGACACTGTACAGGGTTATATATTCTCTCGAAAAAAATATTTATTTTTGTTACTCATCATAACCCGGATATAAATATGCTGAAGCAAATAACGAATGAAATCTTTACAGACCTGCAATGGACCCGCATTGAGGATGACGGTGGTTTTCTTTCGGTCTTATCTGATTTTCCTAAATTACGCAATGATTCCTATCAAACCACCCGTCGATATCTTTAAAAATAAGCCTTTGCTCTGTCTCCAGTAACCACGTTGTAGGTGGTCGAATATTCTATTGTTCCTTCCTTCCCTTCCTTTTTTTCACAGACCTATAGTATTTGTATTTTGCGAGCAGCGCATCCTGCTGTAGGAAGGAAAAGAAGGGAACCCACTGAAAAAATGCTCCTGTCAAAGCACAGAAAAGGCAAGTGTGTTCCTGTTTAAAAGACTCTGACAGAAAAGTCGGCCCTCTTTCCGCTTCCTCGCCAAAAATATCGGCAGGCGAACATATTGGCGCTTTTGTGCTGAAACGAGTAGCAATATATGATGGTGGAAGAGATAGGAGACAATACCAGTGGCAGAGGAAGCACAGACTTCCGCTGGGAGAGAGACAGTCAGTGGCAGTAGAAAAGATAAATGGATGCAGACAGAGGGCAGTGTGAGCAAAAGAGAGTGGCATGAGAAACAGAAGAGGTTGGACGAGTGAGAGAACTCCTCACAAAGTGCGCAGTAGAAATGTTTCTGTTATCGGTAAATCAGATATATGTACAGTATTTAATTAACAGTGACTGAATATAGCAGGTGAACTAAACAGAACCCTAATTTCTACAAGTAATCATATAAAATTGTTAGAAAATAGCTTTCTGAGGCTGTTACATGAAATAGTCCTTCAAGAAACAAAGGGGGGAAGAATGAGTCAATAATTATATCACTAAATACTAAGGACTCTTGTGGATATGACGGGGTATATAATGTAGTACTGTTCTATGTTAGCCTAGAACTTAACCATATTTGTAATTTTTCCTTTCAGAATGTTCCGTATCCTGGTAGATTAAACCACTTTATAAAAAAGGAGAAAGGGATGATGTAGACAATTACAGACCTATTTCTACGCCATCGGTGTTTTCTTAAACTTGTTGAAAAGCCTGTATATTCAAGTTTAATTGATCATTTCAGTTCAGATAATTTGTTGTCAGATGTACTGTTTGGTTTCAGAAATGGTTTAACGACAGAAAAAGCTATATTCTCTTCTCCCTGTGTGGCAATTGGATTAAATAAAAGGCTACGAACATAAGGTCTCGCGGAACTCCTGAAAATATAAAAACATTAAGCTAATTACTCTGTTTCGTTATTGATACTTTTTATTTAGGCTTAAGATTGTCATGTGCATAGACTACTGTAGGTTTTCATATTACGACACTCTTGTTAAAATTTCGTGATCTGACTTGTTCCATGATCATGGAGTCTTGCTGTTCAATTAGATCCTATAGAACGAAAACCCATATTTATTATTAATTATCTTCAAAAGTAAAACGCCGAGAGCGCAGAATGATTATTTAATCTACTGACAAACGGTTTCAGTGGCCAATGCCACCATCATCAGGTAGTTAAAATTCTACAATGTGGTCACCCTACGTTGTTTACAAACTAGAGGTTAAATAGAACGTGTAAGATAGTACTTAGAGTATAAAATACATAAGTTACATAATCAAATGTTCTAAAAGAGGCATACGATGAGTCAAAAACAGTGTGAACATTCTTTACTTTCTCGAAACTACATTTTCAGATCATTAGGCACATATATCGTCATAATGGTTTGAGCTTTGTTCACCAAATTTCTCCCCAATTGAAGAATGGGGCAGTATCTTTGTATTATGCCTAATACATTGAGAAATGATCTATGTCATTCTGTATATACTTTTAATTGTAATTTACTAGACAAAATATTGAAGTGTGATAAGCTTCTTTTTATATTCCCAGATTTACTCCAAACTACAAGACAAGAGCCATAATGTATTCCTACGATCAAATGTTCAAAATTCAAATGTTTGTACAGCTTATGGGACTTAACTACGGGGTCATCAGTCCCTAAACTTACAAACTACTTACGAACTACCTAATACTAAGGACGGCACAAATATCCATGCCCGAGGGGGGATTCGAACCCCTGACCGTAGTGGCCGTGCAGACCGTGACTGAAGCGCCTCAGTCCCCGCGGCCACCGCGGCCGGCTTCCTACGATCGTTTTCAGCAGCTTATCACAGTCTAAATGCTATTAGATGGTTCCAGAATGCGAACGTGCATTACAAAAACATATATCAGACAAAATATTGTAATTTTTAAACTATAAAAGATATTTCAATTAACTTCCTATTACATAATGTTCAAATGTTTGTTAAGCTTAAGGGACTTAACTACGGGGTCATCAGTCCCTAAACTTACAAACTACTTATGAACTACCTACAACTAAGGACGGCACAAATATCCATGCCCGGGGGGGATTCGAACCCCCGACCGTAGTGGTCGTGCAGACCGTGACTGAAGCGCCTCAGTCCCCTCGACCACCGCGGCCGGCACGGCTTGAGTTAAAGACATTCAGTGTTGGTACAAAATCGCAACTTCCTCCGCATTGTAGATCAAGAGTAATGTGCACCGAAAGCAAGGTGTGAAAATGCAGTCGGTTCGCGTGCAGGTGTCCTTAATAGGTGCGTTTACTCTAGCTTTGGAGAGGAATCTGTCGGCTGACGCATTTCGCATTGCGGAAAGCCTGACGCCACGATGGCACGCCTGTGGCCGGCATGTGGTGTCAGCGTGAGGAGAGAGGGGCTGATGCGCGGACACAAATAAACGCTGGCGGCCGTCCCTGTCACACGGAATGCGCCGCTGCAGTTTGCACTTAGATGTACGATGGGCGAATTATCGACAGATGGGTGACACGTCCAAGTTGTGATTCTTACTGTAGCTCTGCGACCCAAGCCTCAGCGAAGTCAACGAAAAGTTGATAACGCTGACCGCCTTTCAATAACGAGGTAATGAAACATCGGACACAAGTTTCAATTGGAGAATGCTATGTCTCTAATTAAATGTATCTGAAGCTTAAGGGACTTAACTGTGGGGTCATCAGTCCCTATAAATTTTAATGTCGTTTGTTGTTAATAATGTCAGCTTATTCCCACGAGTTGGTAGCTTTCACTAGACAGAAGTCGAATCTACATTTTTTATCACACCACCCTGACACTTGTGCAGAAAGGTGTACAATATCCTGCGCATCCATTTTCAATAAGCTGCCACAAGAACTAAATCTTAGCACTAACTCACACGCTTTCAAATCCGAACTGAAGAGTTACCTCATGGTTCACTCCTTTTATTCTGTCGAGGAACTCCTAGAACAATTAAGCTATTAAGCTAATTCATTTTTTTCTTTATTTTATAGCCCAATGAAACCGGTATCCATAAAATATTTTGCGATCTTGGTTTTTTACTTTTCAAGATATTTAAAAGTTTTTAAATCAACGCATACAGCTAGCGTTGACAGTTTTTTTTTAATTTAATCCATCAACAAATGCAACAATGAGAAAAAATATATTAGGTAGTTGAATCACTTCTGAAACAAACTATACATTTGGCAGCAAATTATGGGCACTGAAACGGTCAATTAACCTTGAATAATAAGTCTTTTAATTAAGTTCGGTAAGAAACTAATGGCGTAGAAATAGGTCTAAAGTTTCCAGGAAGTTTCAGGTTTAAAGTTGTCTATATTTCTACATCTACATACACGCAATTCACACAAAGGTGCGTGCCTGAGGGTACTCGGTACCACTACTAGTTACTTGCATTCCTATTACACTCCCATATAGAACGAGAGAGAAGCGAATGCTTGTCTGCATTCGTACGAGCCCTAATCTCTCTAATCTTATCCTCGTGGGCTTTATGCGGCAGTGGAATCGTTCTGCAGTTCGCCTCAAATTCCGGCCCTCTTTATTTCTTCAACAGAAGAACATCGCCTTCCCTCCAGCGACCCCCAGTTGAGTTCTCAAAGCATTTTGGTAACACTCGAGCATTGATCGAATCTATAAGTTACAAACTCACCGCCCGCCCCTGAACTGCCTCTACGTCCTCCTTTAAACCGATCTGGTGGGAATCCAAAACACTTCAGCAATACTCAAGACGGGGCTGTACAAGTGTTTTATATGAGGTCTCCTTTACAGACGAATCATACCTCCGAAAAATTCTCCCAATAAACTCAAGTCGACCATGCGCCTTCCCCACGACTGTCCTTACACGCTCATTCAATTTCATATCGTTGTGCAGCGTTACGCCTAGGTATTTAACTGACGCGGCTCTGTCAAGCAGCACACTGATAATTCTTTATTCGGACACAAGCTGAACCCCGCTGCTTCGCATGCGTAGGCTGGTTGGTCTGCACCAGTTCTTTTTAATCCTGATGAAGAATCCATATCTTAATTTTCTTAGTTATAGCTTGAAATTTGAGTTAACAGCAACATATTTTTGAAAATCAATTTTTGCATCCCGTATTTCAGCCCCTTATTAGTCTAGTTTCCAAAAATACCGAAACACGTGTCTTTTAAATTCGAACCGCGATTCCAAATCCAAAAATTTGTAGTTTAACTTCAAAATTGCCCAAATAGCAACATATTTTCGAAAAACAATCCCTCTCCAATTTAACCCCGTTGATGGTTGAATTTCCAAAAATACCGAAACACGTATTTTTTAACGTCTAACCAACTATACAAATATCAGTTTTTGCAGCTCTAGCTCATTAATTGTATCAATAGCAACGTGTTTTCAAAAATAATTTTTGATCCTCTATTTAACCCTCTTACTTATTGAATGTGCGCCTCGGTTGCACAGTGGTAGAGTGCCAGACTACAAATCCAAAGATCGTGAGTTCGATCCCCGCCCGGTCCTAGGATTTTTATCTGTCACTTTCCACTTCTTTCACCTCTGGCAGTACTGCTGATGTGAAAAATACCGAGTAGCACCGTGGTTCGGAACCCACGTTAAACTGTAGGTCCCCCTGTAACTGGCTGGGTAAGTCAGTTCGAAGGTCGGAGGAAGGCAATGGCATACCACCTCCAAACAGGACCATGCCTAGTAAAGCACTGTGGTGTTCAAACCAATCTTCGGATTGTTGACTGCTTTACCTTTACTACTTGTTGAATTTCCAAAAATACTAAAAATCATGGATTTTTAATCCTGACCAAGATCCCATATGCGAAGTTTCGTAGTTGTAGCTTAAAATTTGAGTTAACAGCAACATATTTTTGAAAATCAATTTTTGACGTCACCTATTTTACCCCCTTATTTGTCGAATTTCAAAAAATGCCGAAACACGTGTCTTTTAAATTCGAACCCTGAATTAAAATCCGAAATTTTGTAGTTCTAGCTTCAAAATTGCCTAAATAGCTAAGTACTTAACAAACGTTTCATCCCCTATTTCACCCCCTTATGGACGGAATATCGAAAAATCGCTTCTTAAATAACGCCTACAGAATAAGATCAACACCCTCCACAAATTTTAAGTTTCTATCTTCAGTGGTTTGGGCTGGGCGATGACGAGTCAGTCAGTCAGTCAGTCAATCAATCGGGACACTTCCTTTTATATATCGAGATTACAGGATTGTTTCTCCTACTCATCTGCAGCACCTTACATTTTTCTACATTTACAGATAGCTGTCGTTTCTCACACCACCTAGAAATTTGGTCCAAGACATCCTCCATCCAACTACAGTCATTCAATGACGACACCTTCCCGTACACTACAGCTGCATCAGCAAACAATCGCAGACCGCAACTCGCTAGGTCACCTCATTTATATAGAAGGAAAATAATAACAGTCCTGTCACACTTCCTTGGGGCATCCCTGATGATAGAACGATACAACTTACTGGGTTCTATAACTTAAGTAATCTTCCAGCCACGCACACATTTGGGTACAGTATCCCTTTCTCCATTTTTATAGTTTCAGTACTGATTATTTGAATCTGTCAAGAAACTGACTATTCCGAAAAGAAAAATTGCAAAGTAATGGGCTAACACAGACGGCACAAAATTTGCTATATCCATATGAGTCCTTAGTCATTAGTGATTTTTTCTCTCTTTATTTATTTATTTATTTTTATTATTTATTTATTTATTTATTTATTTTACTCTCTCTTTCCCCTGACAGTATCACTGAATACCTATGTGGAAAAATCAAAGTCTGTAGTTGAAATAATTAACTGAGGAGTTGTGATTTATGTACCACGTGTACTTTCCATGAACAAAAGCAGGAGAAACTTCCTGGCAGATTAAAATTGTGTGCCGGAACCGGGACTCGAACCTGGGACCTTTGCCTTTCGCGGGCAAGCGCTCTACCACTGAGCTACCCCGACACGACTCACGATGCCACCTCACAACTTTACTTCCGCCAGTGCTAGTCTTGCATGGTTCGCAGGAGAGCTTCTGTGAAGTTTGGAAAGTAGGAGGCGAGGTACTGGCGGAAGTAAAGTTGTGAGGCGGCATCGTGAGTCGTGTCGGGGTAGCTCAGTGGTAGAGCGCTTGCCCGCGAAAGGCAAAGGTCCCAGGTTCGAGTCCCGGTTCCGGCACACAATTTTAATCTGCCAGGAAGTTTCATATCAGCGCACACTCCGCTGCAGAGTGGAAGTTTCATTCTGGAAAAGCAGGTGACACTAATGCCGAAACGACCCTCTTAGTGTGTGCTTTCGACTTACTACAGGCGGGAAAATGATGCCGAGAAGCAGAAAACACGATGGATCGGCTACGGCGCGAGCGCGTAAGGCCCAAAGCCAGGAGGCGCTAGCGCTCGGCCGAGTGATAGATTGCGCGAGTAATCAGCGAGTCGGCTCCGTGGAAGCGGCGGCGGCTGAGGCGAAGGCTTCCGCCTGCTGATGCGATGCCGGCGCCGATACCGGGAACTGCAGGCGCGACGCCTGCCCTATCTGTTCCCAGAACAGCTGGCCTTCCGTTAGAGCGGCCGCACACCTGCAGGAATCAGCGGTAGTCACTTCTGGCCGGTGCGTGGCACCCTGCGCAAAGTAGCGGGATTCCCAGAAACAGTACAGCTGGCGCCCACTCTCTACGGGCTGTCCCTAGGAGCATCCTGCAAACACACCGAGTGACACTACAGTCGAGCAAGATGTCCGGGCCAGACTGTGTTAGCAGAATTTCAAAACCGTTCGATGTACGTTTATCACGTCTGACCCACAAAGATATAAAAATTTGTACAGTTACTAATGTCTACCCGGAGAAGGCTTTAGGCACGGTTTTAAGGCGATCGGATAGCTATTTATCTCTATATATTAATGTGAATGTCTGTTCCGTGTACGCTTATCACGTCCGAACGACAAGACACGGAGACTTAAATATTTGTACAGTTCCTGATTGATACCCGAGGAAGGTTTTACGCGCGGTTATATAGCGATCTATTAGATTTTTAGTAATTTGAAGAATATAACGCGAAATGCGGAATAATAATTACTCTTTGAAAATTATATTTACTCTTTGAAAATGGTTTTATTGGTTGCATTGTTGTTTGAAGAGTGATAATGATAAAAGAAAAGGGTGGTGGAGTAAATGTTCAAATGTTCAAATGTTTGTATAGTCTATGGGACTTAACTACGGGGTCATCAGTCCCTAAACTTACAAACTACTTATGATCTACTTACGAACTAGGACAGCACAAATATCCATGCCCGAGGGGGAATTCGAACCCCCGACTGTAGTGGCCGTGCAGACCGTGACTGAAGCGCCTCAGTCCCCTCGGCCACCGCGGACGGCGGTGGTGGAGTATATTGGGATGGAAAGTTATCGGTGTATATAGAATTCTACGTCTGTGTGTGATAATATATCGCTCTGCAGGGAAAACTACAGAACGCAAACGAATGATCAATATGTAATTGTTGTCCGAAGTCTCCCATTCTGCCGGCCGCGGTGGCCGAGGGACTGAGGCACTCCAGTCACGGTCAGCACGGCCACTACGGTCGGGGGTTCGAATCCCCCCTCGGGCATGGATATTTGTGCCGTCCTAGTTCGTAAGTAGTTCATAAGTAGTTTGTAAGTTTAGGGACTGATGACCCCGTAGTTAAATCCCATAAGCTTAACAAATATTTGATGTCTCCCACTGTACACCAAAGCAGTTCCATGCCGATAGCTATAAGGAGGTGGAAGATATGGTGGTTGAAAGTCATCAAATTATAAAAAAAAATCGGACTGAAGGCCAGCGATGACCTTTGCGACTCTATAGCAAGGATGTTACATACAACGATACGTGATGCCACAGACCATATCTTTGGTCTATGCGTGCTACCATGTCTTCAGCTCTATCTCTGTAAGGATAAGCAAACGAATAAGGAAATATAAGAATAAATAAATAAATAATGAAATAAAAATGAATTTGGACATTACTCTGACCATACGTGTTGAGATATTGCAACACAGGCTATAAGGAATAATGTATGTATTAGCTATTGTAAATCATTAAGCACTTCACATAATTTTATTTTTTTATTTGAATATTGATTAAAATATTTGTTTCTAAAGAAGGTATTGTATTTCATTTCATCATTCAAAACCAGTCTCATAGCACACTACTGAAAGATAGCTTATGTATCATAATCAACCAACACGCGAGCGGAGCCGCGGGTTTAAGCTAGTATATATATTATAGGGTGTTACAAAAAGGTCCGGCCAAACTTTCAGGAAACATTCCTCACACAAAAAGAAAGAAAATGCTATGTGGACATGTGTCCGGAAACGCTTAATTTCCATGTTAGAGCTCTATTTTATTACTTCTCTTCAAATCACATCAATCATGGAATGGAAACACACAGCAACAGAACCTACCAGCGTGACTTCAAACACTTTGCTACAGAAAATGTTCAAAATGTCCTTCGTTAGCGAGGATACATGCATCCACCCTCCTTCGCATGGAATCCCTAATGCGCTGATGCAACCCTGGAGAATGGCGTATTCTATTACATCTGTCCACAATACGAGCACGAAGAGTCTCTACATTTGGTACCGAGGTTGCGTAGACGAGAGCTTTCAAATGCCCCCATAAATGAAAGTCAAGAGGGTTGACGTCAGGAGAGCGTAGAGGCCATAGAAATGGTCCGCATCAACCAATCCATCGGTCACCGAATTTGTTGTTGAGAAGCGTACGAACACGTCGACTGAAATGTGCAGACGCTCCATTGTGCATGAACCACATGTTGTGTCGTACTTGTAAAGGCACATGTTCTAGCAGCACAGGTAGAATATCCCGTATGAAATCATGATAACGTGCTCCAGTGAGCGTAGGTGGAAGAACATAAGGCCCAATCAAGACATCACCAACAATTCCTGCCCAAACGTTCACACATACTAACGAAACAATTGGGTATTTTGACAACTGTCTGCACGAATTATTTCAGTTTACATTTAAAGAGAGATACTAAAATAAGCTCTAACATGGAAATTAACCGTTTCCGGACACATGTCTACATAACATATTTTCTTTCCTTGTGTGTGAGGAATGTTTCCTGAAAGTTTGGCCGTACCTTTTTGTAACACCCCATAAATGAATGTTTGTCTGTATGTCCTCTATGTGTTCAAAAAACCATTCGTTCGATTGCAATGAAAATTTGGCGAACTCTTCACCGTACGCCCACGAAGGTTCCTGACTAAAAAACAAAAGATCACCGACACGTAGTTCAGGAGATATGATGTCAGAAATAATGAGAGGCCACCTCGTGAGAATTCCCAGATTTATGCGTCAATTATTGCAAAATAGGAGTATTTAGTGTCCTGCAAAAAGGCAGAATGGCTATACTAATCATCAAATCAGCTGAGCTTTCCAATTCGGACCACCACGTGAACCACCCACGGACACTTCAAAACCAATTGCATTTTTACCTTATGCGGGAAGTATTTCTTCAAAAAGATCAAGAATCCTTCAAAAACACATCAAAAGTATGTTATTGCCTTTGTCTAAAACCAGAGCTCTTCTAGGATCTGTAAGAGATGATTTGGGATTGAGGAAGCCTGGAGTATATAAAATCCCCTGCCACTGTGTAAAGGTATATATTGGACAGACAATTCGTACGATTCACGACCGTTGTGTCGAAGATCAAAGGCACACACGTCTGTTCCAACCAGAAAAGTCTGCAGTGACTGAACACTGTCTTAATGAAGGGCATAACATGTCTTTAAATGACACGCAAATTATTGCTCCAGCGTCACATTATTGGGATTGTGTCCTTAAGGAATCGATGGAAATAAGATTATCAGATAATCTTATTAATAGGGAAAAAGGATTTCCATTGACTAAAACGTGGAATCCCATTTTATCTGATATTAAACAACAACGGTCTAGTTTTCGACCAGCTACGTCTTAATTTTCGATTACTCGCTTTGGTTAACTTGTACCGCTGGTGGCGCTGCAATACTCTTCACTTCCCAGAGGGCGTTCTTCCACTTGTTGCACATGCGCACTGGCCTGTTCCCGCGGTATAAAGGAGCCGCCGTAACTGATGTTTCCTCAGTTACGGCGTGATTGTGCACCAGTCATACCTGAAGATGGCGGCCAGGTGCACCGCCGAAATATCGTATCAGCAGATCGACATAATCCGGACGCAAAGCCGTGAAGAACAACAACCATTATTACGCCCAGAAAATCTACGGAGTTGGACCTGCAGCGAAGTTTGCATGTAATTTCGGACGTGTATGAAGCGTTTTGTAACTGAACCCCCCCCCCTCACACACACACACACACACACACACACACACACACACACACACAAAATGATGAAATCTATGCTGTAGATGCCGTAAAACTGTCGCATCAGGCATGAAGTTGTATCAGATAAAGTTAGCATTAGAGACTTGCATGTTACTATTTATTTTCGTCTGCAAGTCTCCCTTAATTTTCTTGCATCCAAAATTAAGCAATCTCTTTTCTTAATCTCTATCTTATATAAAAGCGAAAGGACACTCACTCACTGACCGATCAAAAAATGTTCAAATGTTTGTACAGATTATGGGACTTAACTACGGGGTCATCAGTCCCTAAACTTACAAACTACTTATCAACTACCTTATACTAAGGACGGCACAAATATCCATGCCCGAGGGGGGATTCGAACCCCCGACCGTAGTGGCCGTGAAGACCGTGACTGGAGCGCCTCAGTTTCCTTGGCCACCGCGGCCGGCTCACTGACTGAACACGAAATCTCGAAAACTACTTCACCTATGAAGCTACAATTTGGCAGGAATGTAGCTTATAGGTAGAAAACTTCAGCTAAGAAAGTATTTTGTAAATAGGTGCCTTGCTGAGCATACTTCTCCTACAGACTCACGAAATCTACAGTTTCATTACGTATTTCACCAAATTTCGCAGGCTTGACCTTCAAAACGAGAGAAACATCACGGTCTACCTTAAGTTCCACACGGTTCATGGGGGAGGGTACTTTGTAACATAAAGATGGATCCCTTGGTCCCTCCATAACTTTAGAATGGCTCGATCGATTTCACAGATTTTTGTTTTGTTTTCGTTATTCGCAGAACAAGGGTTGTATGGAATAAAACTGCAATATTTCAGAACAACAAAGTGCGTTTTTCAATGTGACCCTGCATTTCTATTGCACACTCTACCTTAAAAACAAGAGGAATGCTACTGTCTGTAGAAAATTTCGTTCGGTGCATGGTGGAGGGTACTTACGGAATTTTGCAAAATGCATAGTTTTGCTCCAATCTTTATGAATTGTTGCACCCATGACCTTTAAACCAAAAGGAAGATAACTGGGTACATAAATGTTTAACATTCACAGAATATATGACATCAACTGCGAGTGGGCAAAGCTGAAAATGTGTATCCAGCCGGGATTCGAACCCGGGTCTCCTGCTTTCTAGGCAGTTGCGCTAACCCCTACACCACTGTTCCGAGAGAACAGACGTCACTTCTGATCCTGCAGTTGTTATTATTCAACATTCATAGAATGTATGACATCAACTGCGAAGCTGGGAATTTGTATCTGACGGGAGGCGTGCTTAGGTAGTCCTTGCAGGTGCGGTGATCACTGTGTCCCCAGTGGTGTAGGGGTCAGCGTAACTGCCTAGAAAGCAGGAGACCCGGGTTCGAATCCCGGCTGGGTACACATTTTCAGCTTTGCCCAATCGCAGGTGATGTCATATATTCTATGAATGTTGACTAATAACTGCAGGATCAGAAGTGACGTCTGTTCTCTCGGAACAGACGCCCCATGTATATACATAAATGTTTGTATGGAACATGACAGAGGGTACCTTGTAAAAAACTTTGCCGCGAGAGGGAAAGGTGGAAACTCACAGAGAGATGGGAGGTGGATGCAGAGAGAGGGGGCGAGGGAGGGGGTAAGGGGAGGTGGACTACGCGAGTGTAGAATAAACAAATATCCGGACAAAGCCTGGTTTACAGCTAGTAAAAAATAAAAACGCGTTCTTGGCTGGAAGCCTGTATAAATCTCATCTGTTTTTGGAAGTTCCAGACTGCGAACTACGAAACAGTCAGAGTCACCGCGCGGCTGGTAGGCAGCTGCGTGCAGGAGGCTGCGGTCGCCCCGGGCAGCCCCGGCCAGCCGCGCGGTTCGCAGAAACTCACCGTGAGTCAGCCTACGGCACCGTTCGGACCTGTCTCTCATCCTGCGGTCAGTGTAAGGGCAGCGATGAGAGCCTGCGCTAGAACGCTAATCGTGTGCCTCTCTCGTCGCCCGAAACGCTTACTGCAAATTTCATCCGATTTGGATGCTTCGTCCATGGTGGGTGGTCAGAATTTTGTGTGATGTGGAAGTTTGAAGAGGAATGTAACAAGGCTGATAAGATGATGTGGAAGCTTGAAGAGGAATGTAACAAGGCTGATAAGAAGATAAGACATTTGGCTGTTGGAACGGAAAAAGTAAATAATTCGAACGTAAAATAGGAAAGTAACATAACATGAACATAGGTTCCGAAATGCTTCGTTACCATGTTACACCTCATTGTCTCCACCGCCATTTCAACGAGATCAGGTTGTCAATTTTCGTAGTCGACATGTAAAGGTAAGGTAAAGCAGTCAACAATCCGAAGATTGGTTTGAACACCACAGTGCTTTACTAGCCATTGCCCAGTTTGGAGGTAGGTATGCCGTTGCCTTCCTCCGACCTTCGAACTGACTTACCCAGACAGTTATAGGGGGACCTACAGCTTAACGTGGGTTCCGAACTACGGTATTTTTCACATCAGCAATACTGCCGGAGGTGAAAGAAGTGGAAAGTGACAGATAAAAATCCTAGGACCTGGCGGGGATCGAGCCAGCAACCTTCGAATTTGTAGTCTGGCACTCTACCACTGTGCTACGGAGCCGCACAGTCGACATGTATGGGCTTACATTTATCCTCAGGCAAGTCATCAATAACCATGTTTTCTCTATGAATGGGGTTACTATTCAGTAGGGACTTAAGTTCTTCCACCTAGGATCAACAGACAAATTCGCTATAATTTCGTAAATAATTATGTTATTTCTGTTGTGTTTAGAAGATGTGCCTTTAGCTGTGCCACAAAATATGTACTTCAAGGTGGAGCACCTTCTCCTTTTAACGTCAGTCGACTCCTAAGCAACAGTTCCGGTAACAGAAGGATAAGTAGAGGCAGACCAATTATTTGGCCTCCAAGCTTCCTGACTGGGAGTATTTGAAAGGTCATATTTAGTATTAGCTGTACAGACTCCGTATCTATATTACGGACGGCTGCGAAACCATACGAAATACTCCACGGATACATCAATGTATCCGGGATTCAGTAACAAGGCGGGTTGCCACGTACAATTGTTTTAAGAATCTAATAATCTGCACTAGTCACTAGAATGTTAGTTTCCTTCAAATAAAATTGGAGGGTCCTGTTTCGGGCGGATATTCAGTAATGAGCGAATTTGAGTTGGTCGGGCTTAAAAGCGCCCGTTAAAACCTCGACACTCTTTCATCGACATCCGTCGCAATTCGGATGCTCTTCAAGTCTTGCGCCAACATTCTTTAATAAAAACAGCCTATAACAATGTTCTTTCACTTTTATATGTACTCGCTGTTTAATTTACCAAAATATGGAATTCTGTGATAAGTTTTGTTTCATGATAAGCTAACAACAAAGTTACAGACGCACCGGTATTTCCTTGTGAAGTGCCTGACGGCATGTGTTCCACATTTTTTATAATTTCTCTACTGATGATGGTAATGTAGGCAACAGAGTGGATAGATTTTTATTCCCGTTGCCGTTGCCTTCCTCCGACCTTCGAACTGACTTACCCAAACAGTTATAGGGGGACCTACAGCTTAACGTAGCTTTTAGCTACGTACGAGAGCGGTACGCAATACAGTGGGAAGCAGACTGATGTAAATGAGGACTTTTTATACTGGTTCGGAAGGTTAGAAGACAGCTGTGTAGTTGTGTCGATAATGGATGGTTTACGGAAAATTCATAGAAGGACTTCGGTTTCTTTATGGTAATATGTAAATCTACATAAGAGGGCGTACACTCCAAATTATATTCAAGTTTAAATTGGATTTTTTTCTTGGTGGGAATTTAAATGATTGAATTTCAAGGTTAATGGAAGAGGGTACCTAAAAATAATTTTTGAGAATATACGCAGATATACGCAGACAGCAGGAGTAGGACTAAGACGGAGGAGAAGATGAGATGGACAGAGATGGTGATGGGGGGGGGGGGGGAGGCGGCCGCGGTGGCCGAGGACACTGAGGCGCTTCAGTCACAGTCTGCACGGCCACTACGGTCGGGGGTTCGAATCACCCCTCGGGCATGGATATTTGTGCCGTCCTTAGTTGTAAGTAGTTCATAAGTAGTTTGTAAGTTTAGGGACTGATGACCCCGTAGTTAAGTCCCATAAACTGTACAAACATTTGAACATTTTGATGGAGGGGTGGGGGGGACGACGACATGAACAGAGCTAGCGGAGACGTGTTGGCGACCGAAAGACCTGCTGTCAAATAAGTGTCTGAAATAGTGCGTTCGAATTACTAAGATAACCATCTCGTATAGAACATGATTAAATCATTTGATTCAACAGTACTAAAACTCTAGTACGGCACAGCCTCAGCTAAAATCACTGACAAACTGGGTATTAAGGCTAAGTTCCTGGGTTCGAATCCCGGTATGACAAACAGCTAATACCGGCGTGCACTGCGCTGTAGATAGTATATTGTACGAAGACTATCTTTCTGTTCATTATAACTGTACAGTACCATATCTCGAAAACGTTATGTATTTGCAGATGTATGCACCTAAACATGTCTCTTATGAGACATGAAATGAGGAGCTCGTTAAGTAAACTATAAGCATTAATAAACATTGCAGTTTTCAGGATATTATTTAATTGTAATTACTCAGGCAATACATATTTCTGTGTGTCTTCATAATCGTTTCCTTACAAAGAACTCGGATAACTGTACTCTTTCGGTGGCTGGCAGTCTTGTACAAACTAAGTGGTGGTGCTAAGTCCTGACGCGGCCTTTGGTGTGGATAATCGTCATCGGTATATCAGCATTGCCGGAGCACATAGCTACGCCATAGATCACCCGCGGTCGCTCCGCTGTCAATAGGTTAAGCCATCCTCGCAGCCGGAACATTCGCCGCGGTCTGTGGCTGAACTGAACAGGGAGCCCGCATTAATTACCCCCAATGGTCGGGGTGTTTGTCATTGGCTGCTGACAGACAGACAGACAGAGAGAGAGAGAGAGAGAGAGAGAGAGAGGGGGGGGGGGGTATTCCCGGAACGGAGAAGAGTTGTGAACCATGACACTACATGGATATCCATTCCTGAAGAAAGGCTATCAAGTAAACTCCGAAAACATGTCCAGTTTGAAGCCAATACAATGATGTGGTACACTGCGTGGTGTTAGCATTGTATACGGTCTATTCAGAACTGCCATAATGTTGATACACTCACTTACTATCCATCAGTGGTAGCGTATAGTTTGTCTCTTTGCTAGTTTGTTTTTAAGGACGTGTTAAAGTGAGCACTACAATAAAAAATTCCGCCACTTGTGAGCTGCGTTGTGTGAGTATGTTTCTGCTGGCAAAAAGCTGCATACTACAGAGTGCCTGTAAATTCATGGTTCAGTTGAACAGGCCTCAGAAACGCAACGAAATAAGATAGAAATATAAAACGTTTACCATATAAAGGAATTATATAGACGTCACATAGAAGAACGCCTAGACTGCATATTTTACTTCATACTTTATTACGTACCTAGTTTCTACAACAAGATGTCATTTTGAAACGTAAAATTATAAATCTGTATAAAAACAGGCACATGCATCTGGTGTACACAGAACATAAAATACACCAGATGCATGTGCCCTTGAAAGTTTTTATACAGATTTATAATTTTACATTTGAAGTAAAATATGATATTTAGGCGTTCTTCTATGTGAAGTCTATATAACATTTACAGACCGCTCCTCCGGCTTGACTATGTCGAATGTTGACATAAAGGAATAACTCTTCAAGTTTACGTTAAAATCATTTTCATTGTTGTTCGCTCGTAAGTAATGACACGATGATAAGCGACTTACGTAGCTGAAGCTGTTCAGGCCATTTCGATCAAGATGTGAACGGTGTGACCTACTGAATTCGAGCCTGTTACACGTTTTCAGCTCGAATATCGTAATGTGTACAATGAAGTCTCGCCTCACAGAAGTAACATTAGACGGTAGGATAGACAGATGAAGAAAACTGTCAATTTCTTTGGACCAAACATGTTCTGGTTGAACTTTTGTTAGTGAGGAAAGTGTAGGAGCTATACGGTCTCAAGAAATCTATGCTAATACAGGGTGGACCTAAAATATATGTCAGAAATGAAACCGATGGTGGTTCAAATCCACCTCCGGCCATCCAGATTTAGCTTTTCCGTGATTTTCCTAAATCACTCCAGGCAAATGTCGGGATGGTTCCTTTGAAAGGGCACGGCCGATTTCCTTCTACATCCTTAGCCAAACCTTCCGAGCGTAAGCTCCGTCTCTAATGACCACGCTGTCGATGGGGCGTTAAACTCCAAGCTTCCTCCTCCTCCTCCTCCTCCTCAGAAATGAAACGGCAGGTAGAGGCGACCGAAAAAGCAGATTTCGTATAGGAATGTGTGGTCGGTAATGACATATTACAGCGCTAGTGAGTACAGAAATACGAAAGAACGTAAACTGAAAAGGAAAGGAAAGAAAAAAGTAGTTATTGACGCTTTAGAAGAGGTGCTCGGAATAGCGGACAGTAACAGCGATACAAGATTCACAGCGACGGTGCACGGATCGGTAAATATTAGAAAAGGCGTGAGACATGTGGAGCACATGTCCAGCAGCAACAGACACGCGGGCAACTACAGCTTCTTCAGATGATACGAGACTGTCATACACCAGGCTTTTAATATGACCCCAAAAGTAAATTCACGCAGGTAAAGTCAGTACGAAGTGGTCAGGGAACTGGTTCTATCGACTGGTGACAGCGCCCGCGTGATTTTTGACGTTTCGACTGATATTTTCTAAGGGAGATAATGAACCCAGCTGGTGAAACGCTTGTAAACAGCGCTCTCCACTGGCTCAGGGCGTCATTACCGACCACACATTCCCGTACGAAATCTGATTTCTGTCCCCTCTACCTGCCGTTTCATTTTGATACATGTTTGAGGACCACTCTGTATATGTTCCAGAGATACACTTTGTGTTTGTTAACGCTGTCCACCCATTTGATAGGCGCAAACGATTTGAATTTGCTTAACATATGCTTCAGTGTAATTGGTCGTCTCCTGTTCCTTATTTACATAAACGATTTAAGATAAAATGTAAGTAGCTCTCTTGTTTGCAGATGACGCCGTCATTTACCCTCTAGTAAAATCATCTGAAGATCTGCAGACCGATCTGAATAAGATATCGCTATGGTGTAAAAATTGGCAGTTGACTCTAAATAATGAGAAGAGTGAAGTCGTCCATATATGTACGAAAAGAAATCCGTTAAACTTTTTTAAAAAGATAAATCAATCAAAAGTGAAGGTCGTCAACTCCACAAAATACCTAGGAATTACAATTACTTCAGACTTAAACTGGAAAGAACACGTAGATAATGTCGTGGGAAAGGCGAACCAGAGACTGCGTTTTATTGGCAGAACCCATAAAAGATGCAACAAACTGCATACATTACTAGTGTCCGTCCTCATTGGGAGTATTGTTGCCCTGTGTGGGATCCTTATCAGATGGGTTTGATGGAGGACATCGAAAGAGTCCAAAGAAGAGCAGCTCGTTTTGTGCTGTCACGATACAGGGGAGACAGAGTTACGGAAATGATACAGGATCTGGGACGGGAATCATTACAACAACGGCGCTTATCGCTGCAGCGTGTGCTACTTACGAAACTCCAATCGCCAACATTCTCTTCCGAACGGGAACATATATTGTTGGCTCCCACTTACATAGGTAGAAATGATCATCACAATGAAATACGAGTAATCAGAGCTCGAACGGAGAGATTCAGGTGTTCTTTCGTCCCGCGCACTATTCGAGAATGGAATGGGAGATAAATAGAATAACGGTGGTTCGATGAACCCTCTGCCAGGCACTTAAATGTGATTTCCAGAGTATCCCACGTAGATGTAGATGAGACTGACAACGATGAAAAATTCCTGTAGTGTTTAGCGATGAGGCCGCATTCCAAACGACAAAATATTGTCTGCTGATAAATCCTCTTGCCTGCGATATCAACGTAAAGCAGTACGACAATTTTATGATTTCTGGGAGAGTGAAAGAGTACAATCGTCCTGAACCTTTCTTCTGCTTAACTTATATACGAAAGCTGTCAAATAACTGTGTTTACCACTTCAATATATAAAAATTGTTTATGATTTTGTTCGTATGCACGGCCATACCGTACATCCGATTGAGATAAAAATTTGTCGACTCATTGCTTGCACACGCATGAAGGTTACAGGCATAGTAAAATTAATTTAGTATGGTGCATGGCGGAGGGTGCTTCACAATTAGATAATTCGTTTCTAACGCCTTCACGCTGAAATTGCTGGACGGATATGAATGAAATTATACCATGATTAATATGTAGACGACCTTCCGTAAGCCACCCTATGGTGCGTGGCGGACGGTACCTTACAATGAGTGAATACTGTATTTCTTCGCGCTGAAGC
The DNA here is from genome assembly GCA_026315105.1 of Locusta migratoria. Lineage (NCBI taxonomy): Eukaryota > Metazoa > Arthropoda > Insecta > Orthoptera > Acrididae > Locusta > Locusta migratoria. Next base: position 14,243,511 of record CM048747.1, read on the forward strand.
ATCTGGACGGATGTGAATGAAATTTGGAATAGAGAAAGCTTATAGCCTGAATTAATACATGGGCTACCTTTCATAAGCCTCTCTTAGGTGCATGGCGGAGAGTACGTTACAACACATTCAAATTGTTTGACTGGTCACCATGAAAGTCAGCCCATAAATGTTTTCATGAGGGAGATTTTTGTTATCTGCTAGCCAGTGAATTTAGCATAGCGGTGGGTATCTTGCGACCTTGACCAGTAACCATGAAACTTGGCGCATGTATGTATGTTTTCATATATAGGATGGAGAGGAGTAGTTGGAGGAGTAGGAGGAGAAGGGCACAAAGGGGGGGGGGGGGAGACGGACAGAGAGGAGAGAGAGAGGAGATGACAGACGGGTGAAAGGAACAGAGGGAGGGGGTAGAATGGGCAGAGAAAGGGACAGAAGGAGACGAGGGGAGGCAGGAGAACAAAGAGAGGGAAGATAGGAACAGAGAAAGAATGTGAGAGGGGAGGGAAGGAGACGAACAGAGAGAACGGAAGGTGATTATAGCGAGAGAGACATGAACTCTGGATGTAAATTTTCACTGGGAGGGTTGATTCCTGAAGAAAAATCTCGACACAGCCAGACAGAAGATACAAGGAGAAAAATAAATGTTTCTTTATTGGTCTCTTACACTTGTTTTCGTTCATCTGTATTTACAGATTCCAGTTTGAAATTCGAGAGATATCATACTTAATATCATTAAAACACCTGTTACATTTGCTTTTCAAATTGTTAGCATGCAAAGCTGAGGGGGGGGGGGGGGGAGCGAAGGACAAAAAGAAAAGAAAAAAGTGGGCCAATAAAAGAATGTTTTTTCTGATTTACTGCTGATATTGATTTACCTGCGTATTTTTCCTGTGAACTTCGTATCAACCGATGTTTGTCACCTTTCCTTTGCCCTGAACGAGTCAAGACGTACGCTACGTCTAATACAGAAGTATCCCCATCAGTGCACTCAGCTGCTTGTCTTCTTTCCAGCATTCTCTTACAGTTTGGATTTAAATACTAGCAAAATATAATTACCTATTTTGTACCGTGTTATATTAGTAGCAATTACAACCGAGTATAAGAAGCACGGATCCATTTCGTATACGGCAAGACGTCGTCTGGCATAGCGATAATTGTGTTTACGGGCCACTATAGACGACAAAGTAAAGTTACTGAATATTTACTCCGAATACTCGTATATAGCGTAAGCAAAGCAACACACGCCAGGGAAGGTCTCAGGAGACACGATTCCATCGACAAACTCGATGAGAGTTCAGTCAATTTACACGAAATATTTATAAATTTTATACACAAAATCCTCGTGAATTAGTGAAATTCGTATCAAAATCCTGGAATTAGCCTTCATACATGGGCAGGAAAATAATTTATAATACGCGTGTCAATCAGAAAGTAATGCACCGTGCGTCATAAAAATTTAGTAACCATGCAGTCAGCTTATGCTTCTGTTTGCAAAACTCGAAAAGCAGTGTGTCGATTGACTTGAAATTTTAACACAACACTGCATAGTTAATGGTTGCTAGCCACTGCGCTGTAATGGCCTTACAGGTGGGGGTGGCACTAAAAAAGACGTATGTCATACTATGCACGAATATCCTTAATTTATTCAAAAACTGGTCAAATGTTTGTAAAGCTCATGGGACGTAAGTGCGGGGCCATCAGTCCCTAAACTTACAAACTACTTATGAACTACTTTATACTAGACAGCACAAATATCCACGCCCGAGGGGGGACTTGCAACCCCGACGGAGAAAAGTCGCGCGCACCGAAGCACGGCGTCGCAATGCGCTCGGCTAATCCGCCGCGGCTTCCCTTACAACATTGTCGTTGCTCATGCATGTGTACCTGCCAAATCAGGTACGAAATTCATTACATCGATTTTACCAACTTTATTCGTGATATATTTTGCAGAGAGCAGCGTTTTCCAACCTTTTTGCATATGTGAGCCCCTTTCAAGTAACAATATTCTGGTCACCCCCTACCCAGAACCGCAGAACAAATATGTGTGTGAATTCAAACGCAACAAATTTAATTCGCTTCTGTTGCTACAGCTGTCTAGAAAGGAAAAGATACAGTATTACACATTACCGGATGAATTCATTTCTTGATTTTTGGGATGGAACTCATTATCCCAATTTCAGATTAATTCAGACACAAAATTTTTATTGCATAACGAGTGTTACGCACTGCAGGCAAGATGCAGAATCAAATAATCCTCACTAAGCAAGGTCCTAGTGCAGAGTCAATTAGAAGTAGAGCCTTTTTTCTGATTTTCTCAAAATTATTGACTACATCATCAGTAAACACTTCCGGGCTGAGTTGCCGTGGTCGATCTATAAAACTTCCTCTCCCTGACGTTTCGTTCTCGACTACGGAGAACATCTTCCGAGGTTGAGTCGACGACTGGCTGCTGGGGGCTGAGGCCGCTCCTTATATAAGATCGTAGAGGGCGCCACCTCACGTCACGTGGCGTCGACGTGTGGCTGTCTCTGGCTATCGATTGTCACGTGATTTATGCAACGTCGATCGCCATATCTTGTCCAATTTTAATCCTTCTTCTTTACGATTAAAATTTTATTGATGTTTGTGAATTTCAATTGCTTCCCTATACATACGTGTATAATAGTGTGACGTCCTCGCCAGCACACTTGTCTCACCAAATTTTATTTCGTGATCTCCTTCCGTGAAAACATGTTCCGCCACTGCCGATTTGTCGATCTGTCCCAAGCGACAATTTCTTTTGTGCTCTGTCAAACGTGTATTAATGCTTCTTTTTGTGGTTCCTATGTAAACTTTGCCACAACAACACGGAATTTTATATACCCCTGGTGTGGCCAGGGGATGACGAGCATCTTTTGTTGATCTAAGGCATTCACTAATTTTCTTTGTAGGTCTGAAAATAGTCTCCATCCGAAACTTGGCCAGTACTTTTCCAATGCGATCCGTGATGTTATGAATGAACGGAAGAAATACTTTCCCAGCTGATGGTTGTTGCTGTCTTCTGTTTTTGTGTATTTTACTACTTGGTTGAAGTACTCGGTTAATCTCGCTATCTGCATAACCATTTTTCGCAAAGGCCTGTCGCAAGTGGTTTAGTTCTTCCTGTAAGTAGCCTGGTTCACAAATGTCATTGGCACTATCTACTAATGTTTTTACGACCCCCCTCTTTTGCTTAGGGTGGTGGTTTGAGTTCTTATGGAGGTAGCGATCAGTATGTGTGGATTTCCTATAGACCTTATGGCTTAAGGTCCCATCCGCCCGTTTGATAACTGAAACATCCAGAAAGTTGAGTTGTCCATTATTCTCTTTCTCCATGGTGAATTTGATCTTTGGGTTAATGCTATTTAGATGCACCAGGAAGTCATTCAAATCCTCTTCCTCGTGATTCCATATTACGAAGGTATCATCGACATATCGATACCACTTCGAGGGTCTTTTTTTGGCCGACTGCAGTGCTTTATGTTCAAAATATTCCATGAAAAAATTCGCAATTACGGGGCTCAGGGGGCTTCCCATGGCTACCACATCGGTCTGTGCATAAAATTCACCATTATACTGAATATACGTCGAGGATAGACAATGCTTGAACAAAGTCACTATATCAGAGGGGAACTGATGTAAAACATGTGGAAAGCGTGTGTTGTGTTATGTGGGCATCTATTGAGCACTAAAATGCTTGAAAAATCACATACCATCAATCAGAAATGTGAACCAACTCCAAACGTGTTCCACAATGTTATAAGCAACATCTAAAGCATATACACCGCCTGATGATGAACTGCCAGGCAGTTCGAAACCGGTTGTGGTAATAAATACATACGAAAGGTGACTGGCTGCTGTTATTTTCTGATTTCTTTAATCAACACAGTCGCAGGTTCCACACTTCCAAAATGGATACAAGTTCAATTGTTATGTTTATTTATGATCTTCAAAATAAGTGTAAAGTACCAGAAATTGCCATACATTGCACTCTGCATATTCATGTCACATTATTAATGTTCACAAATCATAGGATAAACGCTAATAAAATAAAACTATGACCATAGAGCTCATTTTAAACAAAAATCTGACAATCTACAACATGATGGATAGTGCAGTTGCCTTTGGAAATTGCAAGTTACTAACTGTTTGTGCTCCAACATCAAATAGAAAACCCGAGAACCAACATGTACAGTAAATTGTAAGCATTCTAAAGCAGAACAGTGCGTAAATTTGACACGCGCGAAATTGAAGAAAGTAAAACAAAAATTCATTATTTGCAGCTTCCAAACTGATGTCGACATGTACATGCTGAAGCAAAACTGTAATTACGACACTGAAGGTGGGTGGTTGCTGTATTTATTAAAATTAAAAAAATATAATCCACAGCCGCGGAGCTTAACAATGCAACAAAAATGGATAAATTATATTTCGTTGATTCAATGTTCCATTGGTGCTTCGTAGAATGTTGGACACATGATCACGAAAAAACACACGACACGGGTGAAATGTTCTACAATATTTACTGTTTTTCACAAACTAGTTTTTGGCTGTTACGTCATCATCAGGTATAAAGATTACTGTAAACAAATGTCGCGGCAAAGATTTTACAGGATGTGCATCAAAGAATCACATCGCTAGGCAAAAGATAAACGTACTGTAGGCAGATGTACGAAGAAGTGGTGCGAAATTATTAAGTATTGTACTAAGTCGCTAAGAAAAATTAGCAACAATGTGAAGAAATTAATTACATGACAACTATTACAAAAGTAAGCGACAAAATGACAAAAAATGAATTACATTGTTTTTTTGTAAGAAAGAATGTCACATAGAACAATTATAGTGACTTGGGTAAAATTTAGAAAGAGGTGATAAATAAATGTGTATGTCAAAGATAAAACTATTACAAAACAAGTACAATGATTCTTCACAGACATCGTTTTTGGCAAAAGATTCCAAAGGGTGGAGGGACAGGTAAATTATTCAAACAGTTCGGTAGGTCTATTGGTGAACATCTAAATTTACATACATACTCCGCGGTGTATACAAGGTGCTTGGCGGAGGGTACTCAGTACCATTACTAGTTACTTACTTTCCTGTTCCACTCTCATATAGAACGAGGGGAAAACGAATACTTGTATACATCCCTATGTCTATAATCTTATCCTAGTGGCCTTTACGCGAAATATAGGTTGGCGGTAGCAGAATCGTTGTGCGGTCCGCCTCAAATTCCGGCCCTCTAAATTTCCTCAACAGTGCTTCTCGAAAAGAACGTCGCCTTCTCTCCAGCGACTCTTATTAGAGTTCCCGAAGCATTTCGGCAGCCGCGGTGGAGTAACCGAGCGGTCTAAAGCGTCTCGCTGCGGAGCGCGCGTTTATTTATTTATTTGGCCTTCTGAGTGTTAACTCAATATGGCCATCTACAACACACAGTGGAAATGTACATATATTTAAATTAACAGACAAAACAGAAGTAAATTTTGTCGAAATGTAAAGTGGAAGCAAAGCGAAAACTGCATTACATTACAATTTAAATACAGTTGGAACTTTTTCACATATTCACAAGCAAAACCTTATATTACCAACACACTTTATGCTTATAGATTGTGTATAGTGATCTTAATAAACTTAACTATGATTTTATATACACGAATGTCTTTTGTAAACAAAAGGGAAGAAGCTGACTGGGGAAGGGGATATCCCATCTTCACCAATGTCTGCAGGAAGTTCAAACGTTCTCGGTCAAATTTGGGGCACCTGAACAGGATGTGGTTAACATCAGCTTCCGTTTCAGCATCACACTCACATGCCGCCGAATCGTAGACGTTGATCCGATGTAGATGTTTTGAAGCGAAGACGAATAATGGTAGCAATCGCGGATCGGTCCAGATGAGTCCTCATAAACCACGGCTGCGAAGAAATCCGAGGTTGCAGCACAGCGTAGGAAGCGCCTTTCGTTTCTTGGGAAACGCTCCACATCTGTTGCCACTGTTGTTTGGCGTATTCCTTGACCGCAGATAAGAAGTCCGTGTATGGTAGTTGTAGGTCCAAGACAGTGCCTAAGGATGCCGCTTGTTTAGCCAATGCATCAACTTCCTCATTATAGCAGATACCAGCGTGAGAAGGCACCCACAGTAAATTAACTATGCGTCCCGTATTTGCACAGCGAATATATGCCGAAATCACATCCAGAATATAGCTGTTGGTTTTTTGTTCCATCTCCGGTGTTCTAGGGTTTGAAGGACACTTTGAGAGTCAGACACAATTAATATTTTCGGGAATGAAATGGTAGAAACAAACCTAAGTGCTTCCAGAACTGCCACTGTCTCCGCCGTAAATACAGAGGTATTCGTTGGCAGTTTGAAGGTTCTCCGAATCTGAATCTGAGGGCAGAAAAAGGCACACCCAGTACACTCTTCTTGTGGAATTTTGGACCCATCTGTATATACACAAAGAAAGTCAGGCCACTGTTCTGCAACGAGGGCGACTGAATCCGTTATTAACAGTGTTACTTCCTAAGCAAGTCATATTAAAATAGAAGACTGGAATCTGGCAGCCAAGTGTTAGTTTGCTCGCCGGGGAGGTTCGAGTCCTCCCTGGGGCATGGATGACTGTGTTGTCCTTAGGTTAGTTTACCTAGGTTTCAGTAGTTTGTAAGCTACGGACTGATGACCACGCAGTTTGGTCCGATGAATTTACAAACATTTGAACCATTTGCATTTAGGTAACACTCACGCATTGGTCGAATCTACCAGTTACAAGCCTCGCCGCCCACCTCTGAACCGCCTCTATGTCCTTCTTTAAACCCGATATGGTGGGTGGGGATGACAAACACTTCAGCAGTACTCACGACAGGGTCGTACAAGCGTTTTATATGCGGAATCCTTTACAGATAAAACACACCTTCCCAAAATTCTTCCAATAAAGCGAAATCGCCCATTTGCTTTTCCCACGACTGTCCTTGCTGCAGGCGGATTGCTCGCTCCATTTCATATCGCTGTGCAGCGTTACGCCTAGCTATTTAATTGACGCGACTCTGTCAAGCAGAACACTGCTATTTTTTTTTTTTTTTTTTTTTTTTTTTTTTTTTTTTTTTTTTTTTTTTTTTTTACATTTATAGGTAGTTGCCATTCCTCACACCACCTAGAAATTTTGTCCAAGTGATCCTGCATCCTAGTACAGTCTTTCAATGACGACGCTCCCTCGTACAACACAGCAAACAGCCTAAGTTAGCAACTCACTCTGTCAGTCAGATCATTTATATGGACAGAAAATAATAGCGGTTCTATCCCATTTTCCCGGGGCACCCCTGACGATTCTTTATTCTTTGATGAACACTAGCCATCGAGAACAATGTAGGGGGTTCTATTACTTAAGTAATCTTCGAGGCATATATTTAGGTACCTATTACACATGCTCGTACCTTCGTTAGCAGTCTTAGTGCGGTACCGTGTCAAACGCCTTTCTAAAATCAAGAAATGCTGTCTACCTGTTGCCCTTCATCCATAGCACGCAATATGTCCCGAGCGAAAAGGGAAGGCTGGGTTTCGCACGATCCATGCTTCCTAACGCCGTGCTGATGCATGCACAGAAGATTTTCCGTCACAAGGAAATGTTATACAGTATTAGAACTGAGAACAAGAATTCTACAAAAACTGATGTTAATGATATAGGCCTGTAATTTCATGGGTCCATTGCTTTGCCTTTCTTATACACGGGTGTTACCTGTGTCCTTCTTACTGTTTGATGATACTTTGGACTGGACTATGCAAATGTAACAAACTGTTTCAGATATCTTCTTAAGAGTAATTGTTTTATTCGAAATGTGATATTTAGCATACTAATTACATGATAATAATATTGTTATTGAAATGAAATGTTTGAACTACGGGGTCATCAGTCCCTAAACTTACAAACTACTTATGAACTAGCTACTACTAAGGACGGCACAAATATCCATACCCGAGGGGGGATACGAACCCCCGACCGTAGTGGCCGTGCAGACCGTGACTGGAGCGCCTCAGTCCCCACGGCCACCGCGGCCGGCTATTGTTATTCTCAGAACAATATTTAGTTTACTTTGGTGACAAAGCCGAGGGGAGGGGGTAGAGAAGTAAACATAACAATTGAGTTTCTATATGTAACTAACCAGTAAGAGCCATTTCGATGAGAGGTTAGACAAATAATAAAGTAACACATATGATAGTGGAGAGTAATGGCAAGCTAAAATCCTACATTGTTTTCAGTGGTAAATGATAGATCACCAATATGTTCCAGCATTGTTTCCAAGGAATTTCAGCCAACATTCAGTTTTTTAACTTTTTTCTTCTTCTTCTTCTTCTTCTTCTCCACAAGTCTCTGGCCGTTATCCGCTGATCAGCACGATTTGGTCGGACATGACTTCATCGCGAGGGATAAGTGCAACTCGACCGGGCGTGGCTATAATGCACTCCATTCTTCACTGCCTTGGAAATGCCGTCCCGATAGCCTTACATTCCTCACGTCTATTGTACAGTCTCCATACACCTTAAGCAAGAGTCGATAGATTTCAGTCTGCGCAATTTCTTCAGCAGTAAAGAATTCACTCACACATCTATGTTCTATAGGCGCGTCCATATCACACTCCATATCTAAACATTCCTCTGCTGTCGACAGCTACCGCAAGACAACGGAACCACCTGCAAATGAAAGAGGACGTCCGTGACTTAGCAGTACACCAGCTACATCTGGAGCGGACATCGTAAGTCAGCACAAACGGAACTGGAAGCGTTACTTTCGGGAAGACCCTCGATTAATTTTCCCGTTCACATCAGTCGAAGCCAAGCAAAGAGTGGCTGTGTATCTTGTAATGCCGATGGAAACACTTTGCGCAAGCAGTGCGCCCTGTTACGGACAAGCGACAAGCGGGGCACTCTGACTCGGCATGCAGGCCGCGGCCTGGCCTGGAAAGCGAAAGCGCATTCCTGCGCGCGCCGCGGAAAGGTGCAGCGAGCCGGCCAGCTGGCTGGTTGTTGGAGGGGGCGTGGCAGCGCGGCCACCTGCCGTCTGGGGAGCGGGCAGGGGCGGCGACAAAGTGGCGGGCAGCACACACGCCAGGTGGTTTTCTGGATCCTTTGATTCTTTCCGGATATAAGGGAACGTCTGACGATGGGTCATATTAATCCCAGCCGGGGCTGATCCATTTTCTGACAGGACATGCTCCGTACACAACACACCTAACACGAATGGGACTCAGCAACAATCCAAACTGTACATGTGGAGAGACTGGGTCCCCAGAACACACGGTATTACATTGTTAGTTATACAGAACACACACACACACACACACAGACACACTGTCTATGTTAAACAACACACAAGACTTAAACGTACTGATAAGAGATAAGGATGGCTGAGACACACTAAATAGACTGACGAATGAGGTCTCATCACTAAAGCGGGAAGAATACGCAAAAACGATCAGACATAACATCGTACAAAACACCAACACCATAACACAGGACACATGGAACGAGACAAGCAGTGTAAGTACAAGCGTCATGTATAACGAAACAGATGACAACCCCAGCACAGAAGATGACTTATTCCTCAATAATTAAGCACTATAAACACTAAAGTCAAAACCCCCTTTAGCATTTACTCGGAATGACTGCCGCCTATTGAGGGAATTCCATGATGGCAGGGCTCGTTGTTCATTCCGCGGCCTTCCACCTTGGTAGACTCTCCCCAACAACTTTTACTTTACCTACCCTTTCCTATCTTCTTTTATTTATCCTTCTTAATAATAATGATTTTTGAGCTGCCCTTCCTTTCCCTTACAATTTGTTATATCCATTATTCGTAGTAATCGAATTAAACTTAAAATTGCATAAATAACTAAATATGTAACACCATGAATTTCACCATTAACTTATCTAATTGTTACTATCATTATTTATTTATACTTAACGCTATTAAAATGTAAAAGACAACACAAACCATACTTGGTCTAATTACGACCAGCTATATACCTAAAGGCATCTGGTCTCTATCAAGGACATTTATGGACACTAATGCGTTTTGGCCAATCTAAACTTTAAATGTGTATGATAAATGTATTCAGAAGAAACGTAACAATAAATGTGTATACGTAAAAAAAAAAAAAAAAAAACCTTTCGTGGCCAGCGGGAACTATTGTTTCGCCACAAGGTCACTGGCATCGAATAAGCCGATTTACATTGGCTGTGAAGTAGGAAGTGTATTTAGAGAGAGAGAGACAGAACATTAGCAAATCCGCTCCAATGGAGAAAACTATACGCTGTATTTGTACTGAAAATGTTACCATTTTAAGTTTTCAGAGGGCTATTCCGCAAGTAATGCAACGGTGGCCGTAGGTTGTTTATGTACTGAGGTTCAAATGTTCAAATGTTTGTAGAGCTTATGGGACTTAACTACGGGGTCATCAGTCCCTAAACTTACAAACTACTTATGAACTAGCTAGTACTAAGGACGGCACAAACATCCATGCCCGAGGGGAGATTCGAACCCCCGACCGTAGTGGTCGCGCAGAACGTGACTGGCGCGCCGCAGACCGCTTGGCCACCGCGACCGGCTGTACTGAGGTATGTAGTTCAAATTTCACATATAGAATATAAATATGGCAAGATTGACACATGTGGAGAGAGAGAGGAGAAGAACCCTCGGAGTCTCCATTACACATTAGTGAGACGTGGCCATTTTGATGCACTTGAAATAAACTTTTTGAGTCTTGACCACAAATTTCAATTTATCGAGGCCTTACTCGTTTCGACGTTTCGTCATTATCGAAGGCTACTGCAAGACAATGCAATTAATATTCATCAAACATTTTGATTAAATATAAATGTTAACACTATCTTCACACTCGCCATATCCTTTAAAACTTATTAAAAGTGAAACTAAAACTATCCTTTTAAAATAATCACTATCAAAAACATGTGTCAAAAATGAAATAAATTTTAAATTCCCTCGGAACATCCCCGTAGTGCAGGGGTGGGCACGAGAGCTGCCCGCGAGCAGCGAGAGCCGCGAGGGCAGCGCTGAGCGGCCTTGAGAGCCAGCAGGGCGGCCAGCAGGGCTGTGCACAGTGCACGGGTAGGGGGCAACTGTGTAGCTGTGAGGGCGCTGAGTAAGGACAAGCTGAAATGCACGTAGAAAACACACGAGGTCGTTTCAAGCTGATGCGGCTTCCGTGAAAAGGCCACCGGTACAATCATATCTGCCGCAGCATGTTTGAGTGGGAACTAAGTGTTAATAGTGCTTACCCGAAAATTGTCTATCCTGTACCATGCGACGGTTGCTCATGTTTCGAACCACTGTAAAACCTACTTTCGTGGCCAAAAATAGGAAAAAGACGTAAAAATTAAGATAAGACTCTTTTATTCTAAATTTTACGTTATATTTTCACAGAATTGTGTAGATTTTTTTAAACAAAATGTAACAAAACTGAACTTTCTGCAATTAAAAACCTGATTCATTACAATGACGACAAACTGGGTGGTCGGTCAGAAGGTGAAAATTATTAAGGTTCATTACATCCTTAGGAAAGGATGAAAACTGACACCATCCTGAAGAGGAAAAGAATTTCAGAACTCAAGACCTGAGAGCGATGGAAAAAGTTCCCTGCCTATGTCGGTGCTACCACAACGAAGTTGTCGTGGTACGATAAAGAACTTCTCAAAAAGTAACCAAATAAGTACATGGGAAAATTTGTAAGCTAAAGGAAAATAAAATATCCCTGCTGCGGGAAGCAAAAACCTAGGAACTATTAAGATAAGTATAATTTATCAAGTGTAAAAGAAAAACCTTCTCCCTGGAGGAAGTAAAAGGGATAACTATACTTAACTCCTATGATATATAGAAAACATAAAGGTGAAGAAACTCTATGATCACAAAGCCTATCAGTGTCCTGTCAAGATAAACAACAAGGTGACATACAGAATTATCATTTCAGAGGAGAGGTACTACGAACAAAAAAGAAATAAGCATTAATTTACATAATTTTGGATTTATTTAAAATGATTTTGAACCAACATCTCGAAGTTATCGAGAACGAGTGATTCCGCGTGGTGTAGTGACGTGCGCGGCTGGCCGAGTATGAGTGGGGGCACTGCTGGCTGGCGGAGTGGGGGGGAGCCGCGAGCAGGCCGCGTGAGCCGCTGAGAGCGCTCGCGCTCGTCAAACGGCATTTGCCCAGCCCTGCTATAGACTGATCAAGTGCATACTGAGGTTAGCAAAGCTGTCTGTTATAAAGTGGAGAATTCGCTAGAGAGAAGTAGAATGACAACATCGCCATCGCTTTGCTAACCTTGACCATCATACAGGGATGTTCTGGGGGAATTTTAAATTTATTTTATGTTTGACTTATTTATATTTCTGACGACCGGTTTCGATACACTAAGGTTTTATCATCATCTGGTCACTTCTGTCTTATGTTTTCGTTTCGCAAAGGTGCATGACATTAAAATCATAAAACATTTAACTTCGACAAATGCCTTCTCCACATGACACAATGGATAAGGTGTTTTAATTATTTTAACAGTTTTATGTGTGACGTACCATTTGTAAAAGTTAAATGTTTTATGATTGACGTACCATTTTAATGTCATGCGCCTTCACGAAACGAAAACATAAGATACAAGTGACTAGATGATGATACCCTGAGTGTATCGAAACCGGTCGTCAGACATGTAAATTAATATTTGCGACTTGGAGAGGGCATTAAAGTGCAGAGAGAAAATAAAAGCATTGAGGTTTGCTGATGACATAGTAATTCTGTCAGAGACCGCAAAAGATCTGGAAGAACAATTGAATGGGATGGGCAGTGTCTTGAAAGGAAGACATTAACAAGAATAAAACGAAGGTATTGGAATGCAATGTCAGAAAATCAGGCAATGCTGAAGTAATTAGATTAGGTAATGAGACAATAAAAGAGATGAATTTTGTTATTTGGGTAGCAAGATAACTTCTGATGGCCGAAGTAAAGAAGATATAAAATGTAGAATGGCTATGGGAAGAAAAGCGTTTCTAAAGAAGCGAAACTTGTTAACATCCAATGTTAATTTAAAAGTTAGGAAGTTCTTTCTGAAAGCATTTGACTTGAGTTTAGCATTGTATGGGAGTGAAACGTGGACGATAATGATTTCAGATAAAAAGATGATAGAAGCTTTTGAAATGTGGTGCTACAGACGAATTATGAAAATCAGATGGGTAGATAACGTAACTAATGAGGAGGTGCTTAACCTAATGGCGGAGGAAAGGATTTTCTGGCATATCCTGACTAAGAGAAGGGACAGATTGGTTGGACACATTCTGAGACATCAAGGAATTGTCAACTTAGTATTAGAAGGAAGCGAGTGGGGTAAAAATCGTAAAAAAAATCGTAAAAAATAGACCGAGGGACGAATATAGTAAGCAGATTCAAAAGGATGTAGGTTGCCGTACGTATTCTCAGATGAAGAGACTTGCACAGGACAGGGTAGCGTGGAGAGCTGCATCAAACCAATCTGCGGACTGAAGACCACAACAACATCATTTGCGATCTTGGCATTTTAATACTTTAAAGAGATCTCCGTCCTAGCATGCTTACAAACTACTTAAACTAATTTATGCTAAAGACAACAAATACACCCATGCCCGAAGGTGGACTCGAACCTCCGACAACGAGCAGCGACGCGCTCCGCAGCTAGGCGCCTTGGACCGCAACTGCGACGAACCGCTAGGTGAATTGATTCGTGCCGACAGACGAATCACAGTTCGTGAGCTTAATGCGCATCTGAACTGTGGCCACAGTGCCATGAATGGAATGGTGACAGACTTTGAAACGCGCACCGAGGCAGCTGATTTCAAGGACAGGGCGGGGCTAGAATCATTTGAAGCTAGCGAAGACCCCGTTTCTCTTTGGTCACAGTGGACGAAACATGGGTATATGCTTATGAACCGGAAACAAGAATGAGTCGAAGAACTGGCATCACACGCCTTCTCCAAGGCCCAAAAGGTTCAAAAGCCAGCTACCGGCAGATAAACTCATTGCGAGTGTTCTGGGATGAAACATGTTTGTACCGTGAACATCGAGCGAGGTGCCGGAGTGGTAACAAACTGGACTCGTATTCGGTAGAACGGTGCTTCAAATCCACCTCCGACCATCGTGATTTAGGTCTGCCATGATTTCCCTAAATCACTCCAGGCAAACGCCGATTTTCTGCCCCATCCTTATCCAAATATCGCAGCTCCGTCTTCCAACCTTGTAGTGGATGGGACATTAGGCCCTAAGCTTTCTACCGCGAACAACACTGAGGAAGCTTCGTAAAGCCATAAGGAAGAATAGACCATACAACGATCTGAAATCGATCCAAATTCATCATGACAATGCGAAACCCCACACGCCTTTCGCCACAAGTCAGAAGATTGGCAAATTCGGCTCGCCGAGCGGTCTGCGTCGCGCCAGACACGTTCTGCACGGCCACTGCGGTCGGGAGTTCGAATCCCCCCTCGGGCATGGATACTTGTGCCTTCCTTAGCATTAGCTAGTTCATAAATAGTTTGTAAGTTTAGGGACTGATGACTCCGAAGTTGTCCCATTAGCTCTACAAACATTTGAACATTTGATTTTGCAAATTCGGCTGATAATTAATCCCTCACCAGATCTACAGTACATACTTAGCCTCTTTTGACTACTTGTTTGGCCTAGTGAAGGACAGTCTTCGGGATCTATACTTTCAGGACACAAGAAGTACAAATGGCAGTGAATCAGTGTGTTCCACAGCTCAAACCTCAGTTTTTCTCAAAGATGATTCCAGTGTTGGACTCAACGACTGCGCCATTGTGTAGAGGAAGAGTTACCCTAATCCATTCTAATAGTGTTGTTGTTGGAATGAAACTATCACTCTGCAGCGGAGTGTGCGCTGATATAAAACTTCCTGGCAGATTAAAATTGTGTGCTGGAACCGGGACTCGAACCTGGGACCTTTGCCTTTCGCGGACAAGCGCACTACCGACTGTGCTATCCCGACACGACTCACGATGCCGCCTCACAACTAGTTGTCGGGATAGCACAGTCGGTAGTGCGCTTGCCCGCGAAAGGCAAAGGTATCACTTTCTATTCCCGGTTACGACACACAATTTTAATCTGCCAGGAAGTTTCAGTGTTGTTGTTGTGGTCTTCAGTCCGCAGACTGGTTTGATGCAACTCTCCATGCTACCCTCTCCTGTGCAAGTCTGTTCATCTGAGAATACTTTCGACAACCTACATCCCTCGGTCTCCCTCTACGATTTTTACCCCACACGCTTCCTTCTAATGCTAAGTTGACAATTCCTTGATGTCTCTGAATGTATCCAACCAATCTAGCTCTTCTCTTAGTCAGGATATGCCAGAAACTTCTTTTCTCCCCAATTCGGTTAAGCATCTCCTTATTAGTTACGTGATCTACCCATCTTTCATCATTCGTCTGTAGCACCACATTTCAGAAGCTTCAATCATCTTTTTGTCTGAACTCCTAATCGTCCACGTTTCACTCCCATACAATACTACACTCCAGATAAACGCTTTCAGAAAGGACTTTCGAACGTTTAAATTAATACTGGATTTTAACAAGTTTCGCTTCTTTAGAAACGCTTCTCTTCGCATAGCCATTCTGCATTTTATATCTTCTTTACTTCGGCCATCAGAAGTTATTTTGCTACCCAAATAAAATTCATCTACTACTTTTTTTGTCTCATTAGCTAATCTAATTAAGCTCTCTCTATTACTCTTTCACGAGTGAATTACTTAACCGATGTAAAATTGTTTATTTGTTCAGACAGATAGCCAGTAACTAGCATATTGCTTTTTAATTGTTTATATGACATGAGCATTCATCACTCCTGCAAAAGTCTCATGTGGTTATTTTACATTTCTGATGACGACCTTTGTAGTATGGTGGAAATCTAGAGAAAAACTTTTTTTAAGATTACCTGAAATCGTCTGGTCTGGAGGCGATCAATTCATTTTATAGTTTCCAAATGACAAGCCAAGATCGCAAACAAACAATTTAATAAGTGACGACCGGTTTCGGTGCACTGTGTCACCATCATCTGCTCATATATATGTCATCTTGTTAAAAAATTGGGTATAAAATAACAAGTGCAACATTGCACTTAGTCACTATACAAAAAAAAAAAAAACATAAGTTAAAAACATGACAGCTTACAAACTACTCACCAGATGATGGTGACAGTGCACCGAAACCGGTCGTCACTTAATAAATTGTTAGTTTGCAATCTTGGCTTGTCATTTGGAAGCTATAAAACATTTTTTATTGTAATTAATTTAAAGTATTTTGTGGCGCTGCAATTTGTCGAAATTATTTTACATTCAGTTGCTGCATATTTGGCCATGTTCAAAATTAAACGACCTAAGTATTTCGGCTGTTGTACATCGTGTCGTTTGCATCACTAATTAAAAATGAGTGCACGAGCATGTTAATAGTAGCCATTCCTGAGGAGAAGAGACCGGAGGCGTCATAACTGGAACGCACGTCGCAGGCAGACTGTACCGCGGCCGGTGCGAGGCGGACACAGCGGGGAGGCGGCGCGGCGGGCGCTCTCGTGTGACGTCAGGTAGAGTAGGCTGCGCGCGCACAGCTGACTACGTAGACCAAAGATGACATAGGCTGCGTATGTCGTCATTACACTGAAACCAACATCTAAGTCACGTGACTCGGGGCAACAAGCCGTTTTCGTCATTAAGAGCAATGTCAAGTGGAGCTGACAGATGTAGGTTTTCTCGTTTATAACTCAAATGAGGCGTTAATTTTAACAACGAAACGTCTAATCACATCCTTTATGACGTTTTTAGCAGTACAGCTAACGTTATTTGAGTAGCCAGCAGAGTTGCCAGACGTAGGGAACCGACACATAGGCACTTTTAAGCATTAAAATCATGTAGGGAATTTTTATCCAAAAGTCCCCAACGCGTAAGTACTTTGGTAAACTTTTACAATCGCCGACACATGCCTAGCGGGCAATGTTGGCAACAGAAAAGTTGTCAGCACGCGGGAATGAAGCCGACCAATTGTGTCAAAGTTTGAAGTAGCCAACGATATTTTAGACGGCATAGTTGTTTTCTGTTCATAGTAAACAATATTAATTTGAAAACTTAGTTTCGAACACATTAAAATTGATGCGAAATATTATGATTTCAATGTATATCAGTGGAATGGAGAGTCGACTTGGAAATAGTGTTAGAAAATGCCAGTAAAAGGAAAATTCATTGTTTCCATGAACGAAAGACGTTATATTACCTTGACTAGATTTATTTATTTGTGTCAGGACCATATACTAGTTAGTAGTTGTAAATGAGAAGATGCTGACAAGAAAACGCTAAAATATTTGCGATAGTCAGTTATAAATAAAGCGCTAGTAGCAATACTGTTTGAAAAACGAATCACGCAGAATGATGGACTTCCTTTTTTGTGCTGACTGTGAACCATATAATTACTGCTGTTCCTACTCTATGGTTGATGAAGCCTCGATGTATCCTTGTGCAGTCAATAAATCTGTTACCCTCCTGTAACAGTGCACTCGAAATTCGCGGCATATTTGGGGAAACTAATTAATGCTGTTCCTCTCTATGGTTGACAGGTTATTGATGTACCCTTGTCCGATCGATAAATCAGTAATTCCCTTTTAACAGATCACTTGGAATTCGCGGCATAATCTACATTTGACTCCATCGATCAGTAACTAGAAAAACATATCTAGCAAGTAAAGCACGATACCAAATATTTATTTTAAAGTTTTTCAAAATTGTAACATGTCAAATTAATGAATTGGTTGACCTCTGCTGGCTGGATTTCTAGATTAGCCCCTCCCAGACGCAAATCCTGGCTACGACCCTGAAATGTTCAAATGTTTGTAAATGTATCGGACCAAACTGCGTCGTCATCAGTCCGTAGCTTACAAACTACTTAAACCTAGGTAAACTAACCTAAGGACAAACACACCCACACCCATGCCCCAGGGAGGACTCGAACCTCCACGGCGAGCAACCGCGCGCTCCGCAGCGAGGCGCTTTAGACCGCTCGGCTACTCCACCGCGGCGCTACGACCCTGATGTAGGGGTATTAATGAGGTGGTAGGGAGAAAGTAGGGAAAACGTAGGTACATTTTTGTGAGACAGTAGGTATTTTCTCTCTCTGCCATCTGACAACACTGGTAGCCTGTTATCAAAGGCGGCCATCTGTCGTTTGCAAATAACTGAGATAAACGCCATTTTTATTACGAAAAGTGGAGTTAATACGTATGCATGCTAGTCTGGTGATCATTTGCAACTAAATAACAGGCTACTCAATTTTCTCCGTAATTCATAACGCGGTGGTTATAGTTTTCACATGTGCTAGGTGAAACGTGTAAATGACTTGGAGACGAAAAATCAATTTTACAAACAGCATTAGTTTTCTTGCGTTTTCTAACAATAAGTGTTAATTTTATGCTTTTATACGAACTAAAAGAGGTCTAAACCCATGCCGGCCGCGGTGGGCGAGGGGACTGAGGCGCTTCAGTCACGGTCTGCACGGCCACTACGGTCGAGGGTTCGAATCCCCCCTCGGGCATGGATATTTGTGCCATCCTTGGTGTTAGCTAGTTCGTAAGTAGGTTAAGTTTAGGGACTGATGACCCCGTAGTTAATTCCCATAAGCTATACAAACTTTTGAACATTTGAGTTTGAATTGTCTAAACCCATAATATCAGAATTTTTTTTTTTTTTTTTTTTACTCAATACAAGCGTTTGTATTTTACGACTTCTGCTTATACAACTATTTACATTAGAATAATTGAAATGCAAACAACTACTGAAACTAGTTTTATAGATATACTGAATGTTCTGTTTTCAAATATAGCTGTGTACAACGGCATTAAAAGCAGGAATGACTTACTTGATGAAATATAAGTTTAGTCTAGACCAGCTAGAACTGTCTCGCCGTCGATAGTTACATTCATTAGTTAAAAAAATCATAATGCTGCACAAACACAGTAATTCTATTTCTTGTAAAAAGAACTGTCGGTATGTGTCAGTAAGTGTCGAGAATCATCGCATTAATGTTAGTATAATTGTGCAAAAACTACGTTACTTTTACGACACGTGTAATAAGCATATAACAGTTGTTTCATTGTTAAAATCAGTACTTGACTTCAGCTGAAAACTAGAAAAACTATTGCTCATAATGACGAAAACTCAAGTCACGTGACTAGGGGCAATGTTAGATGTTGGTTTCAAAGCACAACACTGCAGAGGTAGGGTCACGCGCAGTGTATGTTATCTTTGGCCTATGGCTGACTGCAAACACCTATATAAACAACATAGAC
The DNA here is from genome assembly GCA_026315105.1 of Locusta migratoria. Taxonomy (NCBI): domain Eukaryota; kingdom Metazoa; phylum Arthropoda; class Insecta; order Orthoptera; family Acrididae; genus Locusta; species Locusta migratoria. The sequence goes on from CM048747.1 coordinate 14,262,882, forward strand.
TGGCCACAGCGCCGCCATAGTTGAAGCCAATTCGAAAGGTTGCCGCCATGTTTGAGAACGTCAGTTTCACGCTAGGTGTTACTGGGCGTCTGCTAACGCTGAATCATAGGTTTAATATTAATCAATGCCAGTCTTGGTTTTTCCTTAATTTCTGGGCGACACATTTCGGAAAGTAATTCCCACTACGAATAGCATTTCTCGTTTACTATTGCATTTTCAGTGTAATGTTTACAATCGTCGAACTGCTGCATTATTTGATGTTACTATAATGTCAATAATCGTTTGTATTTTCCGACATCTCTTCCCTACAAATACAGGCGAATTTCTTTAAAGTCTTTAATTACCTTTATTCTGCCTGTGGTTCAAATGATATTTCATGCTTTGAAGTACATTACGAATTTACCAAGCTCTCCACAATTTGACTGTTCCTTGGTACTCTCCATACAGCTTTTGGTTTCTGTAGGTGGTCAGGAAATGATAATAGTGTTGGAATGGTATTTGCAAGTAGCCACTTTCGATCGGCGGCAGCATCGATAACTTTTCTTCAAAATGACAAGAGCATATGTAACTATACTTTGTAGGCTGCCACCTATCACGCCTCATACTGGTTACCCATTTGGTTAGCAACTCCTTGTTTTTCAAAGAAACTCTGTAGGTAAAGAATAGTTTAATTACAGTTCATATACCTAGGCTACTTACCAAGTGGTTAATATGCATTTGTACACTATATAAACAAGTGTCATTACGTTAAAACACACCAAATACATCCGTCCTCTGCCTAGCTTTTTGATGATGGTCGTGAAGTCAACATGATTTTGAAACTTGGTAAACGCGAAAGTTAAGTATAATGAATGTTTATAGGCAAATACACGCTGATACACAACGACCTATATAATTACATCTCTCTTTATGTATGATATTCCAACAGTTGCTGCAGTTGTACGCCTAACGTACACTGGTCATGATTTGCCACTAATAATAGCGCTTACACGTTAGTTTAGATTACAAACAGAAGCGTCTGCTCACACTGCTGCTTGAAACTGACGTTATCAAATATGGCGCCCAGAGTTGCCTAGTGCTGCCGCCCACAGCGCTGTAACTTGCCTGTAGCCTCTCTATGTTGTTTATATACCTTTTTGTAGAGGGCCGTGCCCCAGCGGCTACCCTGTCAGCTGTGCGCGCGCAACCTACTGTGCCTGACGTCACAGGAGAGCGCCGCGACCTTCTCTCTAGTCTGGGCGGTGTTGACACGCGTAGTGTGGCGTGGCGCGTGCTGCGGCTGCAGACCGGTTGTGGACTGCGCTGGGTCGGCCTTGGAGACCGCCTCTGCCCGGTCTCCCACCTGTGCCGCCTCGTGCTCTGCCGGCAGCCGTGTGTTCACAGTCCAGCTGCCACATTACACTGCCGCCCACCCGAAAAGCCAACACCCTCAAGCATAGGCGTAGTTACATGATTTCCGCATGGGTTTTCCATGAATGGAGATTGTAACGACGTGTTCTCTTTAGTAGAACTGCAAACTGCACGAATACAGTGAATATTATACAGGGAGTCTCACGAAAGACGCCTGCCTGAGACCGCGGATCGCGCGGTACGGCTCCCGGCCGCCGCCACCGCATCCGCCGGCCACGGCAGCGCCCGATTCTCGGATTCTGAGTGCATAAAGTCTAACATTGCCATCTGAGTAACCTAAGCTTACCTTTATTTACAGTAGATGTTCAACATGATGTCCCTTTATGGGAACACACGACGAACTTCGGGTACCGAAATCTGGGAAATCAATAGTCTAATCTTTTTTCACGAAATAACAAATTCTGACAGGTATGTGAACAATATCCAGCATCCATTTCACCCAACGAAATGCTGTACGGTTATTTCATGCAGGCCAATGCAAGACCACACATTGCTAATGCTTCTGTGGCAGGAATACAAAGTGTTTTTGATGATAGGATAGTTCACCGGCCTCCTCGTTCTCCAGATCTAAATCCCTGTGACTTTCTTCTTTGGGGAATGTTAAAAGACATGGTGTACCCAAGCAATCCCCATACACTCGAAGAGTTGAAAGACAGGATTCGACTAGTCATTTCCCAGATTTCGGCAGCCGAAATTCGTCGGTGTTTGCAAATGCGTTCAAGAGATGTCAGGCCGCTCTTTCCATAGAGGGACATCATTTTGAACCTTCTACTGTAAATAAAGGTAAGCTTAGGTTACTCAGATGGCAATCCTTTCTAGACTTTAATTCAGTGTATGTGCCCGCGGCACAATAGAGTCCGAGAATCGGGCGCTGCTGTGGCCGGCGGATGCGGCGGCGGCGGCGGCCGGGAGCAGTACCGCAAGATTCGCGGACGCCTGGCAGGCGTCTTTCGTGAGACACCCTGTATTTCATTCCAAAGAACTGTATACTAGAGAGTCACAGTGTTTTTCTACTTTTTCTAAATGCGACCCCCTTCCAAGTAAAAATATTGTGGTGACTCCCTTCCAAATAAAAGTATTTTGGCGACCCCTCACCCTGCTCCTCACTAACCGTAACAATCTAAAAGGAAACAAATTTAATCCTCTTTCTTTTGCTTCAGTCGCCTTTTAAATTATTGGACGAAGGTTTTGATGTATGGAACACATTATATTATTTTGAGAATAACAAAGTGTATTTTTCAATGTGACTCCGCATTTGTATTGCATAAAAATCTATAGTTTTGTTCTGAATTTGCTGAAATTTTGCACACTCTACCTTAAAAACGAAAGGAACGTAAATGTCTGTATAATTAGTTCGGTGAATGGTGGAGAGTACTTAAGAATTTTTACAAAACGCATAGTTTTGCTCCAATCTTTATGAATTTTTGCAACCATGACATTTAAACCGAGAAGAGGATCACTGGGTACATAAATGTTTGTATGGTATATGGCAGAGGGTACCTTGCAGAAAACTATGTCGAGAGAGGGAAAGGTGAAACGAACAGAGAGATGGGAGAGAAAGAGGTGGATGTGGACTACGAGAGTGTAGGCTAAAAAACACTCGGGCAACTCCGGGTTTATAGCTAGTATTTTATAAAAGGTTGTTAATGATGATGGTTCCAGTCAGAAAAATTGTAAGTTACATACGGTATTGGCTTCACTATTAATTGACGACGGTTATCTTTGATTGTTCAGTTTGTGAAGAGCTATGATGCTGTGTTGTTTTTTTTTTTTTTTTTTTTTTTTTGGAAAGTCATCTCCATAGCTATTAGTGGCTTCCCAAGCAGCTTTACGTGACAAGGTGTTCAGTTCGTCTACCTACAAATAAACAAAAAGTGACACAGCACGTGGAATTAGAGATCCAAAAATTGCAACCCGTGAAGAATTTGATCAACCTAATTACCGTCTCCAACCTGACCGCCATCTTTGATACGCTCAGCCCGCTGTCCAGCATCGTCGCTTAATCACGCAGGTGCAGGTATCTGTGAAAACGAGAAGGGGCCGCCTCAGCTTCCAGTCCGCTTACCGGGAAGCAATGTGCCCGCATGTGTGTACCACAGAAGTGATTCCCCGGTACTTCTCTCATCTTACACTACCACCACCTAAAATATTTACTGTTATTCCTGAAACAACGGGCCGAATGAGTAAGAATGAGCACATGTTCCGGAAAAGATTCTCAGAGCAAAATAACTTCTTTGTGTAAGTTCTCAGTTTCGTATGAATAACAACTTCGAAGCCTATGCTCTGGAGCAGGTAGTTAATTATCGCTAGCTCTACTCCTAATTGAGCAAGTTCGTCATGTCCAGCACACAACAGCTGTTCAGTCGTGTATTTCTTTAAACTGGCCCAATCAGGCAGATTATTGAGTGTACGAATATGGAGTAGGCATCTACGTGTTCAGGAAGAACTGTACTATGTTTACATATTGTGCAGTAGCATATTATTAAGACTAAACGTGGACTTTTTACGAAAATGTGTTCGTCTATCTTACAAAATTTTCGTCACGCGGAAAACTTGCCTATTATTAAAGTTAGGTTAGCACAATTTGCGAACGAAATTTTAAGAATGCACAACATTTTCATCTGCTTCAACGTGGAACGCTGCCAGAGCTTTCTAACATGACATGACAGACACCCAATGGTCTGCGATAGGCCATGCTATTTTGTTACTAGAAACCTAGTTATATAATTAATCTGTTATTAATTACTTTTAACATAACAGAAGTTACGACTACAAAGTTAGAAAACGCATCTTAAGTAGTCCAACTGGTTTGGGTAGAATGAACAAGAGCATTACAGAAAGAGTTCGGTACTCGGTGTAGCAACAATATTTATATTGTTATACAGACTGAAGTCCTAGGATGCACTTTATTTGGAATTATTGTCATAAGCCGTTATTAATAGACGCTATTTAAAAACACAATATTATTTTTCTATATAGCTGTTTACAACTGTAAACACACAATCCAAACAAACGGGCAAAACACGCTGCTTAATCCACTTGTCTTTCATTTCGGTGTCGGTAATGAAAAAACTCCTCTTACATCACTATCGACACTGTATAAAATGCTTGAAGTGTCACACTAAAGATTTTTCTGAAGGAAGCTACTCATCAACAAAATTCAAATGTTCAAATGTTTGTAGAGTCTATGGGACTTAACTACGGGGTCATCAGTCCCTAAACTTACAAACTACTTACGAACTAGGACGGCACAAATATCCATGCCCGAGGGGGGATTCGAACCCCCGACCGTAGTGGCCGTGCAGACCGTGACTGGAGCGCCTCAGTCCCCTCGGCCACCGCGGCCGGCGATAGTGTTAGAAAATGTCAGCAAAAGGAAAATTCATTGTTTCCATGAACGAAAGACGTTATATTACCTTGACTAGATTTATTTATTTGCGTCAGGACCATATACTAGTTAGTAGTTGTAAATGACAAGATGCTGACAAGAAAACGCTAAAATATTTGCGACAGCTAACGTTATAAATGAACAAAGCGCTAGTACCATTAATGTTTGAAAATTGAATCATGCAGAATGACAGACTTCCTTTTTTGTGCTGACTGTGAACTAAATAATTATTGCTGTTCCTACTCTATGGTTGACACTGTCTCGATGTATCCTTGTGCGGTCAATAAATTAGTTACCCTCGTGTAACAGTGCACTCGGAATTCGCGGCGTATTTGGAGAAACTAACTAATGCTGTTCCTCTCTATGGTTGACAGGTTCTTGATGTACCCTTGTCCGATCGATAAATCAGTAATCCTCTTGTAACAGAGCACTTGGAATACGCGGCATAATCTACATTTGACTCCATCAACCAGTAAATATCAGTCAATGGAAAAAACGTCTCTAGCAAGTGAAGCATGATGCCAAATATTTATTTTAAAGTTTTTCAAAATTGTAACATGTCACATTAATTAATTGGTTGTAAAGTCTATAGGACTTAACTATGGGGTCATCAGTCCCTAAACTTACAAACTACTTATGATCTACTTACGAACTAGGACGACACAAATATCCATGCCCGAGGGGGGATTCGAACCCCCGACCGTAGTGGCCGTGCAGACCGTGAATGAAGCGCCTCAGTCCCCTCGGCCACCGCGGCCGGCCATTTCTTAAAGACTACGTATAAAGGACCTTCTTTTTTGCCTTCAAAGTAACATAAATTTTGTCCTTTTTTTATAAACCACAGTAAAACGTAAACTTAATAGAAGTTACTCAACACGAAGTATGTTAGAGGGCACATTTCAGAAATTTATTTATTTATTATTTACTTATTTACCTTTGTTGCGGACCACCTGCCTTTGGGTATATAGCTCGTCGTGATTACAAAAACTATGTGATACATTTATGCGACTGTGATACATTATTTTCTTTACACATTTGCAGTAATTAGATAAAAAATACAAAGAAAAATGTAAAAACTTATAAGGAAAATGGAAAGGCAACTTAAAAACATCAACTATTTTAAGAAGAGAATAATAGAAGATATGAAAGATTGGTTTAAGTGATAGTCTGAAGAATGAGAGAGGAAAGTCGAGGGTGGGAGGCCTCGGAACTGACTTCGAGCCCTGCCATTCTGGAGTTTTCTCATTTGGAGGCTCCTATATCTACAAGTTACATTTCGCAAGTGTTTATATCGTCCTCTGTGTCGGGGCTGTCATCTGTGGTGTAATTTGCACTGTTTGCGCTTTCAGTGTCCGATCCATCATACATGTTTTGTCTTCTGTTGTGAATGAATGTTCTCCGGTCGTGAGAAACTACTCCAGTTTTATTCATACGAAATCTACATCTACATACATACTCCGCAATTCACCGTAAGGTGCGTGGCGGAGGGTACACTGTACCACTACTAGGTATTTTCATTCCTATTCCACTCCCAAATCGAACGAGGGAAAAAAGAATGCCTATATGCCTCCGTACGTGCACTAATTTCTCTTATCTTGTCTTTGTGATCTTTACGCGAAATGTAAGTAGGCGGCAGCAAGATCGTACTACACTCAGCTTCAAATTCCGGCCCTCGAAATAGGAGAATGTTCTCTGTTGTGAGCAACTTACCCCACCCTGTTACGCTGAGAACATACTCGGCTGAAGTATATTTTGCGACTCGCTTTATTCATGCGAACCTGAGTATGTTGTCTGGATTTCAGTGTATAAAGTAGATATCCCCGTTTATCCATACGGCCCAATATATATGCCTTGTCTAATCGTTATGTCCAGGCACATACCGAAATTTGGAAGTTGCGTCATAATTAGTGCTGCCACCGTAATACGTAATCGTGTGGACACGTAATGATCGTGAGAGTGGTCTCGAGGTTATGCCAGCAGCCACGCTTCGCCGCCGCCCCCCCCCCCCCCCCTACTACTACGATCGGAATTGTGTTCCGTAACAGGAAGCAATTTGCCGAAACTGCCGAGTTCGGCGGTTTCGTCTTTTTCGCCGATAATGCAGAAACGCTGACAATTTTCCTACCTTACAGCAACTGCATCTCGGGCCGATTTCCGAGCTATTAAACATTAATTTTCCGGTTGCGTGAAACGCCGGGGGGAAAGTTTTCCACGTCTCTTTAGTCGGGAAATTAGTTTCGTCGGCAAAGTACTGCTGATTAGTAGCCGTCTCGCTCCGCGGAACGATTCGAACTTAATGAGACGAAACGTATCGGAACGAACCGTTGCAAGTTCTTACGAAATCCTTGGAGCGAAGGCAGATAAGGATAGCCACTAACGCAAGAAATAAGAAAGTAAGCTACGGCGGGTGAAAGTTTCGCAAAATTAGCGAAGAGGAACGAAAAAAATTCAATTGGAGTACAAACATATTTGCCCTTCCACGACCCTCTGCTGATGCAAAGGACAGGATATCATTTGCTCATCTCCTACGTCCTTCCATTACACGTAATTGAAAGAAATCTGCGCACTTCCGTAAGAGACTTCATTATACGAGGTTTGTCCACAAAGTAAGGTTATATAAAATAAGCTTGTACAGATACAAAAAATTATTTATTGTACAAAAATCTGTACAACTGTTAAACTACTTTTCTACATATCTTCCGAAATTATGTAGGCACTTCTAATAGCGTAGAAAAACTTTTTGTATGCCTTCTTCATACAAGGTTGCCTCCTGTGTATTCAACCATGTGGTATATCATCTTTCAACTCGTCATCATCGCTGAAGTGTTGACCACAAGGATAGATTTTAGGATGAGCGAGGTCCGAGCTGTATGGAGCATGATGAATCACGTCCCAGTGAAATCCCCGTAAGAGTTGTTTGGTTATGGTTACATTCGCCGTGTGGGGTCGGGTATTATCGTGTAAAAAAAAATAAAAATAAAAAATAAAATAAAAAATAAAAGGGTCGGCAGGGTTTACTGTGGGACTGGCATGGTGTGCGGATACTCTTCCTTTGTCATCTCTCCCTCCGACAATGAAAATACACTCCTGGCCATAAAAATTGCTACACCACGAAGAAGACGTGCAACAGACAGGAAGAAGAAGCTGTGATATGCAAATGATTAGCTTTTCAGAGCATTCACACAAGGTTGGCGCCGGTTGCGACACCTACAACGTGCTGACATGAAGAAAGTTTCCAACCGATTTCTCGTACACAAACAGCAGTTGAACGGCGTTGCCTGGTGAAACATTGCTGTGATGCCTCGTGTAAGGAGGAGAAATGCGTACCATCACGTTTCCGACTTTGATAAAGGTCGGATTGTAGGCTATCGCGATTGCGGTTTATCGTATCTCGAGATTCCTGCTGGCGTTGGTCGCGATCGAATGACAGTTACCAGAATATGGATCGGTGGGTTCAGGAGGGCAATACGGAACGCCGTGCCGGATCCCAACGGCCTCGTATCACTATCAGTCGAGATGACAGGCATCTTATCCGTATGGCTGTAACGGATCGTGCAGCCACGTCTCGATCCCTGAGTCAACAGATGACGTTTGCAGGACAAGAACCATCTGCACTAACAGTTCGACGACGTTTGCAGCAGCATAGACTATCAGCTCAGAGACCATGGCTGCGGTTACCCTTGACGCTGCACCCAAGACAGAAGTGCCTGCAATAGTGTGCGCAACGACGAACCTGGGTGCACGTCTTTTCTTTTTTTTTTTTTTTTTTCGGATGAATCCAGGTTCTGTTTACAGCATCACCATGGTCGCATCCGTTTTTGGCGTCATCGCGGTGAACGCACATTGAAAGCGTGTATTCGTCATCGCAATAGTGGCGTATCGCCCGGCGTGATGGTATGGGGTGCCATTGGTTACACGTCTCTGTCACCTCTTGTTCGCATCGACGGCACTTGGAACAGTAGTCGTTACATTTCAGATGTGTTAAGACCCGTGGCTCTACCCTCCATTCGATCCCTGCGAAACCCTACATTTCAGCAGAATAATGCACGACCGCATATTGCAGGTTTTCTACGAGCCAATGTGGATACGAAAAATGTTCGACTGCTGCTCTGGCCAGCACATTCTCCAGATCTCTCACTAATTGAAAACGTCTGGTCAATGGTGGCCGAGTAACTGGCTCGTCACAATACGCTAGTTACTACTCTTGATGAACTGTGGTATCGTGCTGAAGCTGCATGGTCACCTGTATCTGTACACGCCATCCAAGCTCTGTTTGACTCAATACCAAGGCATATCAAGACCGTTATTACGGCCTGAGGTGGCTGTTCTGGGTACTGATTTCTCAGGATGTATGCACCGAAATTGTGTTAAAATGTAATCACATGTCAGTTCTAGTGTAATATATTTGTCCAATTAATACCCGTTTATCATCTGCATTTCTTCTCGGTGTAGCAATTTTAATGGCCAGTACGGTACGTTTATTTGTCAACTTCCGTGGTGAGCAGTGAAACAGTTTGAAATTTACTGCCGTGCACCATACGGTAGCTTGCTGAAGGTCAACTGTACAACATTTAATTAAGATCGAAATAAAAGTGTGTATTTTCTCTGTGTCCTTGATATAGTCGGGCACGCGCATCAACTTCTGTTATAGAAGCAGCTTCCGCCGCCATTTTTGTTTCAAGCGGTTATTCTCAAAGGCGGATTCCTTCACTCTTTTTGCTCTGAAATATCGATTGCTTCATTTCTAATACATACATCAAGTAGTAAATAAAGGTTTGGATTAAAATTAATCCGGTCATAATAAATTATTTTAATACAGCTTGAAAAATGGTAATATTGTATTTGCCCACCTGAGTATGTATCCGGAGTATGTGCTGTACGTGATCTTTACAGCCACACTTTTCTCTTGGTTTGTAGGTCAAGAGTGCAAAATTTCGTCAAGATTGGAACAAAACTATAGATTTATATTAGTACAACAAACTCAGGAACACACTATTTATAAGAATGGAGCGTTTCAATGCCACCTGATAGAACACACCAAAAGCGGATAACACTTTCACCCTGTGACGTTTGGGCTCGTACAAGGTGAACACGGCTAACGAACAGGTGCGATATTGTGGGACAGTCTGGAATTCATACGCCACTGGTTTCCACACTGGACAAAAAGTTGATAGTTCGCGAGAACAGAACTGGGTTAGTTCCCAATCTCGTAAAGAGCCCTCTTGCTCCTCACTTAAGCGATTAGATCAAATACCAACAGTGTAGTTCATCTTGACTAGCCAACCATTGCAAAAGGCCAACATCAGACGGAAACAGTATAGCGTCAAAGACGTTTGCCTGCTTTAAAACAATTTTGCAAATAAAGACCAACGAAAAAAAGGTATTAGAACAAAAAATTTGTATCATACAAATTGAAGTCACTTCGAAAAAGCAACTGATACAGCTAGGTCTACGAATGTAGACGTGAACTATCATTTTGAAAACATTCTTTTAGGCATGATCTCTTGAAGACTGAATGACAGATATTTTACAATGACACTAAATAATCTTCTGAATGTAAGAAAGGTAAAAATATACGCAACGATTTTAAGCAGCAAGGTTGGCGAGCGCGATGTAATGATTTTAGGAAGGGGGATGGCAGCCTAACAGCAAATTATATGGAGGTGTCACGTTCATCATTGCCCAAACAGCTTTGTAGACACGTGCATTGCCGCCCCGTCTCTCTCTCTCTCTCTCTCTCTCTCTCACACACACACACACACACACACACACACACAAATAACTTCACACACATGAATATGTCAGTCACTTCACCACAAGAAATATCTTCCATAATAAAATCTTTAAAAACAAAGAATTCCAGTGGATACGATGAAATATCAACACAGTTAATTAAAGCGTGTTCTTGTGAACTTAGCACAATCTTAAGTTATTTGTGTAATCAGTCTGTTATAACGGGAACATTTCCTGATTAGCTAAAATATGCAGATATTAAACCTCTCTTCAAGAAGGGGGATAAAGAGATACCATTAAACTACAGACCCATTTCACTTTTGCCAGCATTCTCAAAAATTATAGAAAAGGTAATGTACAAGCAGCTTCTCAACCACTTAACCACAAATGGCATATTGTGTAGAACACAGTTTGGATTTCTGAAAGGTTCCGATATTGAGAAGGCTATTTACATTTTCAGTGAGAATGTACTTAATTCATTAGATAATAAATTGCAAGCAGCAGGTATTTTCTGTGATTTGTCAAAGGCATTTGATTGTGTGAACCATAACATCCTTTTAAGTAAATTAGAATTCTATGGGGTCACGGGAAATGCTGCAAAATGGTTCAAGTCGTACCTCACTAACAGGAAGCAAAGGGTGTCAGTGCGAGTGACTAGTGAATTAGGCCAATAGTCATCATCGGGTTGGGAAGAAATTACATGTGGTGTCCCACAAGGATCCATCTTAGGGCCATTGCTTTTTCTTGTGTACATTAATGATCTCTCATCAGTTTCACTACCAGAAGCAGAGTTCGTTTTGTTCGCAGATGATACAAGTATTGCAATAAAGAGTAAGTCAAGTATATTGATAGAAAAGTCTGCTAATGATATTTTCATGAACATTAATAAATGGTTTAAAGCCAACTCATTGTCATTAAACTTTGAAAAGACGCACTACATGCAGTTCAGAACATGTAAGAGATTTCCTGACAGCATATGCATTAAATATGAAGAAGAGCAGATAGAAGAGGTTGACAGAATTAAATTCCTGGGATTACAGCTTGATAATAAATTTAGTTGGGAGGAGCACACCACAGAACTGCAGAAACGACTCAACAAATCTGTATTTTCAATACGAGTGTTATCAGACATAGGAGACATAAAAATAACAAAGCTTGCATACTTTGCTTACTTTCATTCCTTAATGTCATATGGTATAATATTTTGGGGTAACTCTTCAAGTCAGTCAAAAGTCTTCAGAGTCCAAAAACGTGTAATACGTATTATTTGTGGAGTAAATTCACGGACGTCTTGTAGAAGCCTCTTCAAAGAACTGGGTATATTAACTACTGCCTCTCAGTATATTTATTCCTTAATGAAATTTGTCATAAATAATATATCCCTTTTCCCAACAAACAGCTCAGTTCATACATACAATACTAGAAATAAAAATGATCTACACAAGGATTTAAAAGCACTTACTTTAGTTCAAAAAGGGGTCCACTACTCAGGAACACACATTTTCAATAATTTACCATCAAGTATAAAAAATTTAGCTACAAATAAAGATCAGTTTAAGAGGAACCTAAAAGACTTTCTAGTCGCCAACTCCTCCTACTCCATTAGTGAATTTCTAAATTGTACCAAATGATGCATGCACTCATACTATATTAGTATTATTATATTATAAGAAAAAAAAACACCTTAAAATTATGTATCTGTATTTATAAGTGTATGTATTTATATTATTAGTATTATTTGTTATTCAACTTGTAAATTTTGTTTCTTGACATGTTCCACATCCACGAGGATCCCCTCAATATGGATCTACGGAACAAATAAATAATCTAATCTAATCTAAGGACTCGAACCTCTGACGCGACATACCGCGCGATCCGTAAGGTGGCGCTCCAGATCACATGGCCAATCCCGCGCAGCTTTGTTTGTTCCGCTGTTAGTTTGAAGTCGCTTTCGTGTAGATCAAATATTCAGCGAGTTTTTATTTTCGTCTGTAGTATAAGACTGGAAAAAATACGATGGTTGGAACTTGAATAGCAACACTGCTGTGGAGACACTATGCAATGGAATCTGCTATTGTTGCTGGTAGCACACGTTGTTGCCATACCTACCTTACCGCTTAGCAAATGGACTCGCCCGTCCCACGTCACCGGCTTGCGCACAATCGAAGGAAACACAGCCACTTGTGAGCGAGCGGTCTAGCATAACGGTGTTACTCTGTGTTCGAAACAGGAACAACGGAGTTGGATGACGATTGAAAGTGGCAGAGGTCGTACAGCAAGACATTCAAGGTCTTCAAGAGGCGTGCATTGCCGTACAGAACAGTGGCACGTTGTGTAAAAGCCTTCAACGAAGGTCGGTAAACTGTGGCAGACATGCATCGGGCAGGTCGTCCTAGCGTCTCTGAAAAAGAAGTGCATACTGTTGCCGCGTTAGTGGACAGTGATCGACGCCAGACGATTCGTGAGCTCGCCCACTAAACCGCACTTGTGCGCTGTGCTTCGCATCCTGAAGGAATGCCTGGGCATGCGAAAAATTGCATCACGATGGGTTCCGCATGAACTGATGGAAATGCAGAAATGGATGCAGGAGGACGCTGCCTAAACACTTTCTGCCTAACCCACCATCATTTTGCACAACAATGCGCGGGCGCATACAGCGCAAGCTGTGGCTCCTCTGTTCGGTCGATGGTACTGGGAAGTACTGTACCATGCACCATACCCTTCGGACGCATCCCTACACTGCATGGTGTTGCCGTTGGGAACGCAAATTTTTCTTACTTTTTCAGACATACTTCTTGTTGACAGATGGCAACACCATGCATACCGTATACATTGGAGTCTTTTCTAAGCATTTAGTTGATCGTTTCCCCCATAGAAGGCGGCGCAGTCATGAATTGAGGAGAAATGCAACAAAGAGCGCTCCAGCGGATTTTACTCACTGTTGAGCATTATGTAATTACAAACTAATACGACTTCTGTCAATTAGTTACAGACATCTAATCGGAAAACATGTTAGATACCAATATTTTTCTGCAGTGTGACTTATGTCTAAATGCATGATGTTGACAATGGCAACAGGTAAATAATGACTTTCACATTCTTAAATCAGTTATATAATTTTTTTTCAATATTTTTCCCCAGCATAAGATGAACATTTTCTACAATATACATGTATATTTTATTGTGCGCCAAAATAAAAATTCATGAACTGTAGGCTTAAGTCCTTGTGACTTTGATTTGATTGCGAAGATGAACTATTCCAGAGGTTCGAAAGGCAGTATACCGCTACATTACCATCAACAAAACAGGCTCAGCTCCATATCGCGCGCCGCAGCGGAACGGCCGAAGGCATTGAGGCGATATGCTACAACCCCTCTGGGGGCATTGATGTTGTCTTTAGTATTAGGTAGTTCATAAGTAGTTTGTAAGTTTACAGACTGATGACCCCGCAGTTAAGTGCCTTAAGCTTAACAAACATTTTTCTTCCACAGTGCCGGTACGGGTTCTGCACGACGCTGGTGACTTCTTTGCAGTAACAGGTAAAAGCATGTAACACTTTTGTATCGGTTATGAGTAATAGTTACCACTATTGAAGTTGCAACCCTCGTACATACTCTGGCAAATCCGGGTTTTGAAGCTAGTAATCTAACATACGCAAGGATGGCCATGAGCACGTGTCAGCTTGCTACGCTCCAACCGACGAACTCACTGTCATCTGGCACCTTGGGTCGATAAACGCAATCAACAGTCTTGCCATAATTGGAAGTTGCGATTAACTTCCGATATAAAAAATGCAGAGCAGGTTGCGGAAGCGGATATCAAAAAATGTGCGGAACTTTCTCAGTTGCCCAAGCAGAAGCAGAGGTCTGTCGCATACAATGACTAAGCAAGAAACTGTGGTGTCGCACAAGTCTGAAGTGCGCGCCACGCACTTTCGCCGCGCGCCGCCATGCAAGCACGGCGCGGCGTTCTTATGACGTCGGCCACGAGCGCCCTCTGCTGCAACTCCGCTCGTGGCCACAACTGAAGTGCATCGGTCACTTGGCTATAAGACAGGCACTAGGAACGTCTGTGATCAGGAGGCAGGCCTCTACCTAGTTAAACTATGTATCTGCATTCCACTAGTCTTCAATTAAAGTTAAGTATTGTACTATTTATGCTAAATATATATCTTGTTCTAATCTAGCTTAGTGTTTCTAGTTACTGCTGTTCCACTGGCTGGTCACCTCAGACTCTGTACCCGCACACGCGTGCATCCTACTTCCCTGTGTCGGTCTCTCTACTTGGCCACCGACACCTAGGACAACCGGCGGCAACGAGACAAAAGAGAAACACGGAGAAAAATGAAAGGACATTATGGTAGAACATGTGTTAAGGTATCACGAAATAACCTAGCTGTAGACGTGGGGGGACAGCAAGGGAAGACGACGGTCGGAATCCATCCGGAGAATAATTCGCGACGTAAGCTGCAAGAGCTACAATGCGGAACCGTATCGACTGCCTTCGGCAAGTCGAGGAAGACGGCGTCCGTCTGGGCGCCTGTAGCGGCTGCTTTGTGGGCCTCGTGAGCGAACGCAGGCTGTAAAACGCCCCGCCCGCTGTTGCAGATCGACGTCGGGAGTAATGGCTATCGATATATAGAGCGGGGCTGCGAAGAAACAGGTTGCAGCGGCGCAGCGTGGTGGGAAAGCCGAGGTGGCAGGCGGTGGCTGGCCGAGGGGAGCGGCGAAAGCGCCGGTCGATGGCGCCACGCGAGCTGTAACGTGGTATAGCAGAGGCGAGGCAGTGACCAAGAAGTAAATACCTGTGGAGTGAGCGGCAGCAGGCGCAGAGCGGCAAGTCTGTCCGCAACATACCGTGCTCTCTAGTCACGTGCTAGTATTATCAGGCTGCATTCCATGGTAGAATGTCGAAGCACTTACAACCTCTGAATACGAAACACCTGACGATGACATTAAATGCCGAAAGATACCTTGTGTAATAAATAAATAAATATTAATTACAGTGTTTGGACTATCCTTTCACATCATGTCAATATACCACATTTCTAACACCGTGGGCCCGAGATATAACAAGTTAAAAAAACAATTAAAAATACAGTGTTGTCATTATCAATGCTAAAGAACGATTAAAATCAGTACGAACACAACCTCCAACATGGTCAAGATGTTTTAAGTATTTTAATCCTCTTTTTAACATTGATAATGACCACACAGTGACCGAAATCTGGATCTCCAGTAAATACATATTTTACGGCTGATTGCTGAAAAATTCCTAAACGTGGTAGTAGTCCAAGCGTTACTTCCCGAAGGAAACAAAATGTTTCCCAAAATATATCAAAGTTTTTGCAAGTGCAGGCCGTTTGGAGAACACGTAGCCAGTCTCTCGCGCCCCTTCCCTCGTTCCCCTTTCAACGGCCACTCGCATGTTCACTCTAGCTGAAGGCACCTACGCACTTGAATGCTTCACAGTATATATAAGTCACCTCGTAGATAACATCGGAATTTGAATGAGGCTTTTAGCGGATCTGTAGTTTATCGAGAAGTCGCAACACTGGAAAATGGCAGCAAAATGCAGAATGACCTGCAGCGTATTGACTACTGGCATTTGAGCCTCAAAATAAACAAGTGTACAGAGAAAGAAGGAGCCTTTATTATAAGATCCTGTATCAACTGCACTCTGGGTATCGTCGATGAATGGCGCGAGTTGTGTTTCACATAGTATGTTGGTACATTCTGACCGCCTACAAAAGATCATGCAATTACAGACTTTGCTATGGTCATCAGTTCAGAACAATTTCTGGAGGAGTTACTTCTGGCATAAGGAACAACCTGAAATGGAACAACTGTATGAAATGAATTATGAGCAAACGCAGATGCCAGAAGTATACAATATTTTGGTATCTCTAATTCCACGTGTTGTGTCAGTTTTTGTTTATGTCTATGTAGACGAGATGAAATTCCTGTCATCACGAAAATCGATGGACGAGTAGGGTAGCTTCTTAGAAAGCCATTAGTAGCTATGGAGATGACTTTCCAAATACAGTGTCGTAGCTCTTCACAAACTGAACAATCAAATACTACCGTCGTCAACAAATATTGAAGCCAATACTGTAATAAACGTAACTTACGTTTTTCGATTGACTATCATTATTAACAATAAAATATACAAAATTACGAATAAACAAAGACACTTACCCTTTCTTAAAAATTACCATTAGATGTTAAAATTATGTTGTTCGAACACAACGGAAAAAATTTAAAAAATTGCCACTGACCCCAGGGTTGGAAATCCAGAACGCTAGCACCTGAGCTACACGAACAGATGCGGCTACCATATTACTTATTAGTTCTTAGTCCATAAGTGTACTTTGCGAAAATTTAAAGCAAGCAGGAGTAAAATATAGGGAACGTAAGGTTATTTATAACTTGTACAAAAACCAGACAGCGGTTATCAGAGTTGAAGGGCATGAAAGGGATGCAGTTGTTGGAAAGGGAGTAAGACAGGGTTGTAGTCTTTCTCCATTGTTATTCAGTTTGTACATTGAGAAAGTTATAAAGGAAAGCAAGGAGAAATTTGGAGAAGGAATTAAAGTTCAGGGTGAAGAATTAAAAACATTGCGTTTTGCCGACGACATTGTAATAATCTCAGAGACAGCAAAAGACCTGGAAGAACAGTTGAAGGGAATGGACAGTGTGCTGGAGGGTGTATATGGGATGAACATTAACAAGAGCAAAACTAGGGTAATGGAGTGCAGTGTAAGGAAATAAGGTGATGCTGAAGGAATTAGATTGGGAAACGAAGCAATAAAGGAGGTAAATGAGTTTTGCTATTTGGGCAGTAAAATAACAAATGATTGTCGCAGTAGAGAGGATATAAAATGCAGAATGGCAATGGGTAGAAAAGCGTTCTTGAAAAAGAGAAATTTGTTAACATCGAATATTGATTTAAGCCTAAGGAAGTCTTTTCTGAAGGCATTTGTATGGAGTGTTGCCTTGTATGGGAGTGAGACATGGACGATAAACAGTGCGGACAGGAAGAGGATTGAGGCTTTTGAAATATGGTGCTACAGAAGAATGCTGAAGATTAGGTGGGTGGATCGCGTAACTAATGAGGAGGTATTGAACAGAATTGGAGAGAAATTTCTGGCATACCTTGACTAAAAGAAGGGATAGATTAGTAGGACACATTCTTAGACATCAAGGAATTGTGAATTTAGCATTGGAGGGAAGTGTGTGGGGTAAAAATCGCAGAGGAAGACCAAGAGATGGATACAGTAAGCAGATTCAGACAGATGTAGGTTGCCGTTGTTATGTGGAGATGAAGAGGCTTGCTCAGGATAGGGTATTGTGGAGAGCTGCATCAAACCAGTCTCCGGACTGAAGACCACAACAACAACAACAACAACAACAACAACAACAACAACAATATCTCGAAAATTTTTGAGAGTTGCGTCGAATGGCTTTGGCTGGTTGTTCTTTATGTTCTGAAGCACGTACCATAAAAATAAAGAATTTCTATAATCCGATACTCATCTGGTCTCCTTATTAATGTAGTCCAAGTACGTTTACGAAGCATATTCAGCTGGCGCTTGAGTATTACTGATTAGTGTTGGATCCGTACCAGGTAGGGTTGATGGAAGACAGAGAGAACATACAACGGGCAGCACGCCCGAAAGCGTCCTAGAGATGATGCTGGAACTCCAGTGGCAGACGCCGGAAGAGAGGCGTTCTGAATCGAGGTACACGCTGCTGCTATAATACAACACCAAACTTTTCATGAAGTGTCAACCAATATATATTGCTTCCTCCAAACGTACATCTCGCGAAGATCAATTTTTCCCGCGAACCGTACGCGAGTGGAATATGAGGAAGCGACACCGTTAGGTGGCTTGTGGAGTATGGATGTAGAGGTAGAGCCGAAAAAATGTTACTGAAACCTGGCTATTAGCAGAAAAGAGCAAGGATTTGTAGTTACATTACGGTTTGCACGGAGACGACGAAATCGTTATCCTTGGGCGCCGGTGCGGCGTGCTGAGAATCCTTCTGTCGTCCGCATGACGGCTTCCGTGAGGCACAAGCCTCCTAGGCCAGGATGGCTGGAGTGTGTTGCTGTGTTTGCAGAAATAGTGCCGGCCGCGTGCTGCTAGAGACGCGGCAGTTTGTCTGCTGGGAGCTGGTGTTTGCGTGCGGCGCAAGCATCTGGCGGCCAAGGCTCCAAATAATGTCCCACTCCGCGTGATAAAGGTGTCAGCCGGGCGTCTGCTGCGGCACGACAACTTTTTCACCGCCAACCAAGTGCTCGTCCCAGTTCACGCTCGCTGCGTGCAATACTGTGCCATATTTACTTGCCTTGTTATTTCACATCCCTTATCTACAGTAGACATACACAAGGAGTAAAAATGTTCAAATGTTTGTATAGCTTATGGGACTTAACTACGGGGTCATCTACTATATACGAAATAGCTAACACTATGGACAGCACAAATATCCATGCCCGAGGGGGGATTCGAACCCCCGACCGTAGTGGCCGTGCAGACCGTGACTGACGCGCCTCAGTCCCCTCGGCCACCGCGGCCGACACAAGGACTAATAACAATAATAATACACAAGGAGTAATAATAATAATAATAATAATAATAACAATCGTGAATTTCTTTTACAAATTGCAAAGGAACAAGGCTAGGTAATAAAACTCAAAACTAATTAAGGAAACGTTAACCGACGCTAGCTTCGAAGTTAAATGAGAGAAATTTCTGAATAATATGATACGAAGACTGAAACATGTACGTAGACACTATTACTCTTTAAATGCGTTTTGAAAAAGGTAATTAATGAACGACGAGAGCAAAAGGAGAGTCAAAATATAGATCAATCAACCAACTTGTGTAGAAGTAATATTGGAGTATCTGGATTGCCTCGCCTTTGCAAATCAGCAGGCAGTTTTACCTTGGAATGTTACCACAGCTGAACAAGAAAATTGAATTCTGAAAAAAGTTGCGGAGGAAGGAGGGCTACAAATATCACCCGGGAAAAAACGGAATATACGACATGTAACAATTTAACACCAGTTTTTGAACACGAAATATGGAAAAATAAAAAGGGTTTCTCAATTCAGACACTTCATTAATAATATTTTACGTATGCTCCAACAGGCAACTGACAATTTTTAATGTAGTCTTAGAAAATCAGGCGACGCTGAAGGAATTACATTAGGTAACGAAACAATAACGGTGGTAGATGAGGTTTGGTACTTGGAAAGTAAAATAACACACGATGGTCGAAGTACAGAGGATATAAAATGCAGAATGGCAATGGCAACAAAATCGTTTTTGAAAATGAGATATTTGTTTACATAGAATATTAATTTCAGCGTAATGATGTCCTTTTTGAAGGCATTTGTGTGAGTGTTGCCTTATACGAGAGTGAAACATGGACGATGAACAGTGCGGACTGAAAAAGGATAGAGGCTTTTGAAATGTATGTGGTGCTACAGAAGAATGCTGAAGATTGGGTGGGTGGATCGCGTAACTAATGAGGAGGTACTGAACAGAATTGGTAAGAAAAGAAATTTTTGGCATACCTTGACTAAAAGAAGGAATCGATTGGTAGGGAACATTCTTACACATCAAAGAATCGAGAATGTAGCATTAGAAGGAAGTGTTTGGAGTAAAAATCGTAGAACAAGAGACGAATACAGTTAGCAAATTCAAATGGATTTTGGTTGCCGTTCTTATGAGGAGATGAAGAGGCTTGTTCGGCTGCGGTGACCGAGGGGACTGAGGCGCTCCAGTCACGGTCACTACGGTCGGGGTAAGTAGTTTGTAAGTTTAGGGACTGATGACCCGGTAGTTAAGTCCCATAAGCTATCAAACATTTGAACCTTTCTTGAAGAGGCTTGTTCAGGACAGAGTAGGATGGAAAGCTGCACCAAACTAGACTCCGGACTGAAGACCACAACAACAACATGCTGTCCGGATGCTCAAACACGCTGGATCCCTTGCAGAATACTGTTAGGCTGCGAGAAAGTGAAAGCAATGGGCAGTGGGCCCTACAGTCGTAGGAATAGTGTTGTGGGGGTTTCACTTTGTAATCAAAACGAACATTTTACAGTATGTTTACAGTAAAGACGTTGTTTTTATGTTTAGACTGCTTCCAGATATGAGCCTTTAGGAGATTTTTTGGGTAACAGTTCTTAACGAGACCCACTTGACATCTGCAGCAGTGTCCTAGGCGCCATGAAGAAAAAAATTCTTTTAATAGTAATTTAATTGTAATTTACTTTATATCTGCGGTCTGCTCACTCACCGAGTAGCGTTACTTCCAAAAGGCTGAAGCGGGAACACGTACCTGTGAACAAAAAAGTGTAATTTGAAAATACGAAGTAGACTTCACACTAAGCAGTGGTGTAGAGTTATGGGAGGGAGGGAGAGAGAGTCCATGGCCCGGGCGGCATAGTTGTGGGGGACTGCTTGAGCCCACTGTCTTACGCTGTTTGTGCTTCAGTAGCCTTGAATTACGTTTCTAAACTTCAAATGCGATATCAATGTGGGCACAAGTGTCCTGTTATAATAAATTCATTTCTAAAAGCGTGTTACTAAAAATGGTGGAAGTTTAATGTTGTTGGGAACGTGTTCGTTAGAGAGGGATTCTGTTTCAGATTTTGGATAAGGATGGGGAAGGAAATCGGCAATGCCCTTTCGAAAGAAGCATTCCGGGATTCATCTGCAGTGATTAAGGATAATCTCAGAAAACCTACATCTGGGTGGTCGGAGGTGTAAACAGAAAAATGTAAATATTTCAGGACAACCACTGATGATGCTATTCCGCTGCATGGAGAGGCTTGGCAGTAGTGACAATAGGGTATTTGACTGTTTTCTGGAAATCGTTTTAAATTGGTAATTATGTCATATTATGGTCCGAACATGCTTTTTTACCTCGTGGATTTCAGTACTAAAAAAGAAAAAAAAATGAAATTCAAATAATTTGAAAGCCCGCTAAAACACTACATTTGAGTCACGTGATGCCTGTGACGTCATACAACACGCTGCTGCTGCTCTCGTAAGATAAATACCTGTATATTGTTTGGGCCGAGGCCTCGTGTTTGGGCGTTAACGTATGCATAATGACCTACAAATATTGCTTAGTTCCGCCCTGTACCAATACATCTGTCAAGACTCCAGAAAAATTGTTCTTGCAAGTACCAAAAAATGAGAAGATACGCAAAAAGTGGTTGACACTAGCGCTAAGAGATCCAAATGAAATAGCGGCTACTTCATGTGTGTATTTCTGTGAGGATCATTTTGATCTAAGTAAACAATGTTATTCCATTGGTAAACTAAACTGTTTAGTATCATTCTCTTTTTCTGCAAAGGTGTAAAGTAGTATTATGTGTAGGTTAATGACCTGATGTTTACATTTGCGAAGTAAAATTTCATAATGTCACACGCCTACGATTTATGTGTAATTAAAGCCGTTTTCTAATATATTTGCTGAAAGAACAACATGAATATTGTTGCAGCCCACTATAAAAGTATAGCACTGATTATCTCCAGTAAGTGCAACTTTATCACCAATAGATCTTAGATAAAATAACGTAAGCCTTTTCTTCTGCACAGGGCTCTACCAAGCAATTTTCATTGCAAGTATGTGGACGAGTAAACGTAAATGGATTAGTTTGTAGTGTCAAAAGGAGTGGCACATTCATATCAAACCAAATCTTGAATATGTAAGGTAAATACTGATTTGCATGTCAGAAAGTTTACACAAAATCGCAAACATTCACTCACAAAAACAACAAACCAGAAAAGCGCTGTAATTTCGGCGCTATAAATTTATTCCATCGTGTCTCGCTCGTAATGTTTACGTGAAAGTGACGTGTGTCTGGCTACGCGAAATGTGCGTCGCCAACCTACGAGCTATATGAAAACACCGCCGACGCAACCCGCTGTCCCTGTCCTAGAATATAGATATATTGTATAACTATACACAAGGCATTTTTGCTGTATTTTACAGGTTTTGATGTTTCACTTTTCACCAGTATTGAAGTATTCAAATAAAATTACTCTCTTAACTGCGTGCTTTACTGGATTAAATTTTACTAACTATCCCGGCGGCTTCCTGTGACTATATTGGCAACAGATGCTGAATAGCGAGAATCATGAGACGTCGCCATTAGCCAATCGCGTGACAGCGCAAATATTTTGTCGTGAAACCTTTGATTTACGAGGGAAGTTACTTTTACTGACCGGACAAGGGTACATACAAGAATCATAGAGCAGGAACAACATTATTTATTTACTTCATGGTCTGTACGATACACTAATCTAGTCATTCTATGTGGTATGAACATCTGGACAAAGATTTTCTATCCTGTTGTTGATGTTGCCAACATAATCACTCAAGGCCGCTTCGAAAGAAGATAAAATTTCACCCTTTATTGCATAATATGGTGACTTCAGAATAAGTCTGCTGACATCAACAAATAGGGTACTTTTTTTCCAATGGCATAAAATATCTCTCGAAATAATTAGCTTTAAAATGAAGGTATGCGTTACTTACAATGCAGTTTTCACGTTTCTTATTTCTGGCACGTAAAAATTTGGATTGTTTTTAAAGAATTAAGACACCATAATTGTATCAACTTTAGGGAGGTTTCCGCTGTCGTCCTTCACATAACCATCTTCCATTGTGGCATAAAAACTGTAAACGGGTTTAGATCACGAAAAAACTGAACTTAAAGTTGCGAAATGGAGGAATCGCATACAATAATACAGCTCCGACTTGTAGTTGCCGTGCTGTAGGTGTTCTATGTCGTCACCAGTGCTTCAGCCAATAACGGAGCGTTTTCGATCGCGTGATCTAATCGTAAAATTTGATGATTTTTAAGCTTTAATTACGTAAAAATAACAGATGTTTTGTAAGAATTATGAGCGAAAATGCTGTCTGAATGTTATAATCATTCAGAATAACAACAATTCGAACCATATTTTTAACACAGGAAAATACCCTATTATCTATGAAACACAGAAGCAGAATTAAAATTTGTGACGTGGAGGAAATCGTACTTAGACTTCCGAGGCGCCTTATTCCTTAGAGGTGCGGTGGTTTAACGGTAAGACGTCTGGTTAGTAAGCATGGAGGTCCGGGTTCGATTGCCGGTCGCACCACAAAATTTAATTCATTGCTTTACGTTTATCTTTAAAGTTTAAAAAATGTTAAACCAAGGGACCAAACTACTGAGTTCATCCGTCCCAAGACTAACAATCTACTTATAACAACAACAACAACAACAACAAGAACAACACACAAACACACACACACACACACACACACACACACACACACACACACACACAAAAACCCATGCCCGAGGGAGGACTCGAACCTCCGACGGTTGCGGCCGTGCAATACGCGACGTGACGCCCGAGACCGCTCGGCCATTCCCGTGGGGCTTCTGACGAAAGGTACGAATAACTTACATCTCTTTTACTGCAGAACCAAAGGAAACTGATTTATCATGACCTGCTCTGTGAAAGAACTTTTTCCGAACTAGAAACGTAGATGTATAATTATTGGGAGATTGCACTGCACTCGATCGCGCTATAGTAGTTAATGATAACACCACTGAATCGGACGTAAGGAAGATGCAGGTTCTAGGAAAATGAATAGTAAGTGAGTTGCAGGAAATAGTCGTGTTGTCTAGACTTTTCGCCAAGGTACTGTGCAAACTGGTTGTGGCTCCATAATGGTCTCGATAGTTTTACATGCAACTGACTGGAACGATCACAGGCTGGTTAATTTCAATTGGCACGACAGATTTTAATCTCCTTACAACTGGAGCTTGTGCTCAGTCACTAAACCATAATATCCGTACCATCCTTGGGAAGATATTAAAAAGATATTTAGAAGGAGGAGTAGTAGAAGTCCACGGATCGCTGAACCAGTAATTACATCTGTGTATCAACATCCTGCTATAGCCCTTAAGTGAGGTCGGTGTTAGCGCACTGTCAAAACCGCCGGCGGCATGCAATGAAAATACAAAGTTTGACGTGTTGCACACGGCCCATTCCTCCCACACTCGCAACAGGCTAAGAGGTCGCCTCGCATGCCTACCTGGAGCGCGCGGTAGTTCCACGCGAGGCTGCAGCGCTTGCGCAACGCCGTAACGCAACCTGCCATCCGCAATCCTTGACCCGTGCTGATACTGGAAGCCCTCTGTGGAGAGTCGGTCGCTGGAAGCCTCTTCCTAGCGAGAGTGCTTAAACATCACAGACAGGCCTCTGAGGCCCGATGGTACGTAATATAATGCACAAAACTCGCTACTGCTAACAGCTCTGATCCTCGTTCCCACAAACAAACAAAAGTATGTTGGATTATCTTTCTTATTATACCGCGCACGGTAGTGCGCGGTATTAATATGTTCGTAAACGGCGCGTGTGAATTTGCGATTCTTTAGGCGCCCATATCTCAGGTTCTATTCATCTCAGAGTGAAGGGGTAAAGTGTTCTGCAAAGATCTTGGCCTAGTGATCATTTCTGTACATATTAAAAGTATGGGTATATTATAGCTATCATACAATACATCGTCAAAATTTTCAGAGTTATACACTTCCTGGAGCCCATCCAAATTGAGCAAAACAGTTGGCTTTTGTACATGATGTGTAGTCTATGGTGGGCTTTAAACGGCTTACAAAAGCACCATTCATTCATGGGCGGTTCCTGAGAAAATCTCAAAAAACATGATTTTTGGATAAACACACACAAAAAACACACACAATTGTGTGGATGGTCACTTCGATATTTTCAATTCATTGCAAATCTTCGAAATTTTCACCACATGTTCTTATGACGATATTCTCGAGGTCGTTTTAAAATTTTTTCGATATCATTATCCGTTACCGAGATCCAGACGTTGAAACTTATAGTTTACCACAAAATCACAAAATCCGATTTTTAGCCGTTTTAGCACCGTGAATCGCAAATAGCTAAATAACTAACCATAGAAAATTGTTCAAATATTTACAATACAAACTGCAGATATTTATCTACGAACGGCATTTTTCAGTTTTCGTAAATCTTAGTCCGTTAGCAAGATAGGGCCCAAAAACCGCAGTATTTTCAAGAAAAAGTGCGTATTGTGCTCAAAGACGGCGTTTGGACAGCTCTGAAACTTACCATGTGATTTGAAAAAAAGTACTAGGCGAAAAAAATTTGAATTTTGTATATCTTAAAGACTGAAATCTTCGGTCGATGAAGGGGTGAGATTTGTTTTCGTTTACTTTACATTTAATATGCAGCATCCGGTTTAGTGAACTATTGCAACATATTTTAAAGAGTTTGCATAGGTAAAAACACATTGCGTAGACTTTTCGTATGGTTGATTTAAAGTACACATAGCTGCGTATGAAATGTAGATAACATATCGAAATTTTATTTAAAGTTTAGATCAGAATGATATCTTATGTGGTTCTTGAGATATCAGCCCGTGAATGATAGCACGCGACAGTAATAGGTTCGAAAACACTATTTCTGATTGTGAGGTAACGTATCTTGAGGAATAGGAAATGACTAATATGTTTTGTCTATATCGATAAGGTGTTTATCGGGAAAATCCGTTTTCCGGCTTTGGAAATTTGTATTCGTTATCGCGATACGCTACAAAAATCATATTTTTTGGTATCAAAAGATCCAACTGCGTGCATTAGCAAATCCACACTTCTATTCATGACAAATCGTCGAAAGTTTTACTATGCGTTCTAATATTATGATTTCGGAAAGCTTTAAAAGTTATTCCGATAATACTATCCATTACCGAGACCTGTAGATTCCAAGTTACCGCACATATTCATGACAAACATGCATGTAATATCCGGTCTGACGTGTAATTATGGTTTTAACTAACGTAGCGAACGTACAGCAAGGGTTCTTGGTTTGGAGGTCACGAACCTGTGTTTCTAGTCGCCGTTTGTTCACCGATAACATTTATAAAAGTTACAAATCATCGTAAATCTTTCAGGCCACTGGACGTGCAAAATTCGTTGTCGTAATGGTTGGACCAACGTGAACGACTTGAATTATCGTGAAATAGCAACATCATATAAAACTACATTCTCAGCTGGACTCGAAAATATTTACATGCTTTTTATGGAAAGCTATTTATAGTGTTTAACCATGTTCTTTGAAATAGTTAAGCGTGTTTAGCAATCATCTGAATGTGAAGCTCTTTTTAGAAAGTAAACTACTACATAGTCAATTTGGTCTGACGTTTGTTCAAATGTATCAAGGTACGTAATATACTATCCAAGTTTTACTCACCATTGATTTCATGTAATATAAGCAGTACACTCTGATGTAACACGAAAAATGCTCCTGCCGGAGCACAGAAAAGGCGATTATGTTCTCCGACACAAAAGTGTGGAACCAGCTGCCTCAATCCTAATTCCGACTTCCTGACCAAAAATTTTGGCATGCGAACATATACGCGCGTTTTTTTTTTTTTTTTTTTTTTTTCCGGGTGAATGTGAGTAGGACAGATACAGTGCAACAGGCAGAAAGAGCCATATAAGATGGAACAGAGAACGTGTCAGTTCAGGAGAAAGGCATATGCATGAAAACAGCAGTGGGAACCGAAACGAGAAGACGGAAGTCAGGAACAGTGGCAGCAACAAACTAAGACAGATGCAGATAGTAGCAATTGGAGCAAAAGAGAAAACAGTGGGAAACTGAGCTGGTTGTATTATACTTCATTAATTTTTGCTGCCTCAGCTCTAAAACAAATGAGGTCCTAAGCACCCAATTAACGACTTAAAAAAACACCGACAAAATAATCCACAAATACAGAGCATTAGAACTCTGATTTCAAGCTTTTTTTACATCAACATTTTAGTAGTACTGAGGTAGGACTCGGTGTGTTGTTCTATGTCTCTCGAATGAAGCATATGACTGCCATAAAAATTACTACACCTGGAAAGAAGACTTCGATTTTGATCCAATGACAGAAGATGCCACCTACGATATGGTACACGTCTTGATCTACATCCATACCCCGCAAGTCACCTCACGGCGCGTGGCGGAGGGTACTGTACGTACCATTGTTCCAGTCTGGTATGGTTCGTGGCAAAAAGATTGCCTATATGCCTCCGTGTGGTCCCTAAGCTCTCTGATCTTGTGGTCGCCTCGCGAGATTTACATAGGAGACAATATTTTGATTGAATCGTCAAGAAACGTACACTCACGGAACTACACTACTGGCCCTTAAAATTGCTACACCAAGAAGAAATGCAGATGATAAACGGGTATTCACTGGACAAATATATCATACTAGAACTGACGTGATTACATTTTCACGCAATTTGGGTGCATAGATCCTGAGAAACCAGTACCCAGAACAACCACCTCTGGCCGTAATAACGGCCTTGGTACGCCTGGGCAATGCATCAAACAGATATTGGATGGCGTGTACAGGTACAGATGCCCATGTACCTTCAACACGATACCACAGTTCATCAAGAGTAGTGAGTGACTGGCGTATTGTGACGAGCCAGTTGCTCGGCCACCATTGACCAGACGTTTTCAATCGGTGAGAGATCTGGAGAATGTGCAGGCCAGGGCAGCAGTCGAACATTCTCCGTACCCAGAAAGGCCCGTACAGGACCTGCAACATGCGGTCGTGCATTATCCTGCTGAAATGTAGGGTTTTGCAGGGATCGAATGAGGAGTAGAGCCATGTAACACATCTGAAATGTAACGACTACTGTTCAAAGTGCCGTCGATGCGAACAAGAGGTGACCGAGACGTGTAACCAATGGCACCGCATATCATCATGCCGGGTGAAACGCCAGTATGCCGATGACCAATACACGCTTCCAATGTGCGTTCACTGCGATGTCACCAAACACAGATGCGATCATCATCATGCTGCATACAGAACCTGCATTCACCAGAAAAACGTTTTGCCATTCGTGCAACCAGGTTCGTCGTTGCGTGCACCATCGCAGACGCTCCTGTCTGTGATGCAGCGTCAAGGGTAACCGCAACAATGGTCTCCGAGCTGATAGTCCATGCTGCTGCAAACGACGTCGAACTGTTCGTGCAGATTTTTGTTGTCTTGCAAACGTCCTTATCTGTTGACTCAGGGATAGAGACGTGACTGCACGATGTGTTACAGCCATGCGGATAAGATGCCTGTCAACTCGACAGCTAGTGACACGAAGCCGTTTGAATGCAGCACAGCGTTCCGTATTGCCCTGCTGAAACCACCGATTCCATACTCAGCTAACAATGATTGTATCACGACCAACGCGAGCAGTAATGTCGCGATACGAAAAACCGCTATCGCGACAGGCTACAATCCGACCTTTATCAAAGTCGGAAACGTAATGGTACGAATGTCTCCTCCTTACACGAGGCATCACAACAATATTTCACCAGGTAACGCCGGTCAACTGCATTTGTGTGTAAGAAATCGGTTGGAAACTTTCATCTTGTCAGTATGTTGTAGGTGTCGCCACCGGCGCCAACCTCGTGTGAATGCTCTGAAAAGCTAATCATTGCATATCGCAGCATCTTCTTCCTGTCGTTTAAATTTCGCGTCTGTAGCACGTCATCTTCGTGGTGTAGCAATTTTAATAGCCAGAAGTGTATGACATAAACCCGTACCGCGATACAAAAGTCCCTCTTCCAAAGCCTGGCACTGGAGTTTCTTAATGGTCTATGTGACGCTTTCACGCTGAATAAATGAGCCCTTAACGAAGCGTACTGCTCTCCGTTGCATCTTCTCTATGTCTCCTATGAACCCTACATGGTACGGATCTCACTCTGATCAGCAATACTCAGAAGCTGGCCGAACGAGAGTTTTCTATTCTTTTCTTTCTTTTGACGAACTACACTTCGATACTTCTGTCTGGTTCAAAATGTTTGTAAAGCTTATGGGACTTAACTGCGGGGTCATCAGTTCCTAAACTTACATAACTTATGAACTACCTCATACTAAAGACGACAAAAAGAATCCATGCCCGAAGGGGGATTCGAACTCCCGACGGTAGCGGTCGTGCAGAAAGTGACTGGCGCGCCGCAGACCGCTCGGCCACTGCGGCCCGCCCTCTGGTATCTGCTTAGCCATGACTGATTTTATGGAAGAAACAGCTTCTGGTGGTTCTCCTGATAGTGCTTAGCTATACGAGGGTTGGAACTTATATAGAGTGGCAATTATTTATTCAAAACCAATACAAAAGCGTTACATATCTGCACCAGCGTAGTGCAGAACCCGTTTTCAGTGATGTGGAATGTATAGTAAACCGTTAGCAGAGCCTGTTTTATTGATGGTACGAATGAAGTGGTCTACTGCCTGACGAATCTCTGGAACAGTACTGAAGCGAATGCCACAAAGTGGTTCTTTCATCTTCGGAATCGAACCAAAGCCACCACAAAGACTTAGGTCCGGTGAGTATGATGGATGATACAGTACCTCCCATTCCCATCGACAGAACAAAGCAGCCACAACTTGCGCTGTATGCGCCCGTGTACTGTCGTGCAAAATGATGGCTCGGTTGTGCAGAATCGTCTTGCGTCGATCACTGTCCACTAACGCGGCAACAGTATGCACTTCTGCATTAGAGACGCGAGGGCGACCTGCCCGATGCATGTCTGTTACAGTTTGCAGATCTTCGTTGAACGCTTTTACCAAATTTGCCACTGTTCTGCACGGCAATGCCGATTCCCCGTACACCTCTTTAAGACCTTGATGACAATGTCGTGCTGTGCGACCTCTGGCAAATTCAGTCTTGATTCAACTCCGTTGTTCTTGTTTCTAAAACGTAGTGACACCGTTACGCTAGATCGCTCGCTCACAAGTGACTGTTTTTCCCTAGATTGTGCGCACGCCAGTGATGTTTACTCAAGTTTACTCAGGTACTCAAGCGAAGAAATAAGGGAGCGAGCCCGGGCCGCCGGCTGCGGTGGCCGAGGGGACTGAGGCGCTCCAGTCACGTTCTGCTCGGCCACTACGGTCGGGGGTTCGAATCCCCCCGCGGGCATGGATATTTGTGCCGTCCTTAGTATTAGCTAGTTTGTAAGTTTAGGGACTGATGACCCCGTAGTTAAGTCCCATAGACTACAAAGATTTGAACCCGGGCCGCGATCGTAAGACCTAGCCTGTGTCACCGTCATGGAGAGAGGATTGCAGGAAACGGAAAAAGGAGCCTGCGATGTGGGTGATTGGGCGAGGCATGAACGTAGGCGAAGTATGATTCCAGCAGATGTTGCCCGCGAAAACGCAGGGTGCTGCTTCTACAAGAAGGCGAAAAGTGCCCGGTGTTAGCCTATGCCACAATGTAGGATCGGGCAAGGATCTGTAAGCCCGAAGGCGCTGCTGAATCTTATATCAAGCTCACGTAGTCGATGCTCGACTGGACTAGGGCCTTGTAGAGCTGCAAGATGGTTGTTCATGTAGCCGTCCAAACAGTGTGGATAAGACAGCGAAGGATATTGAGATGTCGTCTGCACCGTTGTTTAAGCGTGCGTAGGTGGGGAGTCCAAATGAGCGGGCATCGAGGATCATGTCCACAAAGCAATGTATTTCCTCTACGCAAAGTAGTTCATCAGCAAGATAAAACTCCGGATGCAGATGAATCGTCCGACGGGACAGAAATGGATGACGCGGGTCTTAGATGTAGAGAATTTAAAACCACGGGCGAAGGCCCGAGATTGTGTCTTGCAGATGAATCCCTGCAGCCTCCATTTGATGGTCATGGAGCTACAGGCAAAAGTCATCGGCAAACAGGAAACAGAAGACCGATGAACAAACTGAAGCTGTGAGACCTTTAATTGGCACCAAAAATGAGGGATAGAATAGAACCCTGTGGAACACCGTTCTCATGTACCACAGCAAGTACCAGACAAGTACGAAAGTTCAAGTACAAAACCTACGAAAGGTGTGTAGGGAGAGAGCACCCCGTAATCTCTATTCTTGCAGCTTAGCCAGGATATGATATAGCCAGGTGGTGTCATATGCCTTGCGAAAATCGAAGAAGACGGCGACGACGTGCTTCATAATGTTGTCATCAATTTCTTGACTAGACATAACACCAATAAACTCGCGCGAAAATCAAACGTTGATGAAGTTTCGGTTTCCAAGTACACACAAGATGTGGTTTCCAAGTAAACTAAGTCACTGTTGACCTCGATATGAAGGCTACATTTCTTAACCTCCCTCATCCATGGGGCTCAGCACTCTTTGGTGAATATGTGCTGGGCTTTAAATAGCAGGAGGAGAGGCATGTAGCACGGAAATAGGAGTAGTACTGCAAAGCAGGGACCACACGGTAGCCGAGCACGTAATTCGCCAAAGAGTGTTGAGATCCCTGGGGAGATTAAGAAATCACGATATCGAAGTCAACAGAATCGTCGTCGTAAATTTCTCAGAGCAACCATTCTAGCACTTACCTGAAATGCTTTAGGGAAAACACGAAGAAACATTTCGATGGCAGAAAGTAGCTCCTCTACAACCCGAATGTTGAACCCGAACCACTATTCCACCTCGCACAGTTCATTTATCTAAATAAACTGTTTCCTTCAGGGGCACGATTTACTTTTCGGAAACTAAAAGTTACAAATAACTACGTCGTGCAAAGAATGGGAAGTCATTTCGTCATATGACCGCGGTGGTGCACGGAATGGCCCTTGATACGAACTTGAGCGGTTCACAACCGGAGAAAGATGTCGACGTCTTACAGGTCATTAACCGTGTGATGCATGGCGTCTACTGCGGTGGACAGCTGTTATTGCGCGAATTTCTGTGCGTCTGCAGTCGTTTCTCAACTCGTAAATACCTGGAGTGCGGTGGAGCATTCCAGAAGGCGGTATAGCTGAAGTACCAAGCGAAGATTTTTCACCGGCGGGTCGGGTTTAAACGGAGCGTTGTGATGGCATTTAATGTTTACAGTTTGGTCTCCAACCTCCGTTCCCTTATGTCATGACCATCAAATTTATTTCATTTTACCGTGGAAGTCGTTCAGTGATAAGTTTATGGGAAGCAGTAACATGTGTTTGAAAGTTGACGGTTCATAGAAAGATAGATCTGTAAAGAAATCAGAAAATAACAGCAACCAGTCACCTTTCTTACTTATTTATTTACCACAACCGGTTTCGAACTGCCTGGCAATTCATCATCAGGCGGTATACATATTTCATATTTTGTTTACAACATTGTGGAACTCGTTTGGCTGTGGTGAGCTTTGTCTCTGGCACTAAATTTCAATATTTACAGTTTAAATCGTATTCCAAACAGCTACTTACAGTTGGTTCACATTGCTGTTCGATGGTAGGTGATTTTTCTAAGCATTTTAGTGCTCAAAAGTTACCTACATAACACAGCACTCACTTTCCATATGTTTTACAAACATAAACAATACAGAGATATATACATCTAATTGTCAAAGATCACAGTTGATGCATAGATATTATTTTAAACTTATTTACCAGTTACAGTTTCAATAGTTAAAGTGTTCATACATTTCTATTTACAATATTCTCTTACAGTGGTGACTTATTTCTTATTACTGTAATCGTAGCACTAATGTTACATTTGAAGAGAAATCCATATATTGCATTTATAAGATTAAATATATGCGGTTGGAGTAGCATTTGGGAATGCCAAAGGGAGGGGGGTAGTGTTATGTTATCTGTGTTTGTATGTTTGATTTCCTCAGGCTTAAAGAGTCTTTAAAATTTTTGTAGAAAGAGTTGTTTGCCAGTTCTGTTTGTTCATTTAAGATGGTGTGTGGTGCTTTATTGTTATGGATGAAAATTTCTAACTGTTCTAAAAGGTCCATCTTTATTCCTTTGTCTGCGTATGTAGTATTTGGAGATTGGTTTTTATGTTTGTAATGGAATGGCTGTTTTCAGCCAGATGGGCTGTGACTGAAATTAAGACCTGGAGCCAGTTTAAATCCCTATTCATCTACATGTAGCTCTCCTTTTATTATGAATTATACCTTTATTTTAGAGGTACTTGGTACACGTCAGAAGTGAAAGCTACATAACGAGTCTTGCAATGAGAGACACTAATTAATACATTAAACAGTACCCAGCTGAACACTCCAGATGATTTATTCACAATATCTTACACCATGTAGGATGGCTAGCTCATGGCCATAGATATAGAGTTGCTACTAGATTTCATAGCTTGTAGATCACGTCATAGGTGGAATGGGTGGGAAAAGATAACACATGGTGTAACATATTGCATTTCCGTGAGAAAATGAGCCAATACTGCCTAGACGTATTTTGATTGGTTGCACACACTTTTGTATGAGATCCGTACTATAATTTTTAATTCTAAGTAGTAGATAAACAATTGTATATAACTTAACGTGATTTTGAGTGATTAATCTGTTGACATGAAGCTTTATTATGGTATGTTTTATTCATGTAATTATGCCCTAGTTAACAAAAACAGTTGAATGTAGAAGTTCTAGAAAGTGCGCTTTGTGCAAAAATTGATGGTAGGCGGGACGAGCACTGTCCAATAGCAGGTAGTCCAGCACAGACCGCTCTTCCCCTAACAGCTATGAGAATCTAGCTTTTGAAATAGTCTGTCAGGCAGTTCAGACTTTATACTTTTCAACTACAGTAATTAGAATTCAAGTGTACTAGGATCACGGACAGTATTACATATGTCGCTTGTTGTTTCACGACATATAAATATATACCGGGTGATGAAAAAGTCAGTATAAATTTGAAAACTTAATAAATCACGGAATAATGTAGATAGGTAAAAATTGACACACATGCTTGGAATGACATGGGGTTTTATTAGAACAAAAAGAAAAGAAAAAAAAAGTATTGCTAGACGCGTGAAAGATCTCTTGCGCGCGTCGTTTCGTGATGATCGTGTGCTCAGCCGCCACTTTCGTCGTGCTTGGCCTCCCAGGTCCCCAGACCCAGTCCGTGCGATTATTGGCTTTGGTGTTACCTGAAGTCGCTAGTGTATCGCGATCGACCGATATCTCTAGGAATGCTGAAAGACAGCATCCGACGTCAATGCCTCACCATAACTCCGGACATGCTTTACAGTGCTGTTCAGAACATTATTCCTCGACTACAGCTATTGTTGAGGAATGATGGCGAACATATTGAGCATTTCCTGTAAAGAAACTCATCTTTGCTTTGTCTTAATTTGTTATGCTAATTATTGCTTTTCTGATCAGATGAAGAGCCATTTGCCGTACATGTTTTGAACTTTTTTTTTCTAATAAAACCCCATATCATTCCAAGCATGTGTGTCAATTTTTTACCTCTCTATCTGCATTATTCCGTGATTTATTTTCAAATTCATATTCACTTTTTATCACCCGGTATTATCAAACAACTGACATCCCTTCTTATTTGAAAAGTAGCCACCGTTTTAAAAGTTCCACAGCGCTTCACTTCAAGATACAAGGATCAACGACCTATGCGCTGCGGACAACAACGAAAATGAAGAAGCCAGGTTAGTGAACAGAATAACTACACGCACTGACGATGCATGAAGTTCTACGGCCCTCACACGCAGTGTTAATTAAACGTTGCGACGTTGGCACGAGTGTGGTGGTCACACCTCCCAGGGAAAGTGTTAGAAAAAGCGTTAGAGAGACAGTAATTTACAAAACACATTCCGATTAACCTGACGATAGCATTCACGCAGAAACAGGCCTGTCCCAATAAATAATTTAGTTAAAAGTAGCGTCGTTGGAATAAATAATATTTCAGCAAAGTAATACTTTGTGAAAAGTTGGCAGGACACGTATCGGAGGGCTCAGCAGTGCACAGTTATGGCAGGTGACTATTTAGAAGGACAGTGAGGTAACTGTAAGCCTAGTTCATAGTTCATCTACGTTAATGTTACACGACTATTCACCGAACTTTATTGTCAGAGGTTGTGCAACGGCATTTTTGTAGACCAGAACTTCCACGTTTATGACCACGTCACTTGCGAAACGCGCGCGACAGCAGCCAGCGCCGCCTGCTAGATTTCGTGGCGTCTGGCACAGTCGTGGCTCTGCAACGCCCCACATTTCTTCTGAGGCCGTAATTCACCCTCCGTTCAGGATAAAACATGTCGGTGTTACTGCCAGGTGCTGCTTAAACCAGTCACGAATCTGGCTCGGTAGCCCGTATGCACTGGTTCTGTTTGTTGGTCGTTGGTTCTGCCCTCAGACCAACAGTTCTCGATAGCTGATAACCATCGAATCAAATTATTTGCACTCAGAATATTTTTTTTAGGTATATACTACCTATAAACTAACGAGAATTGTAGAATTTTTGATCTCTGTTGGTGTCTTTTTCCATATTGTGTTTCCCCATCACCAGGAAAAGATTTCTGCTTTAAGCAATCACTGCTACAGAAGTAAAACGCCCATTTCCACAAATAATCATATTATCAAGTACAGGACAGCTTTGCTTACCCGTTGCTTACTATGCTAAATATTTAACATTGAACATATAATGTAGGAAAAGAAAAAATGTTCAAAAGTTTGTAGAACTTATGGGACTTAACTACGGGGTCATCAGTCCCTAAGCTTACAAACTACTTATGAACTAGCTAAGGACGCCACAAATATCCATGCCCTAGGGGGGATTCGAACCCCCGACCGTAGTGGCCGTGCAGAACGTGACTGGAGCGCCTCAGTTCCCTCGGCCACCGCGGCCGGTTTGTAGGAAAAGTTTGAAAACGATTTAAAATTGCGTTAAAAGCTCGTTGGAAGTCACTAAGTGCTCTCATCGTTAAACACTGCATGGATTTTAGCAAAAGCTAGTTTATCTCGCACCTCAACGTTTATCACATCACTTTAACCGACAGGAAGAAGATGCTGTGATATGCAAATGATTAGCTTTCCAGAGCATTCACACAAGGTTGGCGCCGGTGGCGACACCTACAATGTGCTGACATGAGGAAAGTTTCCAGCCGATTTCTCATACACAAACAGCAGTTGATCGGCGTTGCCTGGTGAAACGTTGTTGTGATGCCTCGTGTAAGGAGGAGAAATGCGTACCATCACGTTTCCGACTTTGATAAAGGTCGGATTGTAGCCTATCGCGACTGCGGTTTATCGTATCGCGACATTGCTGGTCGCGTTGGTCGCGAACCAATGACTGTTACCAGATTATGGAATCGGTGTCTTCAGGAGGGCAATACGGAACGCCGTGCTGGATCCGAATGGCCTCGTATCACTGTTGTTCTGGGTACTGATTTCTCAGGATGTATGCACCCAAATTGCGTGAAAATGTAATCAAATGTCAGTTCTAGTATAATATATTTGTCCAATGAGTACTCGTTTATCATCTGCATTTCTTCTTGGTGTAGCAATTTTAATGGCCAGTAGTGTATGTTACGAACAGGGTTAATCAATTAAATTGAAAATGCAAATATAGAAGTGTAGTAAGTAATTAACTTTTTTTCCTTCCTTTATATTGTGGGATGGGTGCCATGTAAAAAAAGTTTCGTATAGTTTTGCAATTATACGTGAAGTTTGATGGTAGTAGCCTAGTAATGGTTGAGCGAAGTTGGCGTATCTGAGCGCTCTTAGCTTCAAGAAGAACACAGTTTCTAATTATAATAATTGTAGTGTTAAACTCCACAAACAAACATTAAAAAGTGTTACATCACCACGATTCTAGAAGTTATTGATCCTTTACATAAAAATGGAGTAGTGATCTTCAGCACCAACCTCTGAGTGCACTACGACCTTTCGACAGAGATATGCTTTGCCATTGTCTCAGAAGTTGTTCGCTAATTTTGATAGATGTCTCGTCCAAAGCAAGTCTGTCAACACAGTGTACTTCCTTCCAGCTGCTATAACGAACTAATCCGCCGTCTTACCCATTCCGTCGCATTGCCACTGCTCATGCGTGACTGTTTTGTACGTCTATGAAAATGAAATGATAGTCTTTCTACTTGACGCCACTTCAGCGACTTGCATGTCGATGAAACACACAACACCCAGGCCCCTGCCGGGAATTGAACCCGGGCCCCCTGCTTGGTGGGTAACGTGACATCAGCGGACAGTCTTCGTAACTGTGTTCTTCATGAAATATACACATTCATCGTCAGCGTTCACATGATCTTGGAACCTGTTAATGAGGAAAATATGACAGTACTTGGTATTTTCAAAATTCGTCCATAATTATGAGAATAACTGAAATTCAAAATGCTCTTCGTCCTCGAAGTCAGATGTATGGTACCGTGCCCCGGGATAGGCTTTTAGTAATTTAGGTCATGGTAACAAACGGAGAGTAATCGCTTGTAAGTTCCGAACAGTATGCCTGGGTAGTGAGTTGGTCTCTGGTGACTTGTTTCAATAATTTCAGTAGCGGTAATACTTTAATTGCCGCCACTGAGAAAATGTTAAGCGATGACTCTACCCAACGGGCATCGTTCGCAGTCCACACGCTCTGGAAGACGCCGACAACAAGTGGGTCGTCGTCTTTGCCGGCAGTGGTAATGCGTTCTACTCTGGTCGCTAACTAGCACGTCCTCAGCGTGTCGCGTTTCGGCACGATTCACGGCACGGAAACTGCAATTTAACCGTAATTCCAGTCTCCAGAGCACGAAATTCAGGCC
Organism: Locusta migratoria; assembly: GCA_026315105.1. NCBI lineage: Eukaryota > Metazoa > Arthropoda > Insecta > Orthoptera > Acrididae > Locusta > Locusta migratoria. The sequence goes on from CM048747.1 coordinate 14,301,012, forward strand.
ACATTAACGTCGCCCGTTAAACGGAGTTGATAATATCTACTAAGCGCCTAACACCGACCGCGTGCGTAAAATTCCAAGTATGTCGCAGCAGCCGAAGTTAAAGAGCTGAGTTACTGATTCGAAGCCAGCCTGATACCTAGGATACAAACTAATCGGTGTTCATGAATTGTCATAAAAATCGGTACCTAGGTAACTGAAACACGAAGATAATTTTATAATCGGACATAATGTCGGTTGACGAGTGTGACTGATCTTTGAATATGTATATCAGACACCACATTTAACGAGATCACAAACCACAGTCACTTTATTTGTAAATTTATTTAGTCAGCACTACTAGTTTCATTGAACTGTGCCGCCATTATAAAATGCCTTCGAAACTGTCCAAATGTTGGTACAGTAGGTCTAAGGGACCAAACTGTTGAAGTCGTCAGGCCGTAGACTTACAAACTACTTAAACGTAAAGAAAACCACACGCACCCATGACCGGAGGATTCTAACATCCGACGGGGAGCGCCCGGGTAATCCATGGCAAGGCGCCTTAAACCCGCGCCCAAATGCATTTATTCCTACCTGAAGTGATTCACATAAAGCTTAACTATTAAAGATCTTTAATTTAGTTACACTCGTTGAACTAAGATAAAGGCTATGTTTGAAATTAGTATCTTTACCGTTTATAATCTTAGGTATAAGATGATTAAACACACTCAAGATAAAATTGAAAACAGTCCAAATGTCAAAAATCAAAAATTGTTCTGTTTCATAACCGGATTCGGTCTATTGCAGACCATCTTCATATGGATACCACTGAAAGGTTATCATCTCTCTCTGGATTGTTTATATGTACATTATATTGCTTTTCATATAATAAATGAACAATATTTACTGACTGTACCTTATAAATTAATGAAATGCAGCAACCAGTTGCTTGTGGTTATTATTATTATTATTATTATTATTATTATTATTATTATTATTATTTTAACCTTAACGACCCGTTTCGGGCGCTTGAGTGCCCTTCTTCTGGTCTCTATACAAACAAGTGCATTGGTATACAATAAGGCTATAGAACGTATAAAAGTAGATTACAGAAATTTGAAGCAGTTTCGAACCAAATAGATTATAATTGTCTGTACCTTGTATGCCACAGTGACTGTAATCTGTGCGGATGTTGTTAATATCATATCTTTGGATACATTATCGCTGGTAAGAGAGAGAGAGAGAGAGAGAGAGAGAGAGAGAGAGAGAGAGAGAGAGAGAGAGAGAGAGAGAGAGAGAGAGAGCAGTACAGAATGTTCAAATGTTTGTAGAGTCTATGGGACTTAACTACGGGGTCATCAGTCCCTAAACTTACAAACTACTTATGAACTACTTACAACTAAGGACGGCACAAATATCCATGCCCGAGGGGGGATTCGAACCCCCGACCGTAGTGGCCGTGCAGACCGTGACTGGAGCGCCTCAGTCTCCTCGGCCACCGCGGCCGGCGAGAGCAGTACAGTAAAGTTGTGAGTAGACTGGTGTGCAGAGAGTCGCTATGGTAACATGTCTTGAAGAGGCTGCCCTACCAAGCAGTGGAGGCAGTATTATTAATCATCTTTCTGTGTGATGAAGGTATGAGGTTTTTCTGTTTATGTAAGAAACTTGCAGATGCGGGATATTAAAAGGTATTTATAATATTACTTTTGAAGTTGTTGAGACACTGTAGACATTGTTAAACTAATGTCCGAAAGAAGATTTAAATAATAATTATAATAATAACAGTTATGTCACAAATCGTAGATTGTTTATATATTTAGTAGCGAGTAGTATTTCATTTCCCGCTTCGTAGAATTTTGGTAAAATGGTTTAAGATATATTGTTTGGTATGTGTGTGATTGTGCTACATTGCACGGGATAGGCAGTATAAAGGCAATTAATTTAGAGCGTATTAATAGCGGTCTTATTAGTTGCTACTTTGAAAGGAATTAATTGCATGACAAAACGAGCGTTTCCATGTGCACAGTCAGCTAAATTAAATTACTAATGACTAAGTTCAGATCATTGATACAGATCAGTATTGTTCAGATGCTGTTGCCAAAGTAAATGTTAAAAAGCAGTTTTGTGTAACTCAGTAAAAGACTGATGCAAAGGTTATACGTTCTTTCTGCCACGCTGTTGGATTGGTCAAACACGACATTGAGATCGTTGTGCTGTTAACAAATTACTGATGAGTAATAGTTTTTATCAAGCAAGAGGTTTTAGCACGCAGTCTGACAGGACAGGCATTCAATGAACATTCACAGTTATAGCGCAATATTATGACGCACATCCATGGTCTTTACAAAAAGCTCAAATATGACGATTCCTGGTATTTGTCTAATGTAAAGTTTTAGTCGGACATAGGGCAAACTTTCACCACCATGATGGCAGGCGCTGGCGGTGACAGCAGGCCTCACAGACGTGAACTGCCTGCCATCATGGTGGTATCCATCTGAAGATGGTCTGCAATAGACCGAAACCGGTTATGAAACAGGAACAACAATTTTTGAGATCTGGACTGTTTTTAATTTTAACTATTGCATCAAGATCGCTGTTTTATCTACAGTATGCTTTCTAAATTTACATACATAAGAAGCTGCGCACTAAAATCAATAATACTAAGAAAGCAAATATGCATTAATCCGTTTTCCCAAAGCACAATTCTTTGCTTCATTTGAAATTATTATCTGAGCCATTCAGATTTTAACAATAGCTTGATATCATGGCGCATAACAAGAAGTGGGGGGAAGGAAAACTAGCATAAAATGAACAATATAACACCAGACGTTACGTCTGTTTAATATAAATTCTTATATTTTACTGAAGGTAACGCTGACCGAAGCCAGACAGTTATTGAATACTACAATGCTAAATGAGTCGTAGTTCTACTCGAGTTAGCATGTTTCTTCCTCATTCAATCACTTCCGGAGGACTGTTTTTAGCCTTGGACTCTGAATCACAATGCTTGACGAAAAGAATCGGTAAGGGGGAAAAAAATCCAGCAACTTTTTGTTCGTAGCCCCACACCGTCTTGCAGCCTAACCACACTGTGACGCAATAGCCACAACGATTGTCGCTGTTGCTGCCTTTGTCACTTGTTGCCATTCACATTTCACTCTAACGGCGCGTTTCCGTTACTTCAAACAAGTTGCGCGTCATGTCGCCGACATTTGTTGAAATGGTAACACTCAGCAACACGTCACGGGGACAGAAATGAACCGCAACTTTTGTTACAAACAACGGAAAAAAGAGTACAACATTTCCCCAGCACATGGGTATGCGCAGTAGTCTGTTAACAGCAGTCCAAACATTCAAACATGCTCTGTTGCGTTCGACGTTTATTGAAACGTTGAAGTCAGTTTAATTCTCGTACCGAGTTGAGAGAGTTAAGTCTCGTATTAACGAGTAAAAATCTCCTTCAAAATTATTCTCGTTAGAAAACTTCTGGTTCACCATCTCCATCGTTTACGCCTTTTTTTTTTTTTTTTTTTTTTTTTTTTTTTAGCCACTAACAAGAAAGCTGAAGTAACTGAACTGTATACAATATTCGGTTAAAATCTATAAATCGCTAAGAAACTAGGGAAAATCTGTATTTGAGTCACTGAATAAGTAAGTATAGAATTAATACGACTAGAAAAATGTTGCGGATGTTTCTGGTAATTGTGAACAATAGACAAAAGGCAGCAACGTGCCAGCGGATTTGTCTGAATGGAAACGAACCTTGAGACGACCATCGTAAAGATCGAAGAACGTCACACTCGAAGAAGAGACAGCATATATAAAAAGTATGAATGAAACAAACTTTGTTTATGTAACATATCAGACTGAACTAACAGACGATATTGACCATACTAAAGAAGGGAAGCACGAACGTTCTGGCTGTTTTCATCCATGGAAGAGCGTCACAGAGTTGCTGATTAACCAAGACGCTCCAAGATAGACGCCAACTACTGTACTAAAGCTGACAAAGTTTCAAGAACTAGTATTAAGTAAGGAACCGTAGGATATAAGGAAAATCCCTTCCTGTCGCTTCCACTGATTGCAGCACTTACTGAGAGAATATTGCCTTGTTCCAAACGCTCATTTTATCTTTATAATGATAGTATAGGTTACATTTTAGTTAATTCACAAAGTTCGGCGCTTTACCTCGAAGGATGCCGAACACGAATCGTCAGGCGAAAATTTAATGTATGCACCACGGCACCTCAGCCCTGTGATCAATTCACAAAGAGTTCTTTTGGGACAAAATCATTATGTGAAGGGAATGGATAAACAATATTTATTACATTGTGTGTCCAATTGATATTGCATGTTCAGTAATTGTTGAGCGATTCATTCAATTTACATAATTACACACTGATGCTTATACATAATATTAATCTGTCAGTCTTCACGCCGGTACAATTTCGGCTGCCAAGAGCACGTAACGCCCTGTAAGTAGTGCAAAATGTAAGTACATTTAAAAATTGGTAAACAACCAACCTTGCGACACAGTAGTAATTTGTCAGTGAAAATCTGCACTAATCTGCCGACTACACCTTACATAGTGTTTGAAGATTTAGTAAAAACCTTAAAATACGTAAAATGGTCACTGTTGTTCGAAATTCTTAAAAAGTAGGAGTAAGCTATAGGGAACTACGCGTAGCGTGTGCAACAACCAAGGCCGAAATAATAACACCAAGACCACGAACGATATGCTCCGATTACAAAGATTGTAACACAGGGATGCAATCTCTCGCTCCTAAATATACACACTCAATAGGCAATGATAGAAATAAAGTTTCTAAAGCAGGGTGGGAATTGAGGGTGGAAGTTCATAAGATTCGCTGATAACACTGCTACTAGCCTCACTGAAAGGGAAAAGGGAAAAAGAATTACAGGATCTGTTGAATGGAATGAACAGTCTAATGATGACAGAATATGGATTGAGTGTATACGATAAAAATACGTATATAATGAAAAGTAGCAGTTATGCAAATATCAAGAAATTTACATCGGAATTGTCTAAAATCAGACGAAATAATATTGCTACATTGGATGCAAAACAACCCACGACGGACGAACAAAGAGAGACACAAATCATTTGTTAGCACGGAGAAAGACGGGATTCAGGACGAAAAGGAGTACAGTGGAATCAAAGGCCTTAATTGGAGAAAGAAATTTCGGAAAATGTATGGACCACGGCCTTTTATGGTAACAGAAAGGTTTGATATGTGGTGCTACAGAAAAATGTTGAAAATTAGGTTGACAGTTAAAAAAAAAAAAAAAAGATCTTCGCAGAATCGGGGAAGAAAGGAGTATTTGGAATACACGGACAAGGTGGACACGGTGTTAAAATATGTGTTACCATTAGATTAGCTGTTCGTTCCATAGATCCGTCTTGAAGAGATCCTCGTGGAACTGGGTAAGCAGGGTGCAGTTGACATTCTGAATTGGAGATTCTTGTTTAAAAAATCGCAAGAGCGTTATAAAATTTTATAGAAACTACAGAGCGTCCTAAATACAAAACTTTTCCAATAATTTCTTATCGATGTTTCCGATAAAACGACCAGGTCTCGGCCTCAAATCCTCCGCTCAATAACTGCGTTGTCAAGTTAGTCCCGCCGAATTGTTTTCGAGACCAGCAGTCGTACATCATTCACGACCCAAACCGCCCGTAACTGCCGGGGTCAGGCAAGAGCATGTAATTTCCCGGTGATGTGACGTGCCTGACCGCAGAATTCCTGAGAGCCTTTATATCAGATTCTGGCACAATTCCGCTCATTCCTTGGTGCTTCCTTTTCAGCCGGAAATGTGCAAAGAATAATTCACGTAACTTTTTTGATAAAATGTATGGCATTTGTGGTATTTAAGTTCTCAGTTTGATATGACAACACTGTCACTAATATTGATTCGTATGTCTTTGCCTACTTATTTCATTTATTTCAGTGTAAGTAATACCGAACAGTATTGCAAATATGAATAATCCGGTGCTACATATATACTTGCAGCCATGACTCATATTTACTATAGGAGGTGTCATCACGTAATATTAGCGCCTCTTTTTAAGAATTACAGTAAATTAATAATCAGCCAACACCTGCAGCAATAGTGGTTAAATTGTTGCCCGAGCACTACGGTGTTGAACTTCGGAGATCTGGCGGATATCGGTATATCCACAGCCGTTAACGACGGTAAGGTAACTGTAGTTCAGCTATGTCAATGTTGCAAGCCTATTCACCGAACTTGAAGAGCACAGTACCTATAAAATTGTACGTATGTCAGTTGCAAATAAGCTAGGAAATAGTAATGCAAGCCGCAGTGGAATGACCGAGCGCCCTAAGGCGCTTTGCTGCGGAGCACGCAGTTGCCCCCCGTCGGAGGTTCGACTCCTCCAAAAAATGTTCAAATGTTTGTCAAGCTTATGGGACTTAACTGCGGGGTCATCAGTCCCTAAACTTACAAACTACTTACGAACTAGCTAACACTAAGGACGGCACAAATATCCATGCCCGAGGGGGGATTCGAACCCCCGACCGTAGTGGCCGTGCAGACCGTGACTGGAGCGCCTCAGTCCCCTAGGCCACCGCGGCCGGCCTGGCTTTTCCGACTCAAGTTGTAGAGCGGAGCATTTTTGGACACACTTACGGAAACATTCTATACGGAAGGTAATTCAAAGTCGATTCTGTTGACTGATTGTATGCTACTGTATATGAATAAATGGAGGGGATTTATTCGAGCAATTACAGTGAAACTTCCCTGTCGACTTTTACAGGAAAAATAAAAATAACTTGTCTCAAAGTTAAGTGACGTTAGCGCCTCGACATAAACTTCAGCTTTCTACCGGTCACGTAGAATCGGCAGTTGATGCTGTTTAATTTCACGAAAATACATCAGGTGCTCTTTTACTAGAAGGCCACGCTGATGTGAATATTGTCTCTGCACATTTGTGACGATGATAACATTAGAAGTGTTACTGTTCAAACTCATTGTTTTTGACACTTCAAGATTACCGATTTATTTTTAATTAATGTATTTGACATTTATTATTTTTATTAATAACGCACCTAAATTGAAATTAAACTCATTCAGAAAATAAAAATGATAACTTTTTCATTTTGTTGACAATAATGGAAATGTTCACAAAAAATAATTTCCTTTTTTCTCACTAATCAAATTCTAATATGCTTTCTGCACACTCAAAAATGCACTTCTTGCTATCGAACTTTGAAACACGTGCAATTTCACAGAGTTTACACTTGTAAATGAAAGGGGGTAAAATGATACTTTCTAACTACAATAACAAAGTTGAAGATTATTTCACTACTTCATTCAGTATTGTGAAATTAAAACATTGTTATACAAAATTCTACATAGATGAGAACACTTGTCAAACCTTTTTTTTTTTTTTTTACACTTTCAATTCAAAATGACTTATACAACATAGCTCACAACAATACGAAATCAGCAAGCGAGTCTTTCACTGCCAAGAATCGGTACAAGACTACAAAATTTCTTTACCTTTATAGCTGAAACAGATAATATCAGTCAGTGCCTGCCGCCCCACGGATCAGATCATTTGATATTCACAATTTCAAAACAGTAATCTGTGTGTGCCGCCACTGCGGATAAGACAAACCCTCTGTACGGCGCCAGAAACTGGAGGGTTCGTCTGCGACCAAATTGACCTCTGCGCAGTGTTGCCAACTCGTAGAAGCGAAAACATCGTACTACAAAGTCAAAATTATAGATTTTGTCTCAGAATTATCGTACATAAGACAAAAAATGTTAAAAAGGCGAATTAATTAATAGCAAAAATTATGGTAATTTCCAAGGAACGGTGAACATCGAAGTAGCGGCATCAGTGCCAGCGATATATACCGCACGTTTGACTATCGTGTCTTTACTTTGCACAATAAAAACGTCCATTTACATTGACGTATCCACATATGATCCCGTGACATTTTTCTTAAACAAACAGAAACAAAGTATTACGCTACACTGATGCCGCCTCTTCGATGTACAACGTTCCTTGCAAATTACCAAAATATTAGGAAAACTGACATTTTAGGTTATTAAATAATCGCGCCACAGACATAGGTGATGCATAGTAGTAGTAGCAGCGGTGACAAGTAGTAGTCTTTATTATAGTATCGTAAGTTGTATGATGTGTTTAATGTAATTTCACTTAGCTGTATCGACAATTCGTCTTGCCTTAAGTGAACCTGATATGCACGGTTTAAATGGTATATACAGCCGGAAAGAAATTATCCTACATTTGGCCAGTATCGTACAAGGTACTGTCGTACAAGCACTGAAATTATCGTATGCCCCCATAATTATCGTACGTGTTGGTAACCCTGCCTCTGTGAGACAAGTCAGTAATATTATTACACCTCTGTATATCTTTGGCGCGTAGTAGCAATCTACTACAATCTTGAAACTTTGCAGTGGAGAGTGCACTAACTTCCTGGTAGAAGTTCAAATGTTTGTAAAACTATCGGACTCAGCTGCTAGGTTATTAGTCCTTAGCTAACAAACTACTTAAACTAAGTTAAACTAACCTAGCGACAACACAAACATCCATGCCGGAGGGACGATTCGAACCTCCGACGCTGGAGGCCTCGCGATCCGCTAAGTGGAGCTCCAGACCTCGCGGCATGGCAGATTAAAATTATGTAACGGAACCGGGACTTTAACCTGGGACCTCTGCCTCTCGCGGGCAAGGCGCTCTACCACTGAGCTATCTCGACACGATTCACGGTCCGTCCTCACAATTTCTGCCAGTACCTCGCCTAGCTTTTGTAGATTTGGAGAAGGCTTTTGACATGGAATAAACTCTTTCAAGTTTTGAAGCAAGCAGGAGTAAAATATAGGGAACGTAAGGTTATTTACAACTTGTACAAAAACCAGACAGCGGTTGTCAGAGTTGAAGTGCATGAAAGGGGTGCAGTGGTTGGAAAGGGAGTAAGACAGGGTTGTAGTCTATCTCCATTGTTATTCAATTTGTACATTGAGCAAGCTATAAAGGAAAGCAAGGAGAAATTTGGTGAAGGAATTAAAGTTCAGGGGGAAGAATTAAAAACATTGCGTTTTGCCGACGACATAGTAATTCTGTCAGATACAGCAAAGGACCTGGAGGAGCAATTGAACGGAATGAACAGTGTGCTGAAAGGTGCATATAAGATGAACATTAACAAGAGCAAAACTAGGGTAATGGAGTGCAGTGTAAGAAAATCAGGTGATGCTGAAGGAATTAGATTGGGAATCGAAGCAATAAAGGAGGTAGATGAGTTTTGTTACTTGGGCAGTAAAATAACAAATGATGGTCGCAGTACAGAGGATATAAAATGCAGAATGACAATGAGTAGAAAAGCGTTCTTGAAAAAGAGAAATTTGTTAACATAGAATATTGATCTAAGCCTAAGGAAGTTCTTTCTGAAGTCATTTGTATGGAGTGTTGCCTTGTATGGGATGAAACATGAACAGTGCGGACAGGAAGAGGATCGAGGCTTTTGAAATGTGGTGCTACAGAAGAATGGTGAAGATTAGGTGGGTGGATTGCGTAACTAATGAGGAGGTACTGAACAGAATTGGCGAGAAAAGTAATTTCTGGCATGCCTTAACTAAAAGAAGGGATAGATTGGTAGGACACATTCTTTGACATCAAGAAATTGTGAATTTAGCGTTGGAGGGAAGTGTGTGGGGTAAAGACCGCAGAGGAAGACCAAGAGATGGATACAGTAAGCAGATTCAGATAGACGTAGGTTGCCGTTCTTATGTGGAGATGAAGAGGCATGCATCAAACCAGTCTCCGGACTGAAGATCACAACAACAAACACCTCGCCTCCTACTTGCCCGCGAAAGGCAAAAGGTCCCAGGTTCGAGTCACGGTTCCGGCACACAATTTTAATCTACCAGGAAGTTTACCACCATCTTAATTATGTTTTGTGCCAAAGACGGAGGTGTTTCAACAGACTCGTGGGAAATAATTGTTCAGATGACCACTTGTCGTGACAAGTACCAAGCACTGTAGACTTCCGGCGGGCAGTATCTGCAGCTTCGATCAGCTCCCATGGCCGCCGTGTTCCTCGGAGACGCGTTTGTGGGACTCGTGGCTGGCATTGTGCGCCCGCCAGTTTGCGAAACGCCTGCCCGTGCGTTGACGCACTGTTCCACGGCGCCGCTTCTCACGGGACTTAACGCCGAGGCGCGACAGAGTTTCGGCAGCGTCGCCTCGGCTGTAACTGTCGGCAGTCGTCTGGCAGGTGAAATCAGCGCCTCCGCCGTTCCTCGAGGAGCGGGGGAGACACCGGAGCCATTATGCGCAGAGCGGAGCAGAGTGGATGAACGTGGGCGCGGCTGACGCCACGGCTGAGTTAACCGCAGGCAGCGCCGAAATCCGTCGCCGAGGAACCGCAGCACGGAGTGAGCTTTCACTCGGCTGCCTAGCCGTCACTCGTGACAGGTAAAGGGCCGCCACCAGACAGGAGACTCATGAAGAGGGGCCCAGGCACAGAGTAACATTTACAGAGGAGCAGCCCCCCCTAAACCACTGTCCTACGCTCCCCTCGTAGTTCCGTAAGATGCTAGCAGGTGTCAGGCGGTTCGCTGGCTTAGGGTGCCTCTCGCACGTCAGAGGGTAGCGTGGAGGGGTGCCTGAGGGGAGAGCTCGTGCCGCCTGCCACGGCTGTCTTCGGCGTGCCAGCGTTTGAGGGGAGGTGGTGGTGGGGGTAGCCGCTACCTGCCGCCTGCTCTGGCCAGTTTAAAGAGCTGCTACTGACCGCAGCGCCATCATGGGACATCTTACGGAACTGCTGGAAACCCTCCCTCCCCACACCCCGGAACGTAGTCTAAGATTACTGCCCAGTAGAAATACTGGTAATTAATAGCATTTGATAATTAAACAGTAAGAAGTTCACTGCAAACATTGACCATGCCAATGCACTAAATGTTACCCAATTTTAATCTTATTAATTATGGTAGCAATGAATGTACGCAGTTGAGTGCCAACATTTATAGTTAGGCCAAAGGTAGAAATTCTCCACGTTGAGATTTGCTGTGTGCTTGTAGCTGACGGGAGGCCACCGAGCTGGCCGACGTTGGTGGCTTGATCCAGCTTAGGATTTCCAGTTTCGTTTCCGGTGAGGGGAGAGAGGGACAATGGCGAGTGCCAGGCACAGTGCAGTGCACAGCGTGAAATAAAATATTCTAATACTACTGGCATTTGAAGTAATACGGTGCAGTTAGGAACCTTTAAGATCCTCATTACAAAATAGCTTGTTGACAAATAAACAATACATTAGCTGATATAGTCACATCTGGCCTAATATGTTTAATTCACAATGAAAAGTAATAAATTACCAATTACAAGACAGTTACAAAACTAGCATGGCAATGTTTGTTTATAAAAATAATATATTAACTATTTCTCATTTTATTTTCAATTAATCTTGTGTATGTTATCTTGAAGTATTCATTTAAATCACTTATCTGTGATATAAGAAATTGCACGATTATGATAAACAGTACAAAGGATGTTTATACCAATATAAAAACCTAAGAAGAAATTTGTTTAATGTGTAGTGTAATTATTTTGATTTTAAGTAAAGTTTTAGAAATGTATTGGCTGAGCGCTGTACGTTGGCAAATCGGTTAGAACAGCTCACATGGGGAAGTTGATGACGTGGGGGAAAAAACCCCGGCGGTTGAGCTTTTGGATCGCGCTCGAGGACAGGAAGTGACGACTCCGGAGCACGTGGGGAGCTGGCCGGGCGGCGTCGCTCTGATCAGTCGGCATGTGAACCTCGAGGTGGAGGTTATAGATTTGTATGTGGCAATCGGCACGTATGGTTTCTCGTCGTAGACTGCTCCAAGTTGAATCGAGTGCTACTGTGTGTTTGTGAATATTTAGCCGGTGGAACAAGGTGTGCATCGCATTGAATTAAAGTGACTGTGATTTGTTAATGTAACACGTGTCGTCGCATAGGCATGAACGTAAACGGTGTTTGAGACAGCCACATGGTGTGAAAACAATTTGCGACAAATATTCATTTTGTCTGGGGGCTCACGAGCTATAACTTTATTTGATAAATGTGTCGACGTACAGACGTATCAGCCACAGGGTTCTAATATTGTGAAATAAACAACATAAAGTGAACTTTCACGTGTTTCAAAAATAGTAGTTAGTACACCCTTTTCTCTCATGAACTTGATTTTATTATGAATTTGTTTTGTTAATCATATGCAGGGAACGAAAGCTGCGAACGTGTGATATCATCCCCTAGAAAACGAGTCAAACAGTCGCAATCACAGTTCCAGTGTTTTTGCATGTTTAGGAATTTGGTTCGCAGCTGGTGGTTGTGAGTTTTAAAAATTAAATCTTCCCTATTTTAAACTCTCACTCCGACCTTCACCCTCGCAGTAGGATCGGGCCCTTACGGAGGTTTCCCGTCTGTATTTGTCTGTGGCCCAGGGCACACGATCCCCTAAGGGGTCTACAGCAGTCTCAAACACTCGCGGAACTCTACAGGGTGGTCGTGAATTCCCGTTACAAACTTTTAGGTTCCAAAAGTCAACACAGTTTCAGCCGACCAGTTGCATAAAAATGGTTTACATGCATAAACCTTGACCTAGGTTTCGGCAAAAGTAATTTTGCCTTCTTCAGAAGTATTACATAAAGATTATATATATATTTATAATCTTCAGCGTTCAAATGAATGAAATAAATCGCAATTTGCGATTTTTTCACTGTATTCGGTTTAGATGGAATACCAAACTGTGGCGAATGAAAATTTGGGTACGGCCGGGATTCGAACCCGGGATCTCCTGCTTACTGGGCAGACGCGTTGACCACTCCGCCACCGAGGACACAGTGACCAGCCCGACTGCAGAGGACTCTTCCCTGCACGTCTCTCGCCACACACAAATGGCTGCGAGCATTATAGAATACATAGGCTGTGGTATAGGAAGGAGACAGCGTGGCAAATGGAGATTTGGGTGTGGCGGGAGACGTGCAGGGAAGAGTCCTCTGCAGTCGGGCTGGTCACTGTGTCCTCGGTGGCGGAGTGGTCAACGCGTCTGCCTAGTAAGCAGGAGATCCCGGGTTCGAATCCCGGCCGGACACAAATTTTCATTCGCCACAGTTTGGTATTCCATCAAAACCGAATACAGTGAAGCCATAACATCGCAAATTGCGATTTATTTCATTTTATTACATAAAGCTCACATTATAAAAAAGTTGTTAAATAAAATGTGGCTGACTCCATGTCAATAGAATAAAAATTAAAATTTAAAACAATGTCTACATCATAAAATTGTGGAGCACGTCCACATACAGATCGAGTGAGCACTGCGTACTCGAGTGCTCACTCGACCTGTGTGTGGACGTGCTCCACAATTTTATGATGTAGACATTGTTTTAAATTTTAATTTTTATTCTATTGACATGGAGTCAGCCACATTTTATTTAACAACTTTTTATAATGTGAGCTTTATGTAATACTTCTGAAGAAGGCAAAATTACTTTTGCCGAAACCTAGAACAAGGTTTATGCATGTAAACCATTTTTATGCAACTGGTCGGCTGAAACTGTGTTGACTTTTGAATCATGTTCCACCGTTGCTGAATTGCAGCCGTGTTTAAAATTTTAAACCTCTAGGACTTGTACCCGGTAGTGAGTAAGTAACATTTTGAATAGGAAACCATGTCCAGAAACTATCGTTTCCGTTCTATGACAGTTTCAATTCAGATGTGTAACTCGTCAACGGCTGCTTATGGATAGAGAAAAGTCTCAGAGTTCCCTGTCCTGATAAACAAAAGGGTAGACACAATGACTTGTACTACTTCAAACGATCACCAGATGTCACTTATAGTCTGCTTTGAATTGAGACCGAGGCAATACCTGTGCATCACCGATACAGTAAACATGGTGCAGTACACGTTTGCGGAATACACAGACATGCTCCTTGTGTAAGGCGAATCTGGAGGTAACGGACGAGCTGCTGGTCGCCTGATGCGACACTTTCACGGCATCTACAGCGAAAATGTTGTGAGGGTAGACTTCTTTTCATCATTTTCTGTGTGTGTGTGTGTGGGGGGGGGGGGGGTCAGTTACAAAAAGCTTCATAAACGTCCGAAATTACATGCAAACTTAGTTACAGGTCCCTAATTTCTCCCATTTTCCAATAATTGACGCTGAAATCTGGGTTTTCTCACGCAGTGCCCTAGCATTATTTATGACGTCATTTCTCCTGAACTATGTGTCATGTTCTTTTGTTTTTGGGCCACGAACCTTAGTGGTCGTACGGTGAACAGTTCACCAAAGTTTCATTGCAATCGAATGAATGGTCAATGAACACACAGAGGACATTTTTATATATATAGACTAGCCGAAACCCCGCTGCTTCGCAGGCGTAGGCTGCTTGGTCTGCACTAGTTGTTTCTTTTTAATCCTGATGAAGAATCAGTACTTTAAGTTTCGTAGTTATAGCTTGAAATTTGAGTTAAGAGCAACATATCTTTGAAAATCAATTTTTGCATCCCGTACTTCTGCCCCTTATTAGTATAAATTCCAAAAATACCGAAACACGTGTCTTTTAAATTCGAGCCCCGAATTCAAATCCGAAAATTTGTAGTTCTAACTTCAAAACTGCCTAAATAGCAACAGATTTGCAAAAAAACATCCCCTCTCCAATTTAACCCCCTTGATGGTTGAATTTCCAAAACTATCGAAACACGTATTTTTTAACGTCTAACCAACTATACAAATATTAATTTTTGCAGCTCTAGCTTCAAAATTGTATCAATAGCAACGTGTTTTCAAAAAGAATTTTTGATCCTCTATTTAACCCTCTTACTTGTTGAATTTCCAAAAATATTAAAATTCATGGATTTTTAATCCTGACCTAGATTCCATATCCGAAGTTTCGTAGTTGTAGCTTAAAATTTGAGTTAACAGCAACATATTTTTGAAAATCAATTTTTCGCGTCACCTATTTTACCCCCTTATTTGTCGAATTTAAAAAAAAATTCGCCGAAAAACGTGTCTTTTAAATTCGAACCCTGAATTAAAATCCCAAATTTTGTAGTTCTAGCTTCAAAATTGCCTAAATAGCTACGTAATTTCAAAACACGTTTCATCCCCCATTTCATCCCCTTACCGACGGAATGTCGAAAAATCGCTTCTTAAATGACGCCTACAGAGTAAGATCAACACCCTCTACAAATATCAAGTTTCTATCTTCAGTGGTTTGGGCTGGGCGATGATGAGTCAGTCAGGACACTTCCTTTTATATATATAGATTAATAATATCCAAGTGGTGTCGTCGTCATAGACCATTCGGCGCCCCCTCGGGCTTACTGCCCTGGGCAGATAACCCTGTCTCTCTCTACCCCCCTCCCCCCTTTAGATCCTGGCTGAAGCGGAAGGCCTTGCACGGCGGCCGCGGCGAGTGAATTCGGCGGTGGTGCGCTGAATCTGTGCCAGGGTCGGACTTCCGCCACACCGCGTCGGCTGCGGGAGGTACAGTTTGCGAAGTCTCCCGCCGGCGACAGGTAAACGCGTGGCAAGCAAAAAAAAACCGAGCCCGGCGCTGTACTCAGACCGAGAGGCCGAGTCGCGAAGCTGTGCGCGGTTCACCCGCTCTCCGCTCGTCATTACGGTCAGCAGCACACTACAAGGTGATTAAAATTACTCGGCAGTTCACAGCTGGGGCGCTGGCTCTTCTTTCCTCCTGTCAGAGCGCTCAACGTCACGCGCCAGCTCTTCACAGTTCCCAAACTGCCACACCGAATGGCCAGTTCGCTTCCATCTACTTGTCTGGCTGGCTCTCTCTCTTGTTTTGTTTGAGATTCATATGTTTGCAATTTTTTACTTCGCATTTTAACATTTGTGTGTACGTATTGTATACAAATTGCTATTTTCTTTCAATGTTTATAAAAATTTGCACACGTAAACTTCAATCCATGATGACGGTCGCAGTTAAATGTAAGGATAATACATGAGATATGACGCCATAAACAATGAGATGCGAGAAAAACTGCTGCATTACGCGACAATGTCGCACATTTCCTCCCAAACCACTGAACTGATTTCAACGAAATTCGATACACATCTTCCTTACCATGAGGTAACAATTGCTGCAAGGTTAAGAATAACATACGACACATAGTTCAGGAGATATGACGTCAGAAACTATAGCAGTCGTAAAAAGTGCCACATCATGCGATGAGACTTCATCCATACACTATATGACAAAGTTCTTAGCGACTTGCAACAAACCTTAATTATACTTTTTCTTGCTGACTACCACATCAAAATGTTCAAAGGAAAAAAGTTCATCGCTTGGAGTAAAACTACGGCATTCGGTATGACTATGTACCTGCAAAATTATACAAAACTGTGAACACGGCTGCAGTCGAAAGTCATAGACTTCTATAGAGCGATAAGGAAAGGAAGAGAATAAAGCAGTATACATGCAACAAGTATCCATTATTTCCGATAGATGTACCTCTTTAATTCAAGGGATTACTGTTTCCAGTGAGACTTGCATTGTCTATTATGATTAATAAATCACAGGACCATCTATTAAATACTACGAGTTGACATATCCGTGTTTATTACACGAACAACTTGACGCCATTTGTTTAAGGATGGACTCATCAAAGAAATTATTCATACTAGCTCTTAGACAAGTTAACTCTTTAATGCATGACTTTTTATTTGAAGCTATAAAAACTAGCACGATTAATGTATAGTAAGTATGTACTGAGAAAAATATTGAAAAAAAAAAGCTTTTTAAAATTATTATGCACTACTAGCAACAAAACATTCATAGCTGGCCAGATTATATATATATATATATATATATATATATATATATATATATATATATATATATTATATATATATATATATATATATATATATATATATATATATATTATATATATATATAGTGCCTCCATGATGTACCCGATGCAGTAAATGTCACTATTATGCCTCTCATCTTTCAGAAAGTAACTCATACTGCAGCAGTAGTATGTGATTGACAACTTTAACATGGCAAAGGAGAAATACTAAAGTAAACAAACGCACATGTTAGGAGTAACTCAATGCAGCTAACTGTCGAAATTATTTAGTAGCACTCTGCAATTTATAATTTCTAGGACGAGCTACTAGCATATGTAACATGTATAGAAGCAGATACAGATGAATTTGTGGTAAAGTGTTGATCAGTTTGGGAGATAATCGAAAAAATAAGGTATGTAGCTCATCAGCTACACTATGCATTCAATGGTTAAAATAAGTATTGTTGTAGACAAGTTTTGAATTCAATGAATGTGTGAATGTTACATTATATTTTGATTCAACTATTTCATTGTTACGATACTGCACTTATTTTGTCCATTATGTAAGACAATCTTACTTCTTATATGTTCTGCTATAAATTATCACGTTTTTAGAAGAAAGGAGGTGGACAGAGAGAGAGCGGATAGATAAAGAACTCAAGGCTTGAATGAATGAATGGATGAATGAATACCCGGGCAACGCCGGGTTTTCAGCTAGGAACCATATAAAACACAATAAAGGTGCTAACGAAAAAACGTACTCATACGCAGCACTAATCACACGTTACTGGATCCTTTTGCGCAACCCGCGATTTAACGGCACAAATTGTTGTTGTAATATTGGACGAATGTGCGATACCAGTTATAATGATTGTAATCCGGCAATATGCAGATTTCTTGTTTCAAGGGCCTGAAGATGACGGGCATTGACCGTCGAAACTGGTTGCTAAATAAATTTTTAGTTACAAGATATACAGCTGAAGCTCGTGGTCCGTAATTAAGATGGACTAGCAGCGAGATACGATCCAGAGATCTCTAGCGTATATAACTATTACTTATTCTTTGGCGATAGAGTTTGGTAAAAATGTATGCAACCAGCTGCTTTTGTGGATGTATTTTATTCGTCCATAGCTAATTTTCGAGCCACCGCGAGCTCACCATCAGTGGAGATGTTGCAGGAGCATTATATTTTCTTGAAGCAAGTTTAGTAAGACGCTTTGATGGTGGTTTGCGTTTCTACTTTTCGTAAGTTCGTTTCATAGTGTACCATGGGAACTGGCAACATTCAAGACATCTCAGTATACTTGCTAGTGCCCAAGACACAACATTATAACGCACTTACCAAGAGTAAAATCACAAACCACCATAATAGCTAGCTAAACTCAGTACAAGAAAACGTAATGCTCCTGAAACATATCCACTGATGACGAGACTGAAGTGTCTCGAAAAACTAGTTTTGTACGAATAAAAATAATCGATAATAAATCAGTTGCAGTTCGTAATCGAAGATGGATATTTTGAAAACTTACTTAGTCTGCCGCGGACTCCTTGAATACTAGCGTCCAAAGTACATAAGCTGGCCTCTATTCTCCGGAAAATGGCTGAGAGTTGTTTCTGTTCTACATACGCCCGCCAAAATGAATGACATCGGCTATGAAAATTTTGTATGGGCATCTTGTTAGTAATGTGAAATCAAAGGAACAACTGTTCTTTTTGGGTGTCATGACAGCAATATCAGAACGGAATGAATGTGAAAGACGCGAATAAAACGTTTCACAGATGACATACTGAAGACCCGAAGGCAGGCAGATTTCTGAAAATCTATTCGCGTCGGTAAAGAAAGCTTTCTCCAATAAAATTGGCATGAAATTAAGGAAGAAGGGTGCAGTACCATGTTTGTTAGAGCTGAAACATGGGACTAGAAGGATCTGAACGTGGCTGTCAAAAGTTAAGTAAGCAGGCGAAGGCAGAATCTGAAGATTTCCTAGAAAGAACAGGGAAGGAAAACGGTCTTTGCAAAATAGCTTTATCATTCGATAAAGACATGTAGGGAGGTGTAATGGATAAAGAGAGAAAGAAAACACGACGTGGGGCAGAGACGTGCTACCAAATCATGTTTGTAAAGTGAAATGTTTATCTCGAAGAATAAATAGCGCTATGTGCTAATAATTTGTGTGGCGTGAACATTTTTCATAAAAGTAGCGTTGTTTCGCTGGTACAGAAAAGTAAATAGTTCAGTAATTAACAGGATTTTTACTTTTTCCTGGATTTCGTGTAGCGGTAGTGGCAATACTGGCTAGTCAGACGGAAGCTGGTCATTTCAAGGATAAACGGGCGGACATCCTTGAAGTCTGTGGTTTTCCTTGATGGATGCTCCGACGTAGAACAGAGGTGTCTTTCAGTATTTGCTGATACGAGTGAGCTATAGGTACAGCGACGGTTATAAACAGTGGCGGTTATTTCATGTAGGGAATGAGTCATTCCCTCACATTTTAATAACGAATCTTTTAGTTAACTTTAAAAAACGTTTTAGACGTCAGTTTCATATGTAACGCTGTTGTACCATCGAATGCTTTGATGGCGCAATGACTACGGTGCATTCTCAGCATTACAAGCAAACAGCAACAACAGATTATCAAATATCTCTTTATAGTAACACGCAGTAATTAAGTTGTTACTTTAGTAAGGGCACTGTTAGTACTGAGTAGCGCAAAGCGACGATCCGTCCTGAGTTTTTTAGAACAAAAAGATGACTGCATGCAAAATAACCAGTAATATGACAAAAAACACAGGTAGCTAAAGGATAAGATTTTTTTGTCAAGCGCAGAAACAATGATGGAAAAGAACGGTGAAGTATTTTGCAGGCAATGCTGTCCTGTATTGGAAACTTGGCACTGGGTCACAGTTTCAGAGGACTGCGATTTATGGATTCGATAAGAAGCTGAAGGTGTGCAAAAGGGAAGATGGAATTTGGAAAGAGATCGTGTTACAAGAGATGAACCAGAAGAAACATGTACTGGGAGTAAGAGGAGGAAAATAAACTGGCTAGGGCACTGGATTACGCAGTGAAGGAGATGATGCATTAGAGGGAATGATGATGGTTAAGAGGACCAGAGAAAGGTGAAGGTACCAGCTAAGTGACGACTTTTAAGATATATGCGTCTTTGCAAGTACGAAAGTAGTAACGGAAAACCGGAAAGGCAGGAGACTTTTGAACTCGTGGTGTATCTGTCTGTCTTTGGACGAACAGATCATCATCATCATCATCATCATCATCATCATCATCATCTGGAGATATTAATGTTATATAGAAATGTACCTGTATGAGAACACTAAAGTCACTTTATATGCTGCGAAAGAAAATGCACGATTTCTGTATGCAGACAACCCACTTTTATTTGGCGAAATTAAAATCAGGATTCCAACCATAATTCTAATGTGCAAAAAATACAAAAATTTTCTCCAATAAAACGAAGTAGTGACCATTATAAGTTCAAGGTGTACAACGTTGCTTCCGTCGGTTTCTCCCCCAACACTTGAGGCTTTAATGAAATAAATTGGTAACATATGTGTAGTTCAAAGTATTTTCCATCGCTGGCCTCTACTTTCTCCCATCTTTCTGGCAGTGTACGAATCTCGCGTTGAAAAAATTGTTCATCTTTTGAAGCGATCTACGAATCGATCCAATTTGTGACTTCTTCATGAGATCGGCTGGTCAGCCAGGCCATCCACCACTGATCTAAACAGCTGATAATCAGAGGGAACAATGTTTGGAGAATACGGCAGATGGTGTAGACTTCCAATTTTAACGTTTCCAAGTACGTTTTGCAACGTGCGGTCGAGCGTTGTCGTGCTGAAAAATCACTTCATCGTGCCTATCGCTGTATTGCGGCCGTTTGTCTTTAAATTCTCTGCTCAAACGCAGTAATTGCGTTCGGTAACGAGCACCTGTGATTGTTTCACTTTAACACCGCATAGGATACGACGCCGAGATCGTCCCACCAAACGCAGAGCTTGATCTTGGAGCCATGAATATTCAGTTCGGCCGTCTACGTTGAAGTCTGTCTCACGTTCTTTGACCAATAGCGTCCTTACCACACGTACTTACACTTTATATTAAAAAGATCAAAAGCTTTCCGACGTCGAACATGCGAAACACCTTACGACTACTGTCAAATTGCTGCAACAAAAGATAAATAAATTAAGTAGTCTATGTGTACTATAATTAACAATTTGAGGGATAAGAAAGGGCGCAATAGTAAAATTTTGTAAGGCACTCCACAATCCTCATAGATGATTGCTGTATTCCTAATAAGGATATAATACTGCGTGAAAATATACACGATTGGAAATAAAATTGTAAAAGAAACAGAAAAACTCAGCCTCATTTATGTAGAACGTAAATACAGGAAGATGGATCAACAGAGAGAAGCCTAAAAAAGGGCATCGTAGAGGAAGAGCGGGCGGCCGCTTAGCTACTCCAAAATGCAATGCTTTCAACGACTCACCACTACGTTTACATACACCAAATCTTCCGGAAGACGAAAACCGATTTTCGTAAACCGTTTTTCGCTGTCGTGTTTACATCTGACAGCCTGAATCGGATTTCTATCCCACTTAATATGGCGGCTGAAAAACAGCTGATTCAATTCCTGATTTAGTCAGCACAATCGCTATTTTTCTTTTCTTAAATACACAGATTAATGCTCACTCCAATATTTATAATTTTATTTCATGCTAGAAAATGTCACTGCCTAAATGTACCGAAAATTCTTAACAAGAAAACACAATCTGACAAGCGAAGAACGCTTCAAAAACGGTTGCGTTTACATGGGCACGAAAATCGATTGTGGAACTGTAAAACCGCTTTTCAGAAGTGGATTTTCAGAATTGATTTTAGAGTGTTCAACCAAAAACGGATTTGGGAAATCGGTTTACGAAATCCGGTTTTGCGAGCCCACGTAAACGGGGTGGCTTGGGAGATGGAGAATATAAACTAATGTGTTACATTCATAAAAGTTAGATTAAATTTAAAGGATAACGTACGAATTCGCGTTTGTCAGAAAAAAAGTTGGAGATATTGTGCTATAAAGGAATTTTGAAAATAAAATGGACTGAAAAGATAAGAAATTGAACCATTATATATATCAAATTTTTTGGTTCTAATTGAGAGTGTAATATTTGTATCGTATATTAATGCATGTGCAGCCTCGTCAAAGATTCTACGGAAGGAAGGAAGCGTAGGGTTTAACGTCCCATCGACAGCGTAGTCATTGGAGCGAACGCTCGGATTTTCGGGGAAGGGTGTGGAAGGAAATTGGCCGTGCCCTTTGAAAGGAACCATCCCGGCATATGCCTGGAGTCATTTAGGGAAGTCACGGAAAACCTAAATCTGGATGGCCGGAGGTGGATTTGAACCACCATCCTCCCGAACGCGAGACCAGTGTCAAGATTCTACGTTTCCTGGGGACTGGTATATCATCTTTGCTCAGCGACGATACGCAGGTGTTACGTGAATCAAGGGTTCGGGGGGGGGGGGGGGGGGAGGAGAAGTTAGCAGCATGTTGGCGTAACGGTGGTATCTGAGCAGTATGGACGAAGAACGTAGAATTATTGCAACTCTCATTACTAATATTTGAATGAGACGGAATTATTTTCAATTCTGAGAAGATTTGAAGGTAATGAATGACTATTTTACTTTATTGCAGCGCCTATTAGTGACACAGTCTTGGTTCAACACAAGACGTTTCTACGCAATTTAATAACAGTCAATATCAGTGGTTTTGTGAACGTGAAAATAATCGAAGAATTAGTTTGAAGAATTTAATGTTAGTATAAACTTTCACATCAGGTTTCGTTTTTGTAATTTGTGCAGTGTTGAGTTCAGATAATTGTAATTGGTAAACCAATATTCTTTTATCGATTGTAATGATTTTAAAGAATGGGGTTTTGTAAACGGAACAATAGTCACAGATGAATTTTTTAAACTATAGTTTTTGAAGGGAATTTTGTGGAGGCAATAATTCAGTTTTTCGTAAACCATTATACAGCTCGCCAAGCGGTCGTCCTTAACAAAACTTAGTTCGAGTAGTGTACGTTAAGGAGCCCATGATCCGAGTGGTTTGGTCCCTTAGGTTATACACCAATTTCATTTTTAAATTTAAGAATTTCACTGCTTAGCTCGCATTACATAATGAACATTTCTATACGTGAAAAATTTTCACATGAACCAATATTGCTTACTTCCATTAAACAGATCGCACTGCACTATGGCGATCTCAGTTGTTAGTAACAGCCTAGGGATCGCGAAACGCAGTTGCTCGGCTAAAACATTGTAATACAGGTAAGCTAATAACAGTTTTCGAGAGGATCAGTTCTCAGACCAGAGCTTAATTATTCTCACTCAAGTTCAAAGTCAATTGGTTTAGCAACAGTGCTGCATCTGACAGGACACATTTCATTCACATTCTCGCTGTTGCTTCTTTTTCTCACACACAAATGATTTTGCAGCTCTTAATAGAAAACATGAGGCTGGCTTGTACACTAGTTTTTTTTTTTTTTTTTTTTTTTTTTTTTTCTGGGGAGAAAGGAAATTTCAACACTCAGACGCTATCAGAATCATAAAGCTAAACAGCTACAGTAACATTAAATTGAAAAATTATTAAAAATATGGTAATTTTCAAAATGATTTTGTTCTCAGCTTAATCAGCTAGGAAAGCAATGTGTAGGAAATTTGAGTTCTAGAGGTAGCCGCAATAGGGTAAAAAAACAACCGGCAATCCTGAGGGGCTTTTACTATCCAGGAGGATGGAGCCACGATACGTATCCTCGGTTAAAACTTGGAAAACTGACCAAAACATGAAAAAATTCTACTTGATATGGATAGGCGCTCTTTCTTGCTTCGATAATCTGATAACTTAAATTTTGGCTTAGAAACTTGCATTTGGGTAAAATATCGACTATGTCGGAAGATAACACTCTGGACGAAAACGACCAACGACAAACGAGCAGAATCTGAATTTTCATGTCACAGCATTCTCCATCCGGGAAGTGCCTTGTCAGGCGACATGACAAGCGCGACGACAAGAGGAAGCCGAGATAACACACTACACTCACCACCTCCAGTAAATAACGTTCACGCAACGCGACAAAAGCGCTTTTTTATGTAAGCGTTACATCCAAAAACGTGCGTTCCCAAGCGTGTCACTCTGCCAGACGACATATTTCGTGGAAATCAAGACTTGCAAGTCGTGTGCCATACACAGAAGTATGGGGTCTCTACACAACCCGGATGTATAACTCTAGCATCTGAGCATAGAACTGCAGCATGCCAGTGCAATCAAATGTTTTTCACATCGTTTTGTTTTGGCCGCCATGTTGCGATTTGGCAAACAAATTTCCATCAGCTTGAACCTGCCAAAGAATTCTGTACTTACGTTTCGTTTTGAACTTTGCAATATGCGATATAATAGGTTGGCAGGGGACCTTTAGGTGTTCTTAGTAATCATAGCAGTCATATTGAATTTCGAAATAAAATATGAAAATGTATCGCTGCCATTGTCTGACAGCTGAAGTTCGACCTTCAGGCAGTGATCTCAGATGAAAACAGGATACACAACTGTAGCGCTTCTGGATATGTGAAAATCGAGACGGTCTATTACTGTTAGGTTGGCAGCTCCGTACGTATAGGTCGTGTTTTTCTTTCATGACGCGACCTTTGAAAATAAATTATGATAGATTGATAAATAAGTATAAAATATTTAAGTAATGTGTTACTTATGGTTAAATAGAACACAATGGAAAAGGAGAAGGGTTCAGATATATAGGCAAATAGTTTATAAAGGTTATAGCGAAAACTCTGGAGCATTTACACGAAATTGTCCGGAGACACAGCTAGCAGTGCCATCTGTTGGTTCGAATTGCAGGCTACATTTGTCTTGACATCTGTGAATCCGTAGCTACTATTACAAAACGACATGTTGACCATAGCTGTTTATTAATTCTCAATGCTACCGATTTCGGTTTTGTACCATTGTCAAGCGTTAGCAGAGATTAGCTAATAGCTTAACATGTCGGAATATAAAAATACAAAATTATACCACAAGTATTCGTTGTCATTGTTCAAGTTATTGTCACAGTAGCTGACTGCTATTCTATATTCTATTCTATAGCAGTCAGCTACTGTGACAATAACTTGAACAATGACAACGAATACTTGTGGTATAATTTTGTATTTTTATATTCCGACATGTTAAGCTATTAGCTAATCTCTGCTAACGCTTGACAATGGTACAAAACCGAAACCGGTAGCATTGAGAATTAATAAACAGCTATGGTCAACATGTCGTTTTGTAATTACCTGAAAGCTGTTATGCCCCATCTATTCACCTTTATAAACCGTAGCTACTATATTTTGCTGCGTACCAAAAGTACTTTGCAAGGTTTAGATTTCTTACGGCATTTAAAATATTACTTTAAATTATAATTTCTTTCTGGTAAACCTCACAGGTTTAAAAAAAGTTTAAACTTGGGACTTGTACCAGAAAGACTTTTCAATTGTTTTATAGATATGACCAGTGATTGTTTTATGCAAAGTACATGAGTAATTATGACATATTTTTGCCAGTGGCACCGCCGCTCCCCCCACCCCCCCTTAGATATATTTTCGTTAAAAGATCTGCAGAATGTCTTACTTCCGCTTGCTTCAACTCTAGCTGAGGCGTCAATCTACCAAGCTTCTTTATTTCACACTTTCCTTCCAAGCTTGAAGCTGCGAAATTTGTTTCTGAAAGATACTCAACGTCGTAAATTTTTCTTTGATAATGAACATCAAGGACATTAACTGACTGTAACAAAATGAACCTGTTACGAAGAAGAGACAAGCTACCTTCGGGTCACGTGACACTGTGAACGGTTAAATATTTGAATGTTTTGGTGAGGCGAGTGTCAACAGCCGTAATATATTTCATAAAATGCATTTTAAAACCATCGGCTGATTATTAAAAACCTTATATATCAACCAGTTTTGGTCAATAGACAAACTTCATAGATAAAAAGGTGTGAAAACTGAATGGTAAAATGCATCAAATAAAATCAGTATAACTAAAAATATTAAAAATACAGTGGTCATCTTAGATAAAACCTAGCAGTCAACACAACATAAAAGGCAAGAACAGACTATTGTCTGTCTCAACTAGAAAGCAGAGCTCCAACGGAGAGATTCAGTTCTTTCTTCCCGCGCGCTATTCGAGAATGGAATGGGAGATAAGCAGTATAGAGGTTGATTGACCGTTGTCAGGCACTTAAATGTTTTTTTGCAGAGTATCCCACGTATATGTAGATGTGTGCATTTCATGACTAAATAAAACTGAAACCGCTAATTTTATACCACCTAAAATGACCTATTTCGAAGTTAACGCCTGTTTTTGCCTATTACGGCTTTAAAAACCTTAAGTCGTCAATTTCTTCTGTTTTCAAAATGATTTGACTTGCTTCACAGATCAAAGGTAGTAGCACTGAAATTAATGTTTGAAAACAAAACAAATATACCTGCTATCGGTTTGTACCGTACTGTCACAGTCAACGTCACATTAAAATTATCTGAACTCAATCTACACAGATGCCCTGCAAAGAAATCGATAATATATTGCGGAGTCTTCCATACGGATTTCTGTAGATAAAACACCGACAATATCAGATGACGCGTTGGAAATCTGATTGCACCCAGGAACGCCATCTCGAGATAATTTGTTCGAGAAAACTCCCAAAAACTATCGAATAAACAATCGCTTGGCATGCGGTTAGCAGCAACAGAACACTACAGTATGCATCTCCCAAATGTCACGAAGGTAACTGAAAATATACCGCAGAATGCCATTTCTGTATCTTACGCAACGCGGTTACTCCAAGATCCTCCAGTTCAATGGGACTTGGCTTATAGCCAACGTCACGTTTATGGCGGCAGTTATTTCCGGATTTGAAGGCTCAGGTGCACCTATCTCCGAGAATGCTTTGCTGGAGGAAGTGAAAGACAAAATTAATGAAGCGCTAAGTGAATGGGAGCAAAATTTCTAGAAGAAGAGCGGCTCGAACTGTAAAGCCAACTATGGTCTGAGTGTTTGAAACCACTCGTTTATTTAGCGTTTGGTAAATTATACATTACCGGTATTTCAACATATGGCTTGCGATCTGCATTATAATTTTATCTTCGAAATACTACAAAGATTTGGTGTCAGTTTGAAAATCAATGGGTACCTTTTCATTGTCTTAGTTGTAAAGAAATAAACACTATCTCACAAGCAAACACTAAGTCCTACGTATTTCATATGTTTATTTCTTCTGCTGAATTTTTGGGGCCTATTTTGGATTTTATTTAGCCTGGATGACGTAAGAGCCTATTTTAGGCGCCTAGAATGCCCTTTTTACGATTTTAAAAATCCGCGGTCTAGTTATCAGTTCCTATGTTTACAAACTACTTAAGCTAACCTAAGGACACACACACACACACACACACACACACACACACACACACACACACACACACACCACACACACACGAGGGAGGGTTGGAACCTCCGACGAGGACCAACCTGCGCTCCGCAGCTCGGCGCTTTAGAGCGCTCGGCCATTCCACCGCGGCCCGTGTCATCTCCTCGATAAATCCCTACAGTTTGTACACGGTGAAAATAAAATCATCCTGTATGTCAAGTGGCAAATTTTATAGTTTGTTTACAGTCCTGGTTCTCTCTTCTCTTTGGTCAACAGACTGTGTGATGATCACGAACAGCTGCTTCGAAACGAAATGCTTTACGTCACAAAAAACGTAAGAAGTGAACAGTCAATTGGCTATTTTCGGTTGTGAAAATAGTATGATTCCAACAAACGTAGAATATATTTACCGTTGATATTAGGGTCGTCTGTTCGAAACTGCAGCAGTACGTAATATAAACTCGAGTAACAGGTAACCGGCGTGCGATGTTTCAGGTTAAATGTCCTACATCTGAAGTTCCGAGAACCAGTTTTTATAGAGGAAATTCGTTCCCGATTACACACATTCCACGGACGGACTACAGGATAATCACGTGGACCCACAAAAAAATGGTTACCTGGCGTGACGAAGCTAATGGTAACCTAAAAGCCGACGCGGAAGGGGTAGCGGCTGCTTGTAGGTTGTGGGTTAATTCCATCTTTCCACAGAGGTCTGCTTCGTTCGCCGAGTCTATGTACCGACACAGTGTTCCTGTGACGCAATAGCAGAACCCGGAGAAGGGGATAGCTGAGTTCGTCCTGAGAAGGAGAGGCGGAATTCGCATTTGTATCCCCATTTATTTATATACAGTGAATAACTTTAATATTCGGACACTGTGATATTCCAATCTTGGAACATCATAACTTTATTTACAACAAAACAAACAAAACATATACGCAATTATTGCATTAAGTGGTGTGTCTTGTAAGTAATAATATAAATTTTATTAAAATAACTTACATAACTTCCTTAATAATACAATTTAAAAACAACTCGGTCCTATATTCACGTTACTTTAATATTCGGACACTTTGCAGAATTAAGTATTTCAAGACAAAATTTTATGGAAAATAAATGTTTCAATATCTTGTTGGGTAGCCATTCTGTTTTATCACTTCTTTCAAACGCTGCGGCATACTGCTAATGATATTTTTTTAATAGTCCGCACGTAGACCGTCCCATTCTTCTTTTAGTCGACGCTTCAGACTTTCTTTGGAAGATATAGGAGTACTTCTAATACATCGCTTCAGTTCTCCCCACACATTCTCAATCGGGTTGAGATCTGGTGACTGAGGTGGTAGTTGTAGGACTTTGGGGCAGTTGTACAACAAATATTCCTGCACAATGCGAGGCTTATGTTTCGGGTCATTGTCCTCGTAAAATTTGAAGGTGTTTGATATCCCCGTGGTTTCATCACTTCTCGTAAATTGTTCTTTAATTTGTTCAAATAGACATATTTGTCCATAGTATTATCGATGAACACCAATTCGTCCGGTACAAATGTCGATATACAGCCCCAGACAAGGACGCTGCCACCTCCATGCTTTCCAGTTGGTTTAATATTGGTGACTGTAAATTCCTCATTATTCTTCCGCCACACCATGCTTCGCTATCCGACCCACAAACGTTAAATTTACTTTCGTCGGAAAAAAATGACTTCACTCCACCAAATTGCATCCTTTGTAATAAACTCCGTAGCAAAGTTCAATCTTTTCTGTCGATTCTGTTGATTCAAATACGGTTTCTTCCTAGCCACTCTTCCATTGTATCCACATTCTTTCAATGCTCTGCTAATCGTTTGAGGATGTACCTTCTTGCCAGTCTCGTTTAGAAGCTCAGGTGCTAATCTCGGTGCACTGAGTGTAGGATCCTTCTTTATTTTCCGTATTAGATTCCTCTTGTCACGTTCATCCAACTTCTGTGGCTGTCCCATTTGTGGTATGCAGTCTACACGGTCCTCGTTCCTGAAACGCCTGACAATATCTGCCACAGTACTCTTACTCATGTTGAGAATGGCAGCAATTTGTCGATATGATTTTCCTTTCGCATTGTGAAAAATAGTAAGTTGTCGTATCTCAAAGCTGGTATTAGCTTTGCGTGGCATCGTACCGTCTGGACAGTCGACCGCGCTTGTAAGCACACACTTGCCTTCTGACTAGAAGCAGGCCTACACTGCCATCTGTCCGGATATTAAAGTAACGTGACCATCGAAGAGTGGTTTATTTTAATCGCAGTCTTTAATAACTGTTTTACGTTATGTAAACAACGTTCATACTGTTATTTACATGACATGTACCTTCATATAATATTTGGTAATATTATATTTTTGTTTGTTCAGAATACAGTTATAAAGCAGCAAACTAAAAATATTTTAGTGTCCGAATATTAAAGTTATTCACTGTACATGTTTCGCAGGACTTAATCTGCAAAATAGATACACAAATTGATGTACACACTGTATTAACGCGTCAGTTCTGTTGACAGATTGCAACGAGGGAACACGACCGGATGTTGGCAGAAGCTAGCCACAGTACCGTGTTTACTGGGTACGCGGCGGTTTATTTTGAGTGCGCTGTGGCTGGATGTGGTTTTCCCGGCAACTGGAACGCGCTCTTGCATTGGTCTTATTGCCGTAGTAATAACGGCACAACGCCGTTAATTCGTTAATCGACCAAGTTAGCTTTTCAAACAACAGATTAACATTGAGGTTAATTTTTAAAACGGTACCCCACTCTTTTAACATCCTATTATTTTCTTCGTCAATAGTTAATTACGTACCTGCTATTTTTGCCGAACATGAGACCGCACCGCCCACGGAAATCACGTTCTGAGAAATTCACGTCCGATAGGTCCGTAGGAGGCCGTGATTGATGTATACTAGTATTTCTCGCGGTCGAAATTCGTCCAATTGTTTTTACGAAGCACCGAAACTCATTACTCTGATGTAAATGTCCCTACCCGAACCCTGCATTTACCTATAATAAGGGAAATAGGGAGTTGTACTATTCAAAATCAAATAATTAAAAAATTGCAACGTACTTCAAATTCAAATGGTAAATTTTATGCAATGGTAAATTGTCCACTACAGTAAAAGATGTCAATAGGTACTTGCCACGTATCACACGATGTTTCACTTTTATCAGGGAAATTCATTTTTGTATTGTTACTCACGCACATCTCATACGTACTTCTTTGTTTGCGTGTGCTTTGATACATCGCTTCTTCCTCCGTGTGATATGGAAATATCACACCGACAAACAGAACAAAATAGAAATAACGGACCTTTCAAAAATCTGATAATGGATGGAAATCTTCAAAAGACGGTTACATTTTTTGCCACCTCGGAACACATTTTAACGAATCGAGATCCCACAATCACGTGAAATAGCAGTTTGCATGAAAGTAGCCTTTCTGAAATTTGAGTACGAAACCAACACTTCTATCTACCTATTTGAAAAGTTTCCACCAACTGAAAAAAGAAAAACACTCAACTACAGAACTTCACGTTCAAAGAGAGCACAACGTCAAAACAGTACAAGTCGTGTGCAGATCCTCTAATTTCCATTAATTTCGATCGAATATCGATTAAACTGACAAATAGGCTAAAGACTTTTGACCATTAAAATTGCAGGTTTTTAAAATGAATCTGAGGTTTCAGGATAAAAGCTAAAAATCAGGAGAAATAGTGGCAAGATCAGAAGACGGGAGAAATAGTGAAAAATCGGAAGACTCCCACCTAAATCTGGAGAGTTAGCAGGTATGAAAGTTACAAATTCTAACTGTGAAAATCACACGTACATACGGCTGACGTTGCTGCAAACCTGCTGCCAGTAGTGGTTGCATTAAAATTACAACAACAATAAAAAATAGAAAAAAACATTTTGGAACTGGGATGGCTTCTGGTGCAATTGGAACCACTATTTCGCGATCAAAGTCTTAATTCGCCTCGTGGGGCCATAATCGCAAAGGTTTACATTTAGCCATCGAATGACGGCTCTGTCAACGCAATTGCTAACGAAGATACGAGCTTATGGAATAGGTTCACAGATTTGTGACTGGCTGGAAAACTTCCTAAGTAACAGAACGTAGTACGTTGTTCTCGACGGTGAGTGTTCATCAGAGACGAGTGTACCGTCAGGCGTGCTCCAGGGGAGTGTGATAGCACTGCTATTATTTTCTATCTACATAAATGATCTGATGGACAGAGTAAGTTGTAATTTGCGGTTGTTTGCTGATGATGCTGTGGTGTATGGGAGGGTGTCGTCTGTAACTGACTGTAATAGCATACAGGATGACTTAGACAAGGTTTCTAGTTGGTGCGAGGATTGGCAGCTATCTCTCAATGTAGAAAAATGGAAGGTGATGCGAATGAGTAGGAAAACCAATTCCATAATGTTCGAATACAGCATTACTAGTGAGCTTCTCGATGCTGTCGCGTCGTTCAAATCTCTAGGCGTAACATTGCAGAGCGATATGAAATGGAACGAAGATGTAAGGACAGTTGTGAGTAAGGCGGACAGCCGACTTCGGTTTATTGGGTGAATTTTGGGAAGATGTACTTCACCTGTAAAGAAGACCCTGTATAAAACGCTTATACGACCACGTCTTTAGTATTGCTCAAGTGTTTGGGAACCGCAGCAGATCAGTTTAAAGGAAGACATTGAGGCAGTTCAGAGGCGAGCAGCTAGGTTCATTACTGGTAGGTTCGACCAATGCGCGAGTGACACGGAAATGCTCCGGCAACTGAATTGGGGAACGCTGGAGGAAAGACGACGTTCTTTTCGTGAATTTCTGTTGAAGAAATTTAGAGGGCCGGAATTTGAAGCTGAGTGTAGTACGATCTTCCTGCCGCCTACTTATATTTCGCGTAGTGATCATAATGACAAGATAAGAGAAATTAGGGCTCGTACGGAGGCATATAGGCATTCTTTTTTTGCTCGTTCTATTTGGGAGTGGAATAGGAAAGGAATTGCCTAGTAGTGGTACAGTGTACCCTCCGCCACGCACCTTGCCGTGGATTGCGGAGTATGTATGTAGATGTACGTGTGAATATCGCAGCCCCGTAGCCTTTGTCAGAGGTGATGCCTCCTGGTACGGCACTAGCACTGGAGCGTGGGCCTAGAGGAGAGCACTAGCCTTTGGCCAGCGCAGTGGGAGCAGCCAACTAGACGCGGGTGCCCCGGGGCTGCGCCGGCCTGTTGCTGGCGCTGCTGCTGCTGACGTAGACGCCGCCGCCGCCGCCGGCTGGGCTGCTGCTCTGCCTGCTCTGCTCTGCCTCTGACACCCAGAGGCCGCAGGAATGTGGCGCCGGAAATCCCGGCCTCTGCAGGCAGCCATAGCGTAACCTCCATCTGCACACCACTGCCGCATCACCGGACTACCAGCCAACCAGGTTAGAATAGGGGGAGATTTCCTTAACGCCACAGAAGCGAAGCCATTGCCGCCGAGTGTGTATTCATTTCATTATGAGTTTAAGTGGTACGTTATCTAAGAAGAGCTACCTGAATTACTTATGGATGTGCAAGGAGAACGAGAACGGTATCTGCTATTTTACGAAGGAAAATTTGTTTTGCTAAATAAATACCAACCATTTGTTTCAGTGTTTTCCTAGTTGACTTCTCATTTTCAAATCTACGAGATATAAATTCCCTTGAAATTCATTCTAATTAAGTCCGCTTTGACTGCACTAAACTTTTATTTTAAAAAAATCAGGACCAGTTTCGCGTCTTTATAGACTCTTTATCAGGCGCTTCCAACTTTTTAGAAAAATATGTCTGGTGTTTAGTCACTCCCCAACGTTCACGTCGGATGTTTAAAATAACTGAACACTTCCTAACTGCACGTTCTTGTTAAAACTAAGAACGCTGTGGCGTTAGTTGGTTGGGTTGTTTGTTTGGGATAAGGGGGACTAAACTACTGAGATTATCAGTTCCCGGTGGGGAGGGGAAGGAGTGAGGATACGAAAGGAGGGGAGGGGGAAAGGAAATACAGTCCGGAAAGTAAAGAAGGAAGGAAGACTGCATTAGCTCGGGGCCCCGTGCTCGCCACACACGTACTAACCAAAGAACCGTGAGCTACTGGGTGTTGCGTTTAAAATATACTGGTGATGGGGGGCAGGCAAAAGCTTGCCATGTGCAAGCGGTGGTCATGAGGTACTGGCCGAGGTAGTAAATTTCAAACACCTTGGCTAGTGGTACAGAATTTTAGTATGAATATTTAATGACATGGAACTGTAGAAAGAAGTTATCCGTTCAAAACGAAAATCGCCTCTTCAGTATTGAACTAATGAAAATGATACAGCTTGGTTTTCTTATTATTGGAAAAAATCCTTTTTGCATTTCCTATAAACTTCAACAGTTGACAATTTAAGTTTTTGTAATTTCGATATCCAGACATGGAAATAGATTTTGCGTAAATATTTCACATTTCAGCTATTTGGAAGGTCCGTGCTTGTCCACAGAAGTATACTACATCAAATACATACTCTGAAATGACGGCTCATTTTGCCGTCAGACTGCAGCTAGGATTGTGTTCGGTCTGCCTGGTGCAAGTCTTTAGTTGACGACACATGAGCGACTTGCGCGCCGATGACGATGAAAAGATGATGATGATGATGATGACGACACAACAGTAAGTTCTCCGACTAGAATCCAACATGGGCGCCCTGCGTGGCAATCTACTACTCTGTCTACTTGATTGCGAAGGCGGTCAGTCATTTAAATGTATTGAACACGGCTAGAACCACACTGTACTTTTATCTTAAACATATTTCCTATGCTCCGCTCCAATCGAGCTTTTCGTAGTAGCGCCATGTCGCCTTGTTTTAAGCACCTTGCTGCGACACCTACAAAAAACTAAAATGGGTTTTCATCAAACCTTGAGCAGGTTTCGCCAAAATTAATTTTGCCCTCTTCAGAAGGTTTCGAACACGTAAAATTACAGAAATTTGTTATAAAATAGAACAGAGAACGAAATGCTCAAGTAAAACCGCAGCTTTTTTCTCTCCATGTCAACAGTTAAAGTAGATGAAATTGTCATGTCAATATTTAAAACTAAATAGTCAACGGAGCTCAAGCCGGTCGGACTATAAAATTTTTCAGACTGCATTTTAACCCATCCTTCACCTCTGAACGATGTCAGGAGTCACCAGAAACGACTCGTGGTTCGAATTCCACGTTAAGCTGCAGGCCACCCTTCTCCAATTGGGATAGGCTAGGGACACGCTAGTCGCCAAAGTGGAGACCAATTTAAAAACTTGCACCAGGCCACTGATCCACACGAATTCTCTCTCTCTCTCTCTCTCTCTCTCTCTCTCTCTCTGTGTGTGTGTGTGTGTGTGTGTGTGTGTGATTGTTCAGAAGTTTTAATTTTGACATGTCAAGTGAAACATTATATATTTCACTTGTTGACCTGAAGTAAAAGCTGTGCTTTGATTAGAGGGTTTCCCTGTAAGTTCTATTTTGATCGTTGTTGTGCCGTCCCCTGAATATTATAAACTCCCTGTGACTGTGTGACAGAGCAGGATTCAGACCGAGCCCTTTGCCTTTCGCGAGCAAGCGCTCTACCACAGTACAGTATGAACATGTTAACTATTAAAACTGTAACTAGTAAATAAGTTTAAAATACTATCTCTGCATCGACTGTGATCTTTGACAACTAGCGGTGTATATCTCTGTATTGTTTACGTTTGTGAAACATGTGGAAAGCGAATGCTGTGGTGAATTGTATGTTGTAGCCAGCTTCTCAGCACTTCACTATTCTGAAATTCATGAAAAACCACCGACCGTCAAACAGCAGTGTGAACTAACTGTAAGTAGCTGTTTAGACTACGATTTAAACTTATAAAAATCGTAATTTAGTGACAAACACGTAGCTCACACATCTTTTCTATCTCACCACAGCGAAACGAGTTCCACAATGTTGTGAACAACCGATAAAAATGAATACCACCTGATGAAAAATGTTCAAATGTTTGTTAAGCTTATGGGACTTAACTACGGGGTCATCAGTCCCTAAACTTACAAACTACTTATCAAATACCTTATACTAAAGACGGCACAAATATCCATGCCCGAGGGGGGATTCGAACCCCCGACCGTAGTGGCCGTGCAGACCGTGACTGAAGCGCCTCAGTCTCCTCAGCCACCGCGGCCGGCACCACCTGACGATGAACTGCCAGGCAGCCAGGCAGTTCGAAACCGGTCATGGTAAATAAATACATAAGAATGGCGACTGGTTGCTGCATTTCCGGATTCCTTTAATCATCACAGTCGCAGGTTCCACACATCCCGAATGGATACAAGTATAAGATTATATAATAGACAATTCGAAAGAATTCGCCACGGAGGAATAGCCGTGCGCACTGAGGCGCCTTGCTGTGGTGCGTGCGCGGTTGATTTCCGTCGGAGGTTCTAGTCCTCCGTTGTGAGTTAGTTTAAGTAGTTTGTACGTTTAGCGACCTATGACCAGTGCAGTTTGGAATAGGAATAGAAACATTTGAACACTTCATTAGAAATTTCGTCCTTTTTCTCTGTGCCCTACCAACGGAAATGAGAACGAGCCACCCCTCGGCTGGGCAGTCTACTTTTCCTTTAATTAAAACGAAACATTGTTTACGGACTAACTAGCTCTGCTCAATGGAGTGGATACAATGGTTAGCGCGGAGGGTAGGTAAATGCAGGAAAAGCGAAACGTGAAAAGCAGACTTTCGTATTTGAGACGGCAGGCATCCACAAGCGAAACATAAAACAATGTTCTGTTAACAGGCGAGTAGCAAAGGTCGGAACGGCACCGTTTCGTCGGCGTGAGCCAGTAACATCATCTGCCTTCACTCAGTCATAGATCACTGCTGAAAGAAGTAATTTCCTGTGATAACATTTGTGTGTGTGTGTGTGTGTGTGTGTGTGTGTGTGTGTGCGTCAAGTACTACTACAATGTTAAAACGGCGCAAAAACGTAGACATAAAGAAAATATTGAAAAATACTAGTAACGAAAGATACAGTCTTTATATACACCTAAAAAAAAGTTTGACATCACTTGTCTATCACATAAACACACTACTCCTGCTCCTGCTTCGACAAAATTTGGTACTTTCAGCTTCATAAAATTTAAACAAACTTGTCGATTGCCTATCGAAATCATACACATTTCGCAGAATGTATGTAAGGCAGTAACGTTTGTACCTACATTCAGCAAGCAGTGTACAATACTATAGGGCGTTTTCAGACATTGTAGACAGTCTCCGGTAGCAATAGGAATAATATCAATGTTTGATCATACGTGCTTTTTAAAGGACTTCCATGAAGAGAAGCCTCAAGAGTGGCGAGTCGGAGAAGAGTAGTGAGTCGGAATGATGTGGTAAGAATCTGGAATTGCAGGTAGCGTTCATAACTTGCCTCGTACTGGTCACCCTAATGTAACAACTGCTGCAGGCGAACGGTATCTGTGACTTCTGACCCGAAGGAATCCAGAGCAGTATCCCACCATAAAAAAAGAAAAAAAAATTGAGAGACTGCGAAATAAATTTCACAACAGCTCTATTCTAGGACGACCCTATGGTACACTGAGAAAGGACTACGGAAACAAGGAGTAAACTTCTCTTCACAGATATGAAAGCCACATATATCTGATACCAATCGAGTTATTGTGTTGTTGTGGTCTTCAGTCCGGAGACTGGTTTGATGCAGCTCTCCACAATACCCTATCCTGAGCAAGCCTCTTCATCTCCACATAAGAACGGCAACCTACATCTGTCTGAATCTGCTTACTGTATCCATCTCTTGGCCTTCCTCTGAGGTTTTTACCCCACGCACTTCCCTCCAACGCTAAATTCACAATTCCTTGATGTCTAAGAATGTGTCCTACCAATCGATCCCTTCTTTTAGTCAAGGTATGCCAGAAATTCCTTTTCTCCCCAATTCTGTTCAGTACCTCATTAATTACGCGATCCACCCACCTAATCTTCAGCATTCTTCTGTAGCACCACATTTCAAAAGCCTCAATCCTCTTCATGTCCGCACTGGTTATCGTCCATGTTTCACTTCCATACAAGGCAACACTCCACATAAATGCCTTCAGAAAGGACTTCCTTAGGCTTAAATCAATATTCGACGTTAACAAATTTCTCTTTTTCAAGAAAGCTTTTCTACCCATTGCCATTCTGGATTTTATATCCTCTGTACTGCGACCATCATTTGTTATTTTACTGCCCAAGTAACAAAACTCATCTACCTCCTTTATTGTTTCATTAATCTAATTCCTTCAGCATAACCTGATTTTCTTAAACTGCACTCCATTGCCCTAGTTTTGCTCTTGTTAATCTTCATCTTATATGTACCTTTCAGCACACTGTCCATTCCGTTCAAATGCTCTTCCAGGTCCTTTGCTGTCTCTGACAGAATTACTATGTCGTCGGCAAAACGCAATGGTTTTAATTCTTCACCCTGGACTTTAATTCCGTCCCCAAACTTCTCCTTGCTTTCTTTTATAGCTTCCTCAATGTACAAATTGAATGCCCTTCAACTCTGACAACCGCTGTCTGGTTTTTGTACAAGTTGTAAATAACCTTACGCTCCCTATATTTTACTCCTGCTTGCTTCAGAACTTGGAAGAGTTTATTCCAATCAACATTGTCAAAAACCTTCTCCAAATCTACAAAAGCTAGAAATGTAGGTTTGCCTTTCTTAATTATCTCCTAGGATAAGCCGTAAAGTGAGTATTTCCTCCCGTGTTCCTACTTTTCTCCTGAACCCAAACTGATCTTCCCCGAGGGCGGCTTCTACCAGCTTTTCCATCCTTCTGTAAATAATTCGTGTTAATATTTTGCAATATTTAAACTGATGGTTCTGTAGTTTTCACATCTATCTGCAGCTGCTTTCTTTGGAATGGGGATTATAACATTTTTCTTAAAGTCTGAGGGTACTTCACCTGTCTCATACATCTTACACACCAGGTGAAACAGGTTTGTCATGGCTGGTTCTCCCAGAGACTTCAGTACCTCTGAGGGAATATCATCTACTCCAGGGGCTTTGTTTCGAGTTAGGTCTTTCAGTGCTCTGTCAAATTCATCTCTCAGTATAGTATTCCCTATTTCATCCTCATCTACTTCTTCTCCCCTTTCTACAATATTGCCGCTAAGTTCATTTCTTTCATAGAGCCTCTCCTCTCCTTTCAGCTTTACCTTCTTTGCTGAGAACTGGTTTTCCATCAGTGTCCTTGATATTCATAGAGCTATTTTTCTTATCTCCAAATGTTTCTTTTATTTTCCTGTGGCTGTATCTATTTTTCCCCTATTTATACATTCTTCTACATCCTTGCATTTGCCTTCTAGACACTCCTGCTTAGCCATTTTGCACTTCCTGTCAATCTCATTTCTTAGTCGTCTGTACTCCTTTTTGCCTGGCTAGGTGGCGGATTCATTACGTTCTGGATGGCTATTATGTAGGAGTTTTGGACATCATCCCATCAAGGGGAAGGTCAAGGCTGCACAATAGAGGTATAACATTATTCAGCACCTCGTTGAAACGTTTATCAGCGTTTCGAGGAATAATTCAAGGTTATGGACAAATACTGAGTCCATCGTGCAGCATAATTAACAATTTCATCAATCGTGCCCTTATTGCACGATTGGATTCACTAGTTTCCCCGTCATAAAAGTGCCAGGTTACATACCCGAAAGAATCGAGTTAGATTCCCCGTCAGTCTAGGATATCTAACCGTTACTTTTCATTTGTTGCCCCTCTGGTAATAGCACTGAAGTGAAAAGTGCCGAGTTGCACCGTGGTAAGTCAGCTCAAAGGTCAGAGGAAGACAACGGCGTACCTTCTCCAATAGGACAATACTTAGCAAAACATATTGGCTTCAAACAAATCTTTGGATTCGTGACTACTTTTATACACCACATTCGACAAGTCTTGCAGATTACAGGTGCTATCCAATATTCCACGTCTCACGATAATAGGTGCATTTTTCTGTTGTATCGTTGCTATACCCTGTGTTCCTGTCGACCTTGTTATTAAAATAGAACTAGAAAGGCAATGAAATTCTTCGAATAAACATTACTTGTGTTGATAAACTCAGGCCGCGGGGGAACAGCTGCGCGCACTAAGGAACCTTGTTACGGCACGCGCGATCGTTCCACATCGGAGGTTAGAGTCCTCCCTCCGACGCGCGCGCGCTCGCGTGCGTGCGTGTATGTGTGTGTGTGTGTGTGTGTGTGTGTGTGTGTGTGTGTGTGTGTGTGTGTGTTTGTTCTTAGAATAAGTTCGGTAGTTTGTAAGTTTAGGGACCGGTGAACACCGCCGTTAGGTTCCATAACTTAAACATTTGATAAACTCCCAGGAAGAAATTGTCAGCATTATCAAAATACGGTATTAGCAAAATTATTCATTTTCCTGGTTATTAGTTTCGACAAGTCTTAGGATTCATCTGAAAATCAGTTGAAAAAATACAAAATGCCCATCTTTGTGGCCCCCAATCACTTTTATAACGTTGTAGCATAGATTTATCAGTAAAATTATTTGCACGGTCTGGTAAAATAATTTTATATGCTGACAGTTGCATGCTGTTTATTGCGTGGAATCTGATAGGAACTGCCGTGGCAGGTAATGTTCAACGTTAATAGATCAATAGAAAAAGAAGTTTAATATTTTTGAATCGGAGTTTTTACTGCCACTGCTATTTGATGTGTCAGTTTTTTAGTAAAAACCTGTTAAGACCGCGACCAAACAAATACCGAAAAATTCTCGTTATACTGAACTATAATAAAAGTAATTTATTAATTTATGAACTATAATACCAGTACCGTGTGTAAATGGGGAGCTTTTCCCATCCCTAGTGCTAGTATAGAAAATATACGTCTCTCGAGGACACGGTCTGAAGCATTTTACAGAGAAGGTCTTCTCTCCTTGAGTGTCTCTCTAGGTTCTTTGTGGCCTCAACGGTGCGTCATGTTCGTATTATTGTTTCATAAGGCGTTTAGTGTGCAAAGAAGCTTAAACTGCGATCCCTCTTAAGAGAATATCGTTGTGGTGCTTAGTCCTGAGGGAGAGACGAGAAGAAAACCCGACCACCCTAGAAAGAAGACTTACTCGTGTATTATAAAACTAGACGATACCCGCTGTAAAGTGTATCGTGCAGTGGAACTCCCCACAAATCCATGCAACGCATTCTCAACAGAACGGTTTGAATGCGGCCACAGAAAACATTTCAATATTATTCTGGCATGAAGATCATACTGTCCCTTTTTATGCAGGATATAATGAGCACCGGGCACCTACACACGAGGACAATGGTAATGTAATGAAACAGTGTCAATATATTGCTTGCACTTTCGCGATGGTCATAGGCACCATTAAATGACTAT
Organism: Locusta migratoria; assembly: GCA_026315105.1. Taxonomy (NCBI): domain Eukaryota; kingdom Metazoa; phylum Arthropoda; class Insecta; order Orthoptera; family Acrididae; genus Locusta; species Locusta migratoria. The sequence goes on from CM048747.1 coordinate 14,341,754, forward strand.
ACGACAAATAGTTCAGGAGATATGACGTAATAAACAATGAAATGCGCGGAAAAATGCTGCGTCGTGTGACGTCTGCATGTAAACCAGTGTACCGATTTCAACCAAATTTGGAACACACATTCCTTCCATGAGGTAACAATTGAGGTACGGGTAATAACTGCTTACGACGTATAATTAAGGAGATATGACGTCATAAACAGTTACGTGGTTGAAAACGTGTGGCATCATGTGACATGCGAATAAGGACACTTTATTCATCCTAGAATCTTCTTGACATTTTGGACACTTGACCTTCAAAACAAGAGGAAGATTACATAAAATTTTGGATCGTGCTTGACAGAATATGCTTTACATATGTACTTTATCAGATTCTACAGTTGTATTCCGATCCTAATGAAATTTTTAAATATGATTGAACAGTTTATCACTGCAGTATTAACATATTCAGATTACGTATAATCGTTTCAATTAACGTAACTTACCACTTAATTTTCAGATTTTGGCGAAGTTTAGAATGAAATAAAATTTCTGGAAATTGTAGCAGCTCTCTTAGAAATTACATTTTTTGAAGATCATAATCATAAAAAAAACCACCATCTGAATTTTATGTAAGAAATTTAAAGTAAGAAATTGTTTTTAAAATATGTTTCAGTGGAAAGCAAACTGCATTCAGATTTTTAAATTGCTGTTTTTTCGCTGTCAGCTTTGATACAAGCCAAGCGTATCGAATCATTATGGTGAAAACCACCAGCAAAAGGAATTTGTTGTTGCCAACATTTGGTTTTAATGCGAATTTGAAAATAAATCTTTTATATAAAAATTGATATTTGTTTGTTAGTTTGTCTTTTTGTTCGTATTTGATGCACGGCCATACCGTACATGCGACTGCAATAAAACTTTGTCAACTCATTCTTGCACTAGCGCGAGGGTCACACACTGGTTGGTTGGTTGTTGGTTGTTTTTAGGGTACTAAACAGCTAGGTCATCAGTCCCCTACAGGCATACTAAATTTAACTTCGTGTGGTGCATGACAGAGGGTACGTTACAATCAGTTAATTCGTTTCTTACATCTTGATACTGAAATGGCTGGACTGATATGGAAGAAATCGGGAACAGAGGTAGCTTATATCCTGATTAGTACATGGGCAGTGAAATAACAAATGATGATCGCAGTACAGAGGATATAAAATGCAGAATGGCAATGGGTAGAAAAGCGTTCTTGAAAAAGAGAAATTTGTTAACCTCGAATATTGATTTAAGCTTAAAGAAGTCCTTTCTGAAGGCATTTGTGTGGAGTGTTGCCTTGTATGGGAGTGAGACATGGACGATAAACAGTGCGGACAGGAAGAGGATAGAGGCTTTTGAAATGTGGTGGTGCCGAAGAATGCTGAAGATTAGGTGGGTGGATCGCATAACTAATGAGGAGGTACTGAACAGAATTGGGGAGGAAAGGAATTTCTGGTATATCTTGACTAAAAGAAGGGATCGATTGGTAGGACACATTCTTAGACATCAAGGAATCGTGCATTTAGCATCGGAGGGAAGTGTATGGGGTAAAAACCGCAGAGGAAGACCAAGAGATGGATACAGTAAGCAGATTCAGACAGATGTAGGTTGCCGTTCGTATGTGGAGTTGAAGAGGCTTGCACAGGATAGGGTACTGCGACCATCATTTGTTATTTTACTGCCCAAGTAACAAAACTCATCTACCTCGTTTATTGCTTCGTTACCTAATCTAATTCCTTCAGCATCACCTGATTTTCTTAGGCTGCACTCCATTACCCTAGTTTTGCTCTTGTTAATGTTCGTCTTATATGCACCTTTCAGCACACTGTCCATTCCGTTGAGTTGCTCTTCCAGGTCTTTTGCTGTATCTGACAGAATTACTATGTCGTCGGCAAAACGCAATGTTTTTAATTTTGTAGAAAATACATTTTTTAAATATGCACCAAAGCTGCTTTTATTTGAAATGCTGACGACTGGTTTCGGGCTTAGCCCATTTTCTAAGTCACCTATTACAGAGAACAAAGCGTGTTTTACATGAAAATACATTAATATGGCAATGTTATATTGACTGTACAAGTTGTAATTACTTACATTCATATATATATATATATATATATATATATATATATATATATATATATATATATATATATATATATTTATATTTGCTTACTGTTTAGGTCACGCTGCTTATTGTAATTACTTTGGTGTAATTTACATAGCTGTTGATCCAAAGATGTTTTTATTAAATATTCTTTGCTTAACTTTGTTTATAACAATATCGTTGGTTATATGCAGTGTGACATAAACAGTACCATGACAAATATCGTACAATAAATTTTAGATTTCATTCCAAACTATTTTAAGTGTAATAAACTGATTTGTGACCTATATTGTAATACAGGGATAATATTGCGGTGCTACTATAATTTATCGGGTTTTGTTGCATATTTGGAAGTATATTACGGTAGGATGGATTGTACTTTATATGCTGGCCAAGGTGTTATGGAAATTTTCGATGAATTATTTATTGCGCATTTCTGTTTGTCCATTTAACATTTGTTCTGGGTACTTAGTCATATGTATATAGATTTGTAATTCTTCTAAAATGTCCATTAGTTGTCCTTTTCATATAATATGTAAAATTTTGAGATTTTCTTCTATACTCCCAGTGGAATGTTTACTTTCTCTGAGGTGTGTGCCGAATGCTGAAACATTCTTTTCGCTTGTATTTATATGTTCTCTAAATCTAATTTTGAAAGGTCTGCCTGTCTGTCCAATGTAGGCTTTGTCACATTCACTGCATTCGATTGTGTAAACTCCAGATTGACTATAGCGATCAATTTTTTCTGTTTTATGTATGATATTGGTTCCTAAAGTGTTGTTAGTGTAAAAGCCTATTTTAAGATTTGTTTTCTTCAGTGCATACTTTATTCTATCTGAAATTTGTCCCCAGTATGGCAGTATTACAAATTTGTCTTTCATTCTTGTTTCAGTTTTTGTTAAAGTGATTTCATCTTTAATACTCTTCTGTTTTGAATTTAATTTCGATTTATACAGATTATTGACTAGTTCTGGGTTATATCCATTACTGATTGCTATATCGTTGAGTGTATTTAGTTCTGAATTTATGTTTTTGTTACAGAGAGGATATTTGATGATACGATCTATTTTTTAATATTTTAAATATTTAAATATTTAAAAAATGTCTTTTCTACAATATTTAAGAGCTGCAAAACGCGACATATCAAAAACATTTGTTCTTAATTTTTCTCCCTGAACTTTAATTCCTTCACCAAATTTCTCCTCGATTTCCTTTATTGCTTGCTCAATGTACAAGTTGAATAACATGGGGCACCTGCTAACTGGGTACCTGCTAGTAAATAAAGAATTTCTGTTTCGGCCGAAACTAGAAGAGGAGCCGAATATTCGGTTACGGTTTCGGCGCAAGTTTTGTTTCGGTAGGACTGTTGGAAACAATATGAGCATCAGAAAGTTGGTGTTGCGGTCGCACCCGCAGTGCCAGATGCTGGGTGTCTGGCTGTGGCCTCCGCCACCAGCGTCCAGCAGCAGCCAGGTGTGGCTGCAGCCTGCAGCCTGCAGACGCCCACGCCGACGCCGACGCCGCAGCGGCGCCAGAAATACCTGCGGCCGCGGGGCACGCATTATTCATCGCCACGCCACTGGCTACTGGCTACTGGCTAGCGGGCAGGGGGCAGCGGGACACTGCGCCGATTGATTGCCTGACCTGCCGCCACCAACTAGGGGGCACACTCTTCTTACTGACCTTTCAAATGAACTCTTTTTTCCCCCTCAAATTCAGCCTAAACTTTCGTTCTTTAGAATACGGCAGGGGAAGTAAAAGAATCTAGTAATGTAGAAACAGGGTGGCCACCAAATCTTCGTTTTCAAATTCAAAGTTTTTTCCCGGTTTTTCCGGTTAAAAATAGTTTTTTTTTTTCAGGTTTTCACGAAACTTAATTTTGATCAAAGGGTTTAGCAAACAACTATACCGTAAAGAAACTAGTTACGTATTTTTAAGACACATTGCATCCAAGTTGAACCATGTCACGTTGTAATATACACCAAGCAGTGGCGAATCCTGATTGGGGAGAGAGGGCAAAGCTCATAGAAATTGTGGCATTGTACCTCAAACTGATCTACAAAGAACCAGCTCATATTATGAGGATTTTCCTCATGGTTTTAGGGGATCTGCAGCCCCAGAGACCCCACTCCCCCACCCCAGATTCGACACTGTCACAATGTATAGTATATTTTAAGTTGACAAACCAGAATAACTACAGAAAAAAAAGTACAAAAAAGTATATATTCAACAACGGTTTTCACCATTATTAACGTACGGCAGAGGCGTAGGAAATGATACTGAACTTGAACTGCCTCCACCGTTTGCGAGCGGTGTGGGTGGCTGGTGTAAAATTTTAAATGGAAACTCCCATTTTCATTGCAGATTCAGATTCTACAGACTAAATCATGTATACTTTTTTTTTTTTTTTTTTTTTTTGTAATTCAATTGCCAACATATTGCACCGTAATGGTAACAATGTTTTGCCACACTGCTGAAGAAATGTACCACCCAGGAAAGAAAATAAAGATTAACCATATTGATGCTGCTTCAGAACCCAAATTTGAGGTTTTTTCTTACTAAAACTACAGGGATTACTTAAGTACAATTCGAACTAGTCGTGTAATCTGAGCAATAGGCTATACACGCGAACGATCGTTTAACTCTTAAAGCCGCGAGATCTCATGGGTTAAAAATCCCGGTTTCTGGCTGAAATTCAAAGCTCTTTCCCGGTTTTCCCCGTTTTTTTCAAATTCAAGGCTTTTTCCCGGTTTTCCCGGTTTCAAGGTTCGGTGGCCACCCTGAGAAATAGTAGTCTCTCCTATATTTTATGTTCTTTCGGTGGCCTCCATGTTTTCATGGATTCTAGCGAAGGCTTATAACATTCTGCACGTACCAAGCGCTGGTCAGTGTTCCCTCCAGAAACTCAAAAAGCGAACGAGAGTTGCAGCTTATCCCTTTCACGCCCTGCACTCACAATTGTGCGGTTCTGGTTTTGCTCCTTTGTGATTCACGCTAGGAAGTTCGGGTCTGCATCACAAAAATGTTCAAATGTTTGTTAAGCTTATGGGACTTAACTAAACTTACAAACTACTTATCAACTAGTTTATCCTAAGGACGGCACAAATATCCATGCCCGAGGGGGGATTCGAACCCCCGACCGTAGTGGCCGTGCAGACCGTGACTGGAGCGCCTCAGTCCGCTCGGCCACCGCGGCCGGCGCATCACAAAACCTGTGATAACGTGCGCAACGTGTTTCAGTTCCATGTTTCCACACTGGAAAGGAAGCTTGGAGTTTAACGTCCCGTCGACAGCGTGGTCATTAGAGACGGAGCTTACGCTCGGAGTGTTTGTGTAAGGATGGGGAAGGAAATCGGCCGTGTCCTTTCCAGAGGAACCATCCCGGCATATGCCTCGAGTGACTTAGGGAAATCACGGAAAACCTAAATCTGGATGGCCGGAGGTGGATTTGAACCACCATCCTTCCGAATGCGAGTCCAGTGCGTTACCACTGCGCCACCTCGCTCGGTTTCCACACTGGGTGACACCAGCAGGCGGCAAACTTCCAGTACACTTACAATGGCAGCAAGAAAGACTTGTTGACAGGGTGTTGATATCCTTGTTTTGACATGTGAAGCTATCATATCTCACAGCCAGTTTCTTTCAAAAAATGTTCAAATGTTTGTAAATATATCGGTCCAAACTGCGTGGTCATCAGTCCGTAGCTTACAAACTACTTAAATCTAGGTAAACTAACCTAAGGACAAACACACACATCCATGCCCTAGGGAGGACTCGAATCTCCGACGGCGAGCAACCGCGCGATCCGCACCGAGGCGCCTTAGACCGCTCGGATAACAATTTTTAGTTAAGGCTCAAAACAGACAATTGTTTGAATACAAAATTTTTGAAAATAATTTTTTTTAACTTTTTTGTAATGAATTACTGTATGTATTTTGTATCTTAAACGTTCCTCTCTATATTAATGTCATATCACCTACAACCTTGGGTTTTGCTGAGTGTCTTGGACGCAAGCGCTCTACGAGACAGCGTTCGTCACGTCTACACCGTACACGCAAACGAACATCGCTTGCGTGCAGGCAGAATCTACTTTCACGGGCCGTCATTTCAGCTGATCCTCTGGCGGCAGCAGTCGAGCTGCGCACGTCGATGCGATGCTGCGGCTTGAGTGGAAAACAGGCTAGAGGTATGCGTGCCCCTAGTCACACTGGCAGTAAGCGGTTGGCAGCGTTCTTGTTCACACTTTTGGGCTGTCACTTCTCGGCGCAGTGGTAGCAGCACGATGTGCCACTGCTGCCCTTACAAAACGACCATCCTGCCGGATGTCTGTGCAGTGTAGAGGTTCGAAACGTCGTCTGCGGGTGTGACAATGTTCACGTGACCATTGTAATCGGCATCGTTGCACAACTGACGCAATACAGCCAACTTGTCTCATTCCCCGAAATGATCATCCCACAACTCCAAAGGCCCCCAGTTTGACCCATCTCAAACTCGATCAGATGGCAGCAGCACGAATGTTTCGCAATGGCGTGGCGCTGCTTTCACCCATTATCACTCTGAGCTTATGGCTGAAAACATTTCCCACTGAAGCATCGCGCTCTGGAAGTTGTGTCACTACACTATTACCACTACCTCTACTATCCCCCAGGTGGCATCAAAATAGACGTCGTCATTCCAGCTGTACTGATTTTTTTATCTATAATTATACCACGCGAGCTACTAAACACACAGTGACATATATATCGCGTAATGTCCACGGCGGTGAAGCATGTGCGCTTATTGGAATACATTGTGTAGTGCAGAAAATTATACTTTGCGCCATAAGAATTCTGTCGGCTTTAATTTTAAAAAAGAGTATCCCTTACTGCAGTCATGACTGTTAGTACATTTTTTTTAAATACACAGTAAAAAGTTATAACTAACATGTACGAATTGTGACTTGGAAATAATTTTTGGACTTCTACGTATCGTCGGTGGTATAAATCTATTATCACTCACAAAAATTACAACATAAACCATTTGAGCTAGTCGGTTTTATCAGATGTAATGCTGTTATTTTCTAAATCAGAAAAGTCAAAGCGCAATTTTTTGCTAGATTGTGGCAGTAGTTACTGTGTAGATTGACAACCTCCGCATATCTTTAGAAATGTTCAAATGTTTGTTAAGCTTATGGGACTTAACTACGGGGTCATCAGTCCCTAAACTTACAAACTACTTATGAACTACTTACGAACTAGGACGGCACAAATATCCATGCCCGAGGGGGGATTCGAACCCCCGACCGTAGAGGCCGTGCTGACCGTGACTGGAGCGCCTCAGTCACCTCGGCCACCGCGGCCGGCCCGCATATCTTTAGCAAGAAAACTGGGTCTGTTGTAGACGATACCGGAAATATTTTCTACATTGTGATATTAGCTGATTTTTTCTTTGCTCATTATCAAGTACATGTATTGTAAGTCAGAAACATTTTTACAGATTGTCTTACAGAGACCAAAAGCCAGGCTTTATCATACGTAATTCATAACTTTGTATCCACTTTGAAAGTACAAATAATATATACAACGCCGTCTCGCGCAGCTTGACACCAACAGCGCAGTATTTGTCGGAAGGGTTCCCTGGAGTGGAGTCCGTGCACTTACGACTTCAAAAACGATCTGGGACGTTCAGAAATGCTTCCAATTACAGACGCCCACTACAGTGGATGCTGTGCGCTTGTTGAACACGTACCGCTGTTGCAGCACTTCCTCTTTTTGGAGATGCCTTTTGTTCCCGGTAAGTGGCTCTTTTCAGGCTCCTTTAGCGTACGTTTTTCTTATTACTGTTTTGTTTTTACTCGGTTTATAGTGAGCATTTATAGTGGGTCATTTGCTGATTGTGGATAGTATTTATGATCTGTATTTCATCAGTGTGGTTTCGTCTTCAGAATTACTCACATTGCTTGTTTCTTCGAAATGGAGGGAAACGAGGAAGTTGTTCAATGATTGACGACCACACCTTATTGTGATAGTATTCTATCAGGGCCACCTGAATGCTGGACGCTGTCCTTCATAGAACATGTAATCATTATCGTAGTAAGTACTTCTCGGTGCACCCATGATGATCTTGATACTTTATGGTTAAAAAAATTTAACTTTAATTTTAAAATTTTGATAAAAACTTATATTTTTCGGTCTTGTGGATATTCTGATTACTAATTCAGTTTGTATTTTGTTATTTACAGATGTACCTGAAGACGCATCTCAATTGATGTAAAACCGCTGAGTTTATTTAAACCTCTTTACGACAGCTTTGCGGTTGAATTTCAACACATTAACATCCAGGACGTTTTATATTATATATAGCAATTTTAGGTGTTTGGGAATAGTGTGTGTTGTAATTTCATTCACTTTGAAAGTATTGTAATATCAGTGCTCGAAATCTGGAAAACTGTGGTTATGTATGTTCTTCAATGGAACATGTTAAAGAAAAGGAAAAAATCACTGAATAACCTCACATAACCAGAGGCTTCATGTTTGTCAGTGACTAAGTTCGGAATGTTTACTGTAGAGAGAGCTATTGTTTAACATCAGTGATGTACCTCCATTATCAAGAAAGTCATATTTTTTATGTGTTGTTGTTATGGTCTTCAGTCCGGAGACTGGTTTGATGCAGCTCTCCACCCTACTCTATCCTAAGCAAGCCTTTTCATCTCATCATAAGAACGGCAACCCACATCCACTTGAATCTGCTTCTTTCCTGAGTAGTCCCCGCCCGGAGATCCGAATGGGGGACTATTTTACCTCCGGAATATTTTACCCGAGAGGATGCCATCATCATATTTCCATACAGTAGAGCTGCATGTCCTCGGGAAAAATAACGGCTGTAGTTTCCCCTTGCTTTCAGCCGTTCGCAGTAGCTGTGTGGCAAAGCCACATTAGCTGATGTTACAAGGCCAGCTCAATCATCTAGACTGTTGCCCCTATAAATACTGAAAAGGCTGCTGCCCCTCTTCAGGAACCACACGTTTGTCTGGCCTCTCCACAGATACCCCTCCGCCGTGGTTGCACCTACGGTACGGCTATCTGCATCGTTGAGGCACGCAAGCCACCCCACCTCGGCAATGTCTGTGGTTCATGGGGGTGGCATATTTTTTATATTGTTGATAAAAGTAAACACTATTAAACCAAATAAAATCATTTATTTATTTCATAATGTAAAGAATTGTAAGAGTTACTTACAAAACAAGACGATTTTGCGCAGCGGAACTCATAAGGCACGTACCTGTGAAAAAAAGATAATCTTTAATAACAATGAGACATAATACATATATTGTAGTAATAATACATATATTTAGTTCAAGAGGGCAAACGGGCTCGAAGTGGTGCATTAATCTCTAATGTGGATGGCCATCGCTAACTGTGGTTAACCAGAGATCAAGGGGTGGAGCACATATTGGAAATCTGAATGTTTGTGTGGTACTCGATGCTGGGAGTCGGCAGGTATTACGTGGCTTCACTTACTATTTTATCGGGATAATACGTCAAGTGGGACTTTTTGAAATTGCATAGTAGTAGTTGTTGGTTTCGAACAGATCTTCATTCCCCGGTGGAGAGTTGAAGGAATAAGGATAGGAAAGGAGGTGGAAGGGAAAATAAATGCAGGCCAGGGAGGAAGAAAAACTGCATTAGCTCGGGTTCGCCACGCACGTACTCACGAAAGAACCGTGAACCCCCTGGGGCGGGGGGAGGGTATTGCCTAAATTGTCGGTGTTACAGTTTTCATTCCACGCACACCTCTTCAACTCTGAACAACACGGCAATCCGCAACCATTTCAATCTTCTTACTGCCCGCGTATCAGGGTCTCTCTCTGCGATTTTTACCCCTCCCATCCCCTTCCGTCAAGGCATAAATATTAAAATTTTAAAGTGTTTGTAAACCTAAGAGACCAAACTGCTAACGTCATCGGTCCCTAAACTTACTAACTACTTAAATTACTTGAACACAGTACTTGTCACAACACAAACTAGACGGGTTCCGGACGCAATAACAAGATTCTGAAGACGATTCAGGATTGAAACAAGTAAATAAGAAAGAAATTTAGAAAAAAATATCATTCGCAAATTTTGGCAGACAATAATAAATTATAAATGTGTGTTCTATTGGGGGGAAGGGTGAACCTTTCAATCAATTTATTAAGTTTTTATTTATGATGTGAGGAATGAAATTAAAGATCGGAAGTTGGCAGTTAAACTGCCGAAATCAGTAATTTAACGTGGGGATGCCACGGCGTTCAGATCACTAATTTTCTTGAAACTTTGCTCCCTTTTAGCAGGCCATTAGGAAAACATAATTTGCAAGGACTAAGTCGCAATACTTAAACGATTTCGAGAAAATCGCAGTGGTAGTTTCACGCGTCAAAAATGTGACCATGTGTTGCAGCTATAAGTAAGCCATAAGCAAGAGAAACCTGTGATCCAGCGGTTAGCGTTCTGGCTTTTTAATCGGTGGATCGCCAGTTCGATCCTAGTTCATACAGTCGTTTTTCTTTTTTTCTTAAACACTGGTCATATTTGTTCATATATATTTCAAAGGTAACATGTCGAAAAAAAAATACGTGTAGTTGCATAGACATTTTATTGAATGTTCAATGTTATTTGTCTGTTTGCATACGTTTATCATTATAACAAATATATTTATAAATTTCGACAAATAATCGACCAAAAGCATAAGGTTACCCGAAAACTGTATACTTGTTGTGCTTTCCGAAATCCCTTGCGCGTGCATTCGGGACTGCACTGCACGCCTCGACCTGCATACACAGCTGGCTCTCTGGCCAACAACAACGAGCTATATAAACTGTATAGGTCGTTGGTCAACAACAAGGGGAGAGACAGGCCCCATTCGGCAGTGAACCCGCGTGGCGGTGAGACATTGCTACTGAAGCAACAACGAACATTGTACGTACGAAATGGTTTTGTTTAAATGTTTGTTACGCTTAAGGGATTTAATTGCGGGGTCATCAGTCTCTAAAATTACACACTACTTATGAACTACCTTATACTAAAGATGGCACAAACATCCATGCCCGAGGGGGGGATTCAAACCCCCGACCGTAATGAGGTACGTACGAAGTTTTCACAATCACATGATTAGCATTTTCCTCTAAAAATGGAGGTGACTCCCGCTTCTCTCACTACTGCAGATGGTGACTGAGGTGTGCATATTGCGTTCCCAAACGTCAATCGAAAGATGCGTTTGTGTACATAAAACATTCAATAAGTGTCAGTGCAACTATACGTATTTTTTTCTTTATATTACCTTTGAAATGTAATACAAATGAACTAATATTAGCAGTGTTGAAGAAAAAAATAATAAAAACAAAGGACGGTATCAGCTAGGATTGAACTGGCTATCTGACGAGTGAAAAGCCAGAACGATTACCACTCCGAACGTCGCGGACACCACTTATAAATAAAAATTACAAGCAATCGTCGCTGTTGTCCTTAATAAATTGTTTTGAATAACATACGATGATAAGAACAGTACCCCCCCCCCCCCACACACACACACACACACACACACACACATACACAAATGACGACTCGAACCTCCGGCGAGATCTGCAAATTCCCAAATAAAGGAAATAAACTTAGGGTTTAACGTCCCGTCGACAGCGTGGTCACTAGAGACGGAGCTCTCTACTTCGGACTGCTTGGGAACGCTGAGGAGGAAAATCGACCGTGCTCTGTGAAGGAACCATCCCGGCATTTGCGTGGAGTGATTTAGGGAAATTACGCAAAATCTAAATCTCGATCGGCGGGGTTCGATTTGAACCACCGTCCTCCTGAATGCTAATTCAGTGCGTTACCACTGCGCCACCTCGCTCGCTGATACCCAAATATGACGGATCTTTTAATGGCCTACCAAATGGTCGCTGGTTCGAGATACAGTAAAGACAACATTTTTTTTACTTCATGATCCTGTATCAAATAGCAACCGAGCACAAAGGTCCCGCATAATCGCGATTCTGCACGTGTCCCTTTCATACATATTTTATTATCATGTTTGCGCATTTTGTACTTTAAACGGAAGGTAGCGAGCAGACACTGTAATTTCACGCAGTATCTCGTTGTTACACTTTCGACAAGCAGCTCCACCTGGCTGGAGTAGGCTATTATCAACAGCCCTGTCCTTGTGTGTCTACCTTGACAAACCATGCGGGTCTGCGCAACACCTGCTAATACACTGTACCGTTTTTAGCGAATCCGGCAAGCCTGCTGCTGAGATAGACCAGACAGATTAGTTCTGTTCCTAATTTTCACACAGCAGACTTTTCTACAGCCACCTTTTTTTATATATGACCTCAAATTGTACGTAAAAAAAAAAAGAAAGTCGTCTGAGAGAACACACGTACCTGTTCGTACTTCCAACAGCTGAATATTATTCTCGTGAAGTACCGAGCCGTAAATTGGATGTTGATATATTGCTAAAAATAAACATTAGGACACCCTCTTGGAGTTTTCGAGTTCACTCAACATTTACTGCTGAAACAGTGTGAGAGGCGTTTGAAAAGTCCGTGCAAAAATAAAAACACAGGTCGTGATTTGCAAGTTATGTCACTATCTGTTGACTGACAACATTGAAATCATTATCAGCACATTACTATCTTTCAGGTAGCATCTGCCGTCATTCAATCAAAATCGACGTCGTCTTTCCAAATGTACTAATTTTTTTCAGCAGTGTGCAAAGAAAGAAAATAAATATTGCCGCGGTGGAGTGGCCGAGCGGTCTAAAGCGCTTCGCTGCGGAGCGCGCGGTTGCTCGCCGTGGAGGTTCGAGTCTTCCCTGGGGCATGGGTGCATTAGGTCAGTTTACCTAGGTTTAAGTAGTTTGTAAGCTACGGACTGATGACCACGCAGATTTACAGACATTTGAAATAAATATCAACTATAGGCGGATGAGTATTTAGAGAGGAATTGTAGAGACCAACAGTAATAAAAAAAACTACAAAACTATAAAAAGATAAAAATTAATGTACCAAAAATTGTTTTAATGTAGAAGTAAGGCAGAAATTTGTTGATTCTTTTAAAATCTCTTAAGCTATGGTCAAGGTAACCGACGCCTCTGGAAACTAGAATATCAGAAGCGTGTATGAATAGTCTTATTCCTAGATTTTAAAAATTCAATGAGCACGTACAAAAAGGAGTGACAGAAGAATGTTGATAAACCTTTGCGGGAAACAAAACCGACTTAACTGCATAAAACAGCGTCGATAAAAGAAAGTTATAATAAAAAGTAGATACAGACCACCATCATGGAAATGCAGTTCAGCGTTTACTATTGAAGAGCGAGTAAGATATTTCATCAAAAATGAATGGAATAGAAAACTGGCAATCAGTGTCTTTCTGCCCCCAAAATATACAACTCTTGATTCAACTAATAACGAATTGATTTAGAGACTGTGTAAATGAAATTGCCGTTCCTCATTCTTTTTTACCATTTCTTGACGAAACAACCGATATGCTTCATCGCTAATAGAAGGTCTGCATTTTTAATGCTAACGAACGAATTATCTATCGTCAACTCCCTCCAGTTATGCACCGCAGGATAACTCTCTCTCTGCGTTCATAATATTGATCTGTCGCCCAGTCGATCTGATTACGCACACATTCCGAACACCGCCCCCAGGGCGTCGGAAACCACGTTAATTGCTCTCGCCGTTGATCTATAACGGGCCAGGGAAACGGCGATGAAAATATATGTGCCTGTTCTGACCTGCCGTTTCCACTGGGAAGCCCGCCGCAAATTTTTCACTCTTCCTGGCAGAAAAGGGAAGGGTTAAAGAGGAAAGGGAATAAGGGAAACGGCTATGAGAGATGGGAGGGGAAGATGAGACGCAGAGAGAGAGAGAGAGAGAGAGAGAGAGAGAGAGAGCGCTAGAGGCGAAAGTTGCGGCCGAGTGTGGCAGAAAGCGCTGTTTTTGCCCCCTGCGGGAAAGCCGTAACTGGCAGCATTATTTGCCGAAAAGTTTGTACAAAAGCTTTTTCACGCAGCCGTCGCCTGGCGAGAACTATGGCGATGAAAAAAGCGTAGCCCGTCAGTGCGGGAGCCAGAGTTTCAGTAATTCGGATAACGAAGCAACATTCCGGGCCTAAGCACGAATGTGATAACGCCGCGGTGACAAATGACGTACGCCGTGACGCGGGCACGTAAACAAGAAGGCCGGCCGTCAAAATGAGAGGCCGGGCTGCATTTTTATTCCGCAACGAGCTCAGCCGTAACTGCCAACCCATTCATCTCTAAACGATGCTGCAGTAGTTCGGGTAATATGATAACTTTTTCATAAACCGTGCAGACAACTTTTTGTGTTCATGTACACCCCTTTCACATGGGCTCCAAAAACCGGATTTCGTAAACCAACTTTCCAAATCCACGTTTAGTTCGTCATGTAAACACTTCAAAATCCATTCTGGAAATCCATTTATGTAAAGCTGTTTTCCAGTTCCACAATCGATTTCCGTGCCCATGTAAACGTTTTTGAAACGTCCTTGGCTTAACAGATGGTGATTTCTTGTTAAGAATTTTCGGCTCATTTGGAGAAAGTGACATTTTATGTATTGAAAGAGACGTATAAATATTATTGTCATCAATGAATCTGTGTATTTAATTATACAAAAATAACGACTGTGCTGACTTAAATCAGAAATTGAATCAGCTGTTTTTCAGCCGCCATATTAAGTGGACTAGGAAATCCGCTTCAGGCTGCAACATGTAAACACGACAGTAAAAGTTGGTTTACGAAATTCGGTTTTCGTCTTCCGGAAGATGTGTTGCATGTAAACGTAGTGATAGTGTGTGACAGCAATTAAAATAGACAAAGGTGAAAGATAGGATTAACGGAAGAAATAACTAACTATCAAAAATAACACATTTCCTTGAGACAGTATTGTCTCGTAATGCCAAAGGTATAAAACATAAAGAGAGGCATTGAATTAAAATTTACGCTTTTATAGCTTTATCTAATGTTAACAGGTAATATCTCAGGGAACGATTGTTTTTCCTTGGGATATAAGCGTACTTGTCTGGATAGCCTAAGAGCTCAACAATAGACATAGAACAAACACGATTCCACGCTCGTACAGGACAAACTACCTGGATAAAAAGGCGACTGCTTGCCCAAAGCGGGAAAACTGGGTTCGAATCCCGGTCCAGCAAAATTTTCAATTTCACCACGGAATTTATTTCAATGCACAGTAACACTGGAGACGTTGAATATTTCAAATTCGTACATTTCAACTCAATTACAGATGGCAAATACGGAAACCGTTTCTTTGAAAATAACCGAATTTCTTTAACAGATTGCGCCAATCTGAGATTCTCCACCTCTAAAAATGTTCAAATGTTTGTATAGTCTATGGGACTTAACTACGGGGTCATCAGTCCCTAAACTTACAACTACTTACGAACTAGGACGGCACAAATATCCATGCCCGAGGGGGGATTCGAACCCCCGACCGTCTCCACCTCTAATGACTTTGTAGTCGTCAGGGGCTAGGCCTAGATTCTTGATTGTGGTATATGACTTACGCGTCGTAGAGGTACTCATTTCCATGAAGGGAGGGAGGAAATTAATGTTCTATCCAGTCAGATTTCGTCATCGCGAAAGTGACGAGTTCTTTAAAGTATGAGAGCGTTATCGCTAACATATCCCGCTCTTCTTTACAAATGCGTGATAGCATCACTGAAGCATGTGAAACCGGGAAAGTATTGATTTTACCAAATCCGCTACGTCGGACGCAAATATCCATTAAATGTGGCACACGCATGTACGTGAATGCTAATGTCGCCGCTGTTATGACGGAATATGTTTCGCAAGTCGCGAAATTGGTTTCAGCACTTTAATAATGCGCTAGCGAATTAACAGCTGTAGGGCTAACGCATTGCTAATGGGTGGTCTGTGTTAATTTGAGGGTAGTCGTGGGTGTGAATAAAGCGCTGCATCATGTATTGCAAGGGTGCGTTGAGGCGAGATATCCATCAGCAGAAATACCCGCATTTCCTGCACTTAGCTCCCGCTCAAACATGATTTATAGACGTACGCATACGCTACTAAAAGCCTCCGATTAAGAGCATTATATTTGGCCTCAGTCTCTTATAGAAAAATACTATTCGGCTGACTTCCACAGGAGTGTTTCTCTACGGAACAGCTGCACACGTAATGAAAACTACACAAATCAAGCGTTAATTTAATGAAAGAATTTCCCATGAAAATCGATTTTAAAGCTGACAAGTACAAAGTACTTACGTGTGGATACCATTTTTGAAATGAACAATCTTTCTTTTTAAAACACATAGTTTGAAACTTAAAAAGTTACACCGTGTTTTATTCTCCCTTCAGTGATGTTTTTTCTTTCTTTTTTTTTTTACCTAATCAAGAACGCACAATTTATTTTGCCTGTTGACTGAGAGCGCATTTCATTTCAGAATCCCTCTATAGTAGTTAGCTCATTTCCAGATTCAATATTTAGTTAACACCGAGTACACATTGTACATTCGCGTTCCTCGACTAGAATTAATTTGTAGCAGCAGTAGCCGCTTTATAATCAGCAAGAGCGGAGGTGTGGAGTTATCCATTCGCAACAGGTAGGTCATTATTGTTTCGTTTTGTTTCTTGTTATCAGCAATTTAGATATCAAACAGGGCACGTTTAAAATTAGATGCTACATTTTTCCAAGTTGAACTGCTTTACTGCATAACAAACAGGAACACAGTGTCCAACGACTTTACGTAATAATCGTAAATGTCATTCGCCAACGCGTTTTACAAAATTATCTATTATTGTCACCATTTTATAAATTACTAACTTAATTACCGCTACTTCGTACTTGCAGACTGGATGGTCTGCCATAGTTTTTCTACTTTTAAATATAAATGTTCATAGACTCCGATTTAAAAATGCTTTCCCAATCATGTATTTTTATACAACAACTTGCCACCCCCCCCCCCCCGGTATCGAACCATTGTTGGCAGAATTCAAAACATCCCGAAACACTTTTTTTCTTAAATTCTAACCATGGTTCCAAATCCAAATTTTCGCATTCCTAGCATCAAAATAGTCTTAGTAGCACCTTTAAAAGACTCCCTTATTTTACCCGCTTAATGAAAGAATTTCCGAAAATATCGAAACACGTTTTTTTTTGAACAATCAAAAATCTAAATCAGAACTTTTGTATTTCTTGCTTCAATATTTCCTAAATAGCAACGTATTTAAAAACAAATTCATCCCGTATTTCACCCCCCCCCCCCCTATGGATGGGAATATCGAAAAATCTGTTATGCCTACAGAGCAAGATAAACAACGTCAATAAATTTCAGTAAGACAGAAAATTATGTTCCGAAAGAACAGACGTCACTTCTGATCCTGCAGTTGTTATTGTTTAATATTCACAAAGCTGAAAATTTGTACCCAGCCGGGATTCGAACCCGGGTCTCCTGCTTTCTAGGCAGTTGCGCTGACTCCTACACCACTGGGGACTTAGTGATCACCGCACCTGCAAGGAATACCTAAGCACGCCTCCCGTCAGGTTTTTGTCGTCTGTAGATTCAGTTTTCAGCGCCGTTTTCTATCTTTTAGAAACGAATCCAGAACGCGAATTTTCTGTCTTACGCTTTGGTAGTTTTACATTTCAAACAGCAATACGCACTTCTTTTTCTTTATTCGTACGCTTGTTGCAGAATAACAACGAACCTCTTTGGTATTATAGTGTCAAAAGTAATCGCTGGTCTTCAGCCCGAATTTTCTATAAGCTAACGACTTTCAACTACCACTATATCAAACTTACTGGCAGATTAAAATTGTGTGCCGGAACCGGGCGCGGGCAAGCGCACTATTGACTGTGCTATCCCGACACGACTCACGATGCCGCCTCACAACTTTACTTCCGCCAGTACCTCGCCTCCCGTTTCCGGCACACAATTTTAATCTGCCAGTAAGTTTCATATCAGCGCACACTCCGCTGCAGAGTGAAGTTTCATTCTGGAAACATCCCTTAGGCTGTGGCTAAGCCATGTCTCCACCATATCCTTTCTTCCAGGAGTGCTAGTCTTGCGTGTTTGCAGGAGAGCTTCTGTGAAGTTTGGAAAGTAGGAGGCGAGGTACTGGCGGGAGTAAAGTAGTGAGGCGGCATCGTGAGTCGTGTCGGGATAGCACAGTCGGTAGTGCGCTTGCCCGCGAAAGGCAAAGGTCCCAGGTTCGAGTCCCGGTTCCGGCACACAATTTTAATCTGCCAGTAAGTTTCAGAGTGAAGTTTCATTCTACCACTATATCATCCACCCTCTTGAAGCTATCGACACGGAACTGCTATGGTGTACAACGGGAGACTTTGTACTACAACAAAACAGAGAGATCGTTCGTCTCCATTATGTAGTTTTTGCTGAAGAGCACAATATTGACACTTACGAGTAGAATTTTATATAAGTCGGTAACTTTCAACTCCCATGTCTTCCACCCCTTATCGTTATCAACCCTCTACCACCATAGAGCACCTACTACCACGTACAAACACTATTCGTTTGCGATGTGTAGTTTTGCCTGCAGAGTGAAATATAGGCACAAACACCTCAATTTACGAGGGTAAGTCAATTATTATCCGCAATTTAGTTATATTTTTGTTTATGTTGGTAGTACTGTCGTTTTACTTTGGTGACGCGTGCTTTGTTTATTTGTTGTAATATCTTTGCAATTTTCAAGCTGCTACGTTAGTTTCGATGTCGCTGCCGTGCTGTTAATCATGGCTGCAAAAAAAAAAAAAAAAAAAATATTCAAATGTTTGTATAGTTTATGGGACTTAACTACGGGGTCATCAGTCCCTAAACTTACAAACTACTTATAAACTAGGACGGCACAAATATCCATGCCCGAGTGGGGATTCGAACCCCCGACCGTAGTGGCCGTGCAGACCGTGACTGGAGCGCCTCAGTCTCCTCGGCCACCGCGGCCGGCAATCATGGCTGCTCCGCTGTCTATTTGCACCAAAGAAGAGCAACGTTCAGTGATATGTTTTTGTGGGCGGAAGGTGTATCACGGGCCGAAATTCATAGAAGACTTTCAGTACAGTACGGGAGCAGTATTTTGCTACAACGGAGTGTGTACGAGTGGATTGAAAAATTCCGAAATGGCCGCACGAGTGTTAAGCATGATGAAGGACCCGGACGACCGTTTACCGCCACAAATGAAGAAACCATTGAGCGATCACGTGAAATGATTCCCTTAGAAAGACGATTAACTATTGATGAAGTGGCTCATCGTCTTCAAATTATTCATGGTTCTGCCTACGAAATTATTCACAACAGACTTGGGTTTCGTAAAGTTTGCGCAAGATGGGTCCCAAAACAACTCACATTTGCATAAACAAACACGCCTAGATATCTGCATAAAACATTTGGATCGCTATGGTAACGAAGGGGACAACTTCTTAGACAGAATCATTACTGGTAACGAAACATGGATCCATCATTACGAGCCGGAGAGTAAACGGCAGAGTATGGAATGGAAATATCCAAATTCGCCGTGCAAGAAAACGTTCAAGACCCAACCGTCCACAGGAAAACTGATGCTTACGGTTTTTGGGATGCACGAGGTCCTGTACTGGAACATTATGGTGAAAGGGGCACAACAATAAACAGTGTACGTTACAGTGAGATACTTACTGACAGGCTAAAGCCTCCAATTCGAAGCAAACGCCGAGGATTGCTGTCAGAAGGTGTTGTGTTGTTGCACGACACTGCCCGTCCGCATATTACTGTCCACACTGCTGAAACGCTCCAGAAACTCAAATCCGAAGTAGTGGATCATATAGCCCCGATCTTGCCACTTCTGACCATCACTTGTTTGGTCCACTCAAACAGGCATTAAGGGGCCGTCGATTTGACTCGGACGAAGCAATGAAGGAAGCGGTGCATTCCTGGCTCGCAGCTCAACCGAAAACCTTTTATGAGGGCATAAGGAAGCAGTGATGGACGAAGTGCATTGAAAAGCAAGCAGACTATGTCGAAAAATTATGATCTTGTAAGTTTCGTATTTTATTACAATAAAATTTTATAACTACTTTGCGGATAATAATTAACCTTTGGCTGAAGAGCCCCTTTTGTTCTGGGAAACGAAATAACAATAAAGACAGGGGGCGGAGGAATAAACCAGTAAACCAAAAATTTCATAAAGCAAGCAATATCAGAAAAGCACCTGTAGTTCACATTTTTCTTTTATGTATCTAATATTTTACACATCTGTCAAGTTCTATAGCACTACAACTGTTTTCCGGTTTTCCAGCTGACGACCAACCATTTGCCTACAAGTATTTTTCCAGACGCAAATTCGCTGAGATTTTTTACTCAAATTTATTATTTACGGTACTACGCAACAAAGAGCCAAGGTTAATGCATTTGAGAAACGTGTAATTGAACCGCACGAACCGTAAAACAGGTTTTCCACTAGTTATAATGGCAGTGTTCAGACGTGACGAGAGAGCAAAATCTGACTGTTCAGAAGCACTTCTGGATGTCTCTTCTGGAAATTATTTTATTTCTAATATTTCAGTCTCCACAAAAATCTGTCACATCGGTGCTGAGTGTTGGACAGCTACTTCCAGCATGTCACAGTTCCATGTTTGCTAAATGTTTTCGTGGAAAGAATTATCGCGTAGCCGGTAATGCATGCTAATGGAGGAGGGGGAGCAAGGCGAGAGTCAACATTTAGTCAGTCCATGTCGAGGTCAGCGGTCGGTGGCTCGTGCTGTCCGCGTCACTCAACGTCGAATGTGGAAACAGCGGATCTCTGCCACGCCATTTCCTTAGAAAAGGTCATCGACAGTCATCGGGAGAAGAGAGTGCTCACTACAGTTACAGACGACCAAAGATCTCAAGGGCATTCTACATTCACTGAATGATGACCCATGAGGTTACATTCTTCTATGCAGTATACGCGAGGGTACCCAGATGTAAATGTAATCTAATGTAGATATTCTTGCATGTAATATGACAAGTGTATTGAAGTTTTCATTACAGAAAGAGAAAGGGATGTAGATGAAGATGAAATAGGAAAACGAAGACGAAACAAGGCATGAGAGGAATAGGCAACATTTCCTCAAAACTGCTGATATTACTGGGAAAGTCAGCTGTGACAAAACTATTCCATCTGGTATGCAAAATATATGTGACAGGCGAAATACCCTGTCCTGAGACGTCAAGGAGAACGTAATAATTCAAATTCCAAGGAAAGCAGGTGCTGATGAGTGAAAATTACAAACGCATCATCGTCGAAAAATACTAACTGAACTTATTTACTGACAGAAAATAGTAGCACCTTATCTCGGGGAACATCAGTTTAAATTTAGGGGACATGTAGAAACACGTTACGCAATACCCTCCAACTTATTTTAGATACAGAGGTCGCGGGTTCGATTCCCGCCAGGACCTGGGATTTTTATGTCACTTTCCACTTCTTTCACCTCTGGCAATGTTGCTGATGTGAAAAATATCGGGTAGCACCGTATTTCGGAACCCATGTTAAACTGTCGGTCCCCCTGTAACTGGTAAGTCAGTTCGAAGGTCGGAGAAAGGCAACGGCATACCACCTCCAAACAGGACCGTGCCTAGTAAAGCACTGTGGTGTCCAAACCAATCTTCGGATTGTTGACTGCTTTACCTTCTACCTTAAATTTCGAGAAAGCTTTTGAGAATGTCGACTGGAACACACTATTTAAAATTCTGAAGGTAACACAATAAGAATACGGCGTCCGAAATGCTGTAGAATAGCAGACTGTAAGATTGGAGGAGCATGAAAGAGATAAAATGAGTGAGCAATGGGTTAGACAGGGTTGTGTCTTATCCTTGATGTCATTCAATCTGTAACATGAACAAGCAATGAAAGGAAGAGAGAAATTTCGAAAAGTAATTTACGTTAATGGAGTAGAAATAAAAACAATGACATTGTAATTCTATCAGCAACAGTCCTGTGCGAGCAGATGGACAGAGTTGACAGTATCTACGAAGTAGGAAATAAAATGAACATTAAAAAGAACAAGACGGATGTACTGCAATCTAGTCGAATTAAATCAAGCGATTTTCATGGGATTAGATTAGGAAAAGTGGCAATGATAGTAGTTTCGTAATTTATGCAGCAAAATAGCTTACTATGGCCGAAGAGGATATAAAATGTAGACTGACAATGGGAAGAACAACATTTGATGTCGATTTTTAATTCAATGTTAGTACGTTTGTTAAGTTATTTATCTGGAGTGTGTAGAAAGAAATGAGACAAGGAACATATACAGTTTGTGCAAGAAAATATAAGCTTTTGGGCTTGTGGGTCAGATGGGTAAATAATACAACCGATGATGTTGGGCTGTACAGAATTGCGAAGAAAATTGTGACATGTCTAAAAGAAGGTATTGGTTGCTTTGCAACGTTCTAAAACATGAAGGCATCACCAGTTTGCAATTTTAAGGGAGTGTGGGGTGTAAAAACTGCAAAAGACAGTGCAAGCGAAAATTACTAAAAGCACATTCAAAAGGGTGTATGATCCTGTAGTTGAAAAAAAGAGGAAGGAAGCTCAGGGTTTAATGTCCTATCGATAGCATGGTTACTAGCGACGGAGCAAATGCTCGGGTTCCTTGGGTAGGATGGGTAAGTAAAAATACCGTGTCCTTTGAAAGGAACCAACCCAGCATTTGCTTGGAGTGATTTTCGATAATCACGGATATCCTAAATGTGGCTGGGCGGAAGTGGATTTGAAGCACTGTCCTCTCGAATGGGAGTACAGTGTCTGACCACTGACAAGGAAAGTACTTAGGTTCGAACAAACAAATATACAAAAATCGTATGATAGATAAATGTAAAGGTCCCTTATTGCACTAGTGATACTCCTGCATCTGCAAAACTCTGCAGTCGCCCATTAAAGGCCTCTGCGTGTGCCATGCCGCATTGCACTTTTGACCTGCTGGTACGCCAGTAGTGACGGTGCAGTGTGCCTCTCAAGTTGCGCTTTGTGACGTTATTTGTGTAGTGAAGCGTCAGATGGGTCGGCGATTGGTAATCAATCCTGCTAATGTATTGCAATTGGTTGAGATGGAATTCCGAAGAGCCGTTCTTAGTGAATACGGTCTTGGTGTAGAAGAAAATCATTCACATGTTTTCTGGCATCTGTTATAGTGCAGAAATATGAGCATAGATTGGAAACACTATAATAGATAATAGGTAACATGCGAATGATTCATCTTCTACACCAATACCATCTACACGAAGAACGTTTCTTCGTAATTTCACCTCATCCAGTCACACTGTATTAGCAGGATTGATTACCAATCGCCGACCCAACCGACGCTTCACTACACAAATAACGTCACAAAACGCAACTTCAGAGCCTCACTGCACCGTCACTACTGGCGTACCGGCAGGTCAAAGTGCAATGCGGCATGGCACACGCAGAGGCCTCTAATGGGCGACTGCAGAGTTTTGCAGATGCGGGAGTATCACTAGTGCAATAAGGGACCTTTACATTATCTATCATACGATTTTTGTATATTTCTGTTTGTTCGAGACTAAGTAGTTTCCTTGTGAGAAACCTAGCTCGTCGATGGTTATTGAGAATGAAGGCATCTGCGTGGGCTAGAATGGGAAGCTGCATCAATCCACCTTCGAACTGGAGACCACAGCAACATTCACCTGATGGTCAACGCGGAACTAGAGCCAGCTGGTCATTAAAGATTATTTCGTTTAAAAATCAGAGCGGTACAATCATAATCTACTGTTCTTGTGATACAAGACTGAAGACAGAGAAGGAGATAAGTAACCTTTTAATAATCCACTGGCGTTTTATTGGATGATAGCAAAGCAGCACGAAATACTGTGCTACTGCACGTATTGATCGACCACTGGGAACGGATCAAGATATAATCGAGAGAAGCGCACTCATTTTTATCACGGACAGATAACGGTTTTAATGCCTCGATTGGGCGTCTGGCAGAAACACTGTTTTACGAGGCTCGCGTTGTAAAACGAGCTGATTTAGGGGATCGGCGAAAACGAGCAGCTCGTTCGCCCTTTACTGCCCACGGCTACTGCAAGATGCCTGCACTGGTCTGCTGTGCACGCTTGAGCCTGTTATGCATGAAGAAACAGCAGACGTTCCTGTACGAGGAAGACACAGGAGATCGGTCCGAACAAGTCCACATGATAATTCTACAGGAGGTAAAATATCAAATTCGCTAATTGGGTCTCTCAACACGACAAGAAAATAAATCGCATTCCTTTAGTGCTATGACCGAGCGTGGTGGCGCAGGTCACACAAAGGACTCGCATTAGGGACACCACGCCACATCAGGCCATCCAGGCCCAGCTGTTGACACCGTACCTCACAGACGGCTATGGTATATCGCCCCAAATTTGCGACTGGATAGAGAATTTTCTGTCATACGGGACACAGTTTGTAGTAATCGATGGTAAGGTGATATCGGGCGTTCCACAGGGTAGTGTCATTGGTCCTCTTCTATTCCTTATTTACATAAACTATTTGGGAGAAAATATAAGCAGCTCCCTTAGGTTGTTGGCAGATGACGCTGTCATTTACCGCGGTAATGTTATTCTATTAATTTTTGTATTTTAGTGTGTGGTGTTTTTTTTTTTTTTTTTTTAATTCTATGTGTGTTTATTACACAGAGGTTTTGTTCAATTTATTTTTTATTGCATGTGTTTCATTTATATTCTAAGAGTTTGTTGAGCTGTACTAGTAAAATCATCTGAAGATCAAAACAAACTACAGAACTATCTAAATAAGATACCACTACGGCGTAAAAATTGGCAACTGACTCTAAATAATGAAAAGTATGAAGTCGTCCACACGAGTACGAAAGGAAATCCGTTAAACTTTGTTTACAAGCTAAATCAATCAAAAGTGAAGGCCGTAAACTCCACAAAATGCCTAGGAATTACTATTACATCACACATGAACTGGAAACACCATGTAGGTAATGTCGTCAGAAAGGCGAACCACAGACTGCGTTTTATTGGCAGAACCCTTAATAGATGCAACAGAAGCACTAAAGAAATTGCATATACTACGCTTGTCCCTCCTTTTTTAGAGTATTGTTGCCAAGTGTTCAAATGTTAAAATGTTTGTACAACTTATGGGACTTAACTACGGGGTCATCAGTCCCTAAGCTTACAAACTACTTATGAACTAGCTAAGACTAAAGACGGCACAAATATCCATGCCCGAGGGGGGATTCGAACCCCCGACCGTAATGGCCGTGCTGACCGTGACTGTTGCCAAGTGTGGGATTCTTATCAGGTGGGTTTGACGGAGGACTACGAAAGAGCTCGTTTTCTATCGTCACTATACAGGAGAGACATCGTTACGGAAATGCTACAGAATCTGGGATGGGAATCATTACAACACGGCGCTTTATCATGGCGGCGTGGTCTACTTACCAAACTCCCAACGCCAACCTTCTCCACCGAATGAGAAAATATATTGTTGACTCCCACCTACATAGGTAGAAATGATCATCAGAATAAAATACGAGAAAACAGAGCTCGAAAGGAGAGATTCAGGTGTTCTTTCTTCCAGCGCACTATTTGAGAATGGAATGGGAGATAAATAGTATAACGGCGGTTCGATGAACCCTCTGCCAGGCACTTAAATGTGATTTGCAGAGTATCCCATGTAGATGTAGAACGTTTTACTCGATTTTCCTAAATCAGTCCAGCTCACTGGCGCAATGGTATCTTTGAAAGGTCACGTCCACCATCGCTGCAAGCCGCGAATACCGCTTCCTGTGTGCGCATGCCATAATCCACACCGATAACCGGCCAGGTATGAATATCAAGATGGATAAATGGCAAAAATCCTCATGATTCTCGATATCCAAGCTGGATGAGGTATCTATGGGCCTAATTAATTTTGTATCGGTTCATCTGTGCGCAATTCTTATTCGCAAGTATCCTTATTGTTTTGTTCAGTTATATATATATATAAAAACGTTTTCTTCGTAAAAATTATATTTAATACCTGATATTTTTGTAATAGTTAAAATTACCGTCGCTGTATATCCCTAATGTTTCAGTAACACGACATTTTCATATCTGCGTGACTATTCTTACGCTTTAGGACCGCAGGGACACGCAATTGTGAGATTGCAAATCTGGAATGGAGCGTAAATGCTGAAATTACTTTTGCGACTTTAGTAATTTACGACTGATAAAATCCGTAGAGCACGATAGTTGTCGCATGAACTTGGCTGCGTACAGCGTCACGCTAACCGTTTGCGTGTGATCAGCCGCCACCAAAGGTCACACAATTAAAACCTCGCTGCGGTTTCTCCGGACTTAGCGTACACCGGAGGTAGCCGATTATCAAAGGGCGGAAAAACGAAAACGGATTTCTGTAATAAGACACCTTGAGTACTTTATAGAATCTCAATTTATGGGCAGGAAGTTTGCAACGTGGAGATCACAAATTTTATTTTATTTTACATTTATTTATGTTCAGTCTCTGAAGACATGTTTCCACGGAGCTGCTGTAATCATCGAATCGTCACAACTTGTGTTACACCTACACGTATAATCTGTTGAATGCACTTCTTGTACCTTAATAGTGAACAAAGTTTAGACATACAGGGTGTTCTAGGAGAAACAGTAAATACTTTAGGAGGTGGTTGGTGTTGTAGTGGTCTTCTGTCCGCAGACTGGTTTGATACAGCTCTCCACGCTACCCTGTCTGGTGCAAGTCTCTTCATCTGACAATAAGTTCGGCAACCTACATCCTTTTGAATCTGCTTACTGAATTCGTCCCTCGGTCTCCCTATACGATTTTTACCCCACACACTTCTTTCTAATGCCATGTTGACGATTGATTCACGTCTGAGAATGTGCCTCACCAATCTATCCATTCTCTTAGTCCCAAACTCCTTTTCTCCCCAGTTCTGTTGAGCACCTTCTCATTAGTTGCGTGATCTACCCATCTAATTTTCATCCTTCGTCTGTAGCATCACATTTCAAAAACTTCTATCATCTTTGTGTCTGAACTCCTTATCGTCCACGTTTCACTCCCATACAATGCTACACTCCAGAAAAATGCTTTAAGAAAATACTTCCAAACATTTAAATTAATATTGGACGC
Source organism: Locusta migratoria (assembly GCA_026315105.1). Lineage (NCBI taxonomy): Eukaryota > Metazoa > Arthropoda > Insecta > Orthoptera > Acrididae > Locusta > Locusta migratoria. Next base: position 14,369,017 of record CM048747.1, read on the forward strand.
CGGCCGCGGTGGCCGAGGGGACTTAGGCGCGTCAGTCACGGTCTGCACGGCCACTACGGCTAGGGGTTCGAATCCCCCCTCGGGCATGGATATTTGTGCCGTCCTTAGTGTAAGCTAGTTGATAAGTAGTTTGTAAGTTTAGGGATTGATAACCCCGTAGTTAAGTCCCATAAGCTATACAAACATTTGAACATTTTAATATTGGATGTTAACAAGTTTCGCTTCTTTAGAAACGCTTTTCTTCCCATAGCCATTCTGCATTTTATATCTTCTTTACTTCGGCCATCAGAAGTTATCTTGCCACCCAGATATCAAAACACGTCTACTACTTTTATTTTCTGATTTACTAATCTAATTCCTTCAGCATCGCCTGATTTTCTGACACTGCATTGCACTACCCTCGTTTTACTCTTGTTTATGCTCATCTTATACCTTCCTTTCAAGACACTGTCCATTCCATTCAATTGTTCTTTCAGATCCTTCGCAGTCTCTGACAGAATTAGTATGTCATCGGCAAACAGCAAAGTTTTTTTTCGGTACATAAAAATCCAAATAATATATGATCAATTTTTATTGAGTACAGATGTAGAGCTTAGCATGTAACCCAAACAAACTTAAAGGAAAGGCAAATACAGAAATTTTTACTCATTCTTTCGTCGGTTTTTTGTAGATCATGATATTGAATTAAAAACTCAATTTTGTGTTTGTTTTACAAGTTTATTTTTATTTATTTAACCGATTTTCGGCTTACCAAGTTTGAAGATGGCCTTGTAATCCGGATTCCGGACCGATCACTTAAATAAAAATTAACTTCTAAACCCCTCCCTCCCCCTCCTCCCACATACTACGTTCAGCCACTCACACAATATTCTTCTTCCTCTGTGCTACAACTACATTACAATTATCTCACATTCCAATTTTTACAGTCCTACTCCTATTTCTTTACGTAACCCTACTCTGTTCTACTATACTACACAATGTAGTTATGTAGTATACCACCACTTCCCCCCTCTCCCTCTTACATTTCACTCCCACCCCTGGCCTTACAATCTGATGTCTATGCGTGGTTCCTCAGACTTTCCTTGGTTGCTTCCTCTTTGTGCAGGTTCCTTACCTCTATTCCCCCCTCCCCCCAACACACGACCACCTCAGTCAGTCATCAACTACTTTCTACCACTCTGACCCCCTTCCACCCCATAAATATTTGGTTACATATGCCAGATGTAATTTCTGGTAACTATTCTCTCCCCTCCTATCACCCCCCCCCTCACACCTAATATTAAAGATAGATTATTTTATGCTTCCACTTTGTTAAACTGAACCATGCAATAGTCACTACTATTATGATAGTGACTTGTTTATTTTTAGAAAACCAGCCACCACTTACTCCTACTGTGTGTTACTGATCTGCACGATTGTCCTCTTTGGTATATTTCTAGCAAGTTGACTGACTTCAGTGGTCTGACTAGATGTACCAATTGTAACACTAGGTTAATATTACTGTAACCATTCACATTTCTTTGCACATTAGTTCACGCATCTTAAAACTTATAATCCACATCCTTAACTTATTTGTTGTATGAGAATCACTTCTCAATCTATCCCCATTAATATTTGAAGCCATAGACACTATGACAAATTCTTTATATTGACAGATGCCCTGTCAGTGACATTCTAAGCATCCTACTACTGTGTAAGCTGCTAGTTCCGAAATATTCCGCCTATGGCGCCACTTATCATTTCAATTCTTACACAACTAAATATTAATCTGTTAAGCGACTGTTTTAACAGTCACCTGCTCCGCTCTTCATGCTTTTCTTTTGAACACATCGAGTATTATTGTTTTCCAATAGCCTTTTTCCTTATTTATTTTTACTCTTTCACTATGGGGCTCATCCATAGATACTTCGTTAGCAGCTGATTGTTATTCATTGCATAATATCTGCACTTAGTGTTGATTCTCCTAATAGCATGTACATTCATTAAGCAACAATACTGAAATGTAAGTGTTAATTCTATCCCATTATATGAACATATCTTTTATTACAATCGATTTGGTTCCAAACTGCTTCAAATTTTTGAAATAAATCACTGTATGAGGTTTAGATGGAATACCAAACTGTGGCGAATGAAAATTTGTGCCCGGCCGAGATTCGAACCCAGGATCTCCTGCTTACTAGGCAGACGCGTTGACCACTCCGTCACCGAGGACACAGTGACCAGCCCGACTGCAGAGGACTCTTCCCTGCTCGTCTCCCGCCACACCCAAATCTCCATTCGCCACGCTGTCTCTTTCCTATTACCACAGCCTATTTATCCTATACATATTATAAAAGCGAAAGTTTGTATGTTTGTTACCGCATCACGCTAAAACTACAGCACTGATTGAGATGAAATTTCATATAAGGATTTCTTATGTCTTGAATTAGGACATAGGCTACTTTTCAATATGTTTATTACAAGTTATTTATTTGAAATATATCCATAGAAATAAGTAACGGTTGTAAGAAGCTTCTAATAAAAGAGCAGAAGAACGTTGTAGGGTATAACATGTTTAGTCGCGAGGGTTAACGCGTCTTTCGTTATTTTGGGCAACGGTTCGGGTCCTGCTATAGTGAAATTTTTTTCTTTGTTATTATTATATTTTTTACTTCCGAATATACAAAAAGATTCTTGGATACTGCCAAAACGGCTTAACTGATATATAATTACATACACAAGAAATCTGAATGTTGGCGTTTATGCCGCATTCATTTTCATTTGTTGTAACAAATGAAGGAAGTATGTATATAAATTGAAGACTTTAAATAAGTAACATGGCAAGAAAAAAACATTGACGTTTTGTGTAGAATGGGATCTAGATACCAAGCCCTATTTTGTGTACAAAGCGCTAACTGCCACGTATAAATAGCGTACGTAAACTGCAACGAAAGTAGTAGCAAATGCACTCAACAGATGGCAGGCGGTACGCTGCAGTTAACATATGAAACGTTATAGATGTTCGAACATTGCGATGTTATCGTAATTCTTTAAAATTGTATTCTCTTTGGATTTCAATGAATAATAGTTTCTTTGGTGATTTCGATTATTTATAGCATTCGAACGTTTGCATTTAGTTCTTTTGTTGGATCGCTTTGCATTTGTAGGATCTCAACAGTTCGTTTCTCCGTTAGATATCTTTTTTATCTCTTTACTTTTCTCCCTTAGGTTTGCTGTTTATTTTGTTCCTTTACCTGGCATTTGTTTTCGATTACTGTATTGTTGTTATTGTAGTTACTTAATGTCAGGGAAGGAGCTGAAGGTGGGTGTGCCTGTATTATTGATGCGTAACTTGGATGCACCACGATTATGCAATGGCACCAGGTTACGCATCACGGACCTGAGGAGGCATATCGTACAGACCACCATCATCACCGGTGGAACCAAGAGAGAGACTGTATTAATACCACGAATTCCCATCATTCCAATAAACTTGCCATTCCCGGTTAACCGGTTAAAGTTCCCACTGAAAGTGGCCTTCTCGATTACTATAAACAAGAGTCAAGGACAAACGTTAAAAGTGGCAGGTATTCATCTGGCCACCCCATGTTTCTCGCACGGACAGCTCTACGTAGGCTGCTCCCGTGTATCGAGAGCTAGAAATCTCTACATATACTCTGAGAACAAGAAGTCTCGAAACGTCGTTTACAGGGAGGTATTGCAAAAGATTTTTGGCTCTCCATCCGTTCCAAGACAATTATAGATTCCGTGCTAACAATGTCGCAAACAGTCATGTAGTTATTTGTGCCCTTTCTTTGCACTTTAATGTCTGACTATTGAACCGCGGGTAACACCGCGGGGAGCAGCTAGTTCTATAATGCTCGGCCATCTAAACCTCATACAGTGAAGCCATAAAATCGCAAATTGCGATTTATTTCATTAATTTGAACGCTGTAATTCGTCAAATATATATATATATATATATATATATATATATATATATATATATATATATATATAGTGAGGACAGTTACAACTCACCGCAAAGACGTGGCGACGAGATGCGACAGGCACATACAAAAGACACACACATACAACACATTCAGCTATCGGCCATGGCCTTCCTCAGAAATAGAGCACTCACGCAATCACACAGGCACACAACACAGTCATACAACCATCACCTCCGACTGCCACACTTCGAATCACGCTCTGCAGCGAATCGGGGACGGGAGGGGAGGGGAGGGGGAGGGGATAGAAAGGTTACGTCACGGTGGTGGGGATGGGTTAGATGGGAATAACGAGATCTCGTTATTCCCATCTAACCCATCCCCACCACCGTGACGAGATCTCGTTATTCCCATCTAACCCATCCCCACCACCGTGACGTAACCTTTCTATCCCCTCCCCCTCCCCTCCCCTCCCGTCCCCGATTCGCTGCAGAGCGTGATTCGAAGTGTGGCAGTCGGAGGTGATGGTTGTATGACTGTGTTGTGTGCCTGTGTGATTGCGTGAGTGCTCTATTTCTGAGGAAGGCCATGGCCGATAGCTGAATGTGTTGTATGTGTGTGTCTTTTGTATGTGCCTGTCGCATCTCGTCGCCACGTCTTTGCGGTGAGTTGTAACTGTCCTCACTATATTATTTATTCCAACCTGGACTTTCCATTATTATATATATATATATATATATATATATATATATATATATATATATATATATGCTTCAAATTTCTGTAACCGACTTTTCTACGTTTTATAGCCTTTATACTGTATACCAATCCACTTGTTTGTCTGTATAGAAACGAGAAGAAGGGCACTCAAGCGCCCGAAACCGGTCGTCTAAAATAAATAATCACAAGCAACTGGTTGCTGAATTTGATTAATTTATAACTTCTAAACCATACACGAGACTGACTCGGCACTGGAGCCTAAGATGTAATGCGCGGTGTATCGATTCTTGTTGTCGCTCCCTCCGCGGGTGGCGCTGTCAGCGGAGACTTGGCCTCGTGTATCTTTGCTTCGGGGAAAGGGGCTGCCACGAGTAAAGTGGGTGTGTGCGGGTGACAGCGAGGAGGCTGCCGCGTGCTCGGACAGCTCGTCACGAGAGGTTGCCGCCAGCTGACCAGTTGGCCGCTGCGGACGGAGGGACTGTGGAGGGCTTCAGCACCGCCAATAACCGGGGAAGACATGGATGTCGTGGATATAAGTGCACTCGATGAGCTTCTTACATCTTCGGTCGTCGTGCATGCCCTAAAATCGCACTTTGTATTGAACCGGTTTCATTGGGCGGGTTTAGTTATTTAACGTACTGTGCCTGTTTTCTTATTCATCATTCTGACTCTACGACCACGTGTAACGAAGAATGTTGGGATTTATTCCCATCTGCTTCCATTAATGTACCTCCCGATACCAGTGTTGCATAATAATAGGTACGAATGTAATTAGCCTAGTCTTATTTTCTTTTCTCAAACTTTTGGTATTCCTTTTTTTCTAACGTGACTAGCTGAAGTTATTTTCTACTATTTGATATCGGACAGGTTCGTTTAATTAGCAAATATTAATTAGTTCATGCAAGAGGTATTGCTGTAGGTCACATATTAGGTTAATTAGTATTTCTATTGAGACTAATTAAATCGCATGTATTTAATATTCAAATAGGTATTATTACGTTTCACAATGTTAGGAAAGTTTTGCCCTCATTAGTTATTACGCTTTTGTATGAGTTGTGAACAAATAGTTACCACTATTTAAGTTCGAACCCTTTTATCTCCTATCCCGCAAGTGGCATCCATCAAAACGTGCTGCGGTAGCTCACACTTTAAAATTTACACTTTTAAAAGATTGCATGCAACGCAATAAATAATTGTAGGAACTGTTGCGAAGGTGCGATACTTCTATTTGGAAATTTGTGAATATTTGAAACTACGCGGGATGATATAACCAGTGTTGCGTAGCTATCATAGGGCTAGGCGGGGCAGTGCCCCGGGGCTTCCGAGATCAAGAGGCCCCTCGGCCTCCGTGAGCCAAGTTCGAAAAAGTTGAGCGTCGTTTTTTTATTTTTATTTATTTTATTTTTTACCTTCCTACCCTACCGTCCATCAATTCCCCCTCCCGTCAAACTAAGCTTCCCACAGTAGCCGCACTGGGCCACAGGGTGACGGAACATTGCTTCTAGTGGGGCCTGCTGACAGGCCAAGCCGACAGTCGCTGAGTACAACAATCGGCACACTCCAGTCGGCAGAAGTGGCTGCAGCATCAAAGCTGTTCACAGCAACAGCTGCGCCTTCCAAGTGTTGCGTCGTGCCGCTCGGCCCAATGTGAAGGATTGCGCGACTCCAAATACAGTATACATTTACTGTACAGTACTTCTTATTGGCAAGTAGAAGTGTACAGTTCGATTATACGAATAATAGGTTTTCCGAACATCCATGTCCCCCAATTACACTTCGGATAATCGACGTTCAACTGTATATAATATTTTAGCTGAATGAAGGATTTTCGCACGAAGTGAAATCCAGAAATTATTCCCATCTTAGAATATAAACATAAAAAGGTATTGCTTGTCTGCTAAGACGTGCACCCTGCCACCTGATGAATTATTAGCAGTGTGTGACAATACTGTTCATGGTTTGATTCGCGGCCATATTTTCGTGATTGAGTAAAACTTCATTGTTCATTTTTACTAGCTTCTGCCTGCGACTTCATTCACCTAGTATGGAGGAACTTCGAAAACTATTCCATGGCAGTTTTATCTGTATGTCCTACCCAGATCCAACTCTATCCCTCGCCAAAATGTCATCCAAATCCACCCAGTAGTTTCTGCTTGATAGCACTTTCACAGTTATAATTATATTAGAGAGTACGATTAAATATTGTCTGCTGCGTGACACACAGTAATTTACTTAAGAGTAGCATACCCCCAAATTTGAATGGGTATGCTCGGCATACCCCACTGAAAATTTTGGTATTATTTTTTTTTTCTTTATGTTATATTTCTTGATTGTAATTAAATTCGACTCTCTCATTCCATTGATAGGCGGCTGGCTTTTGTAATACACCGCTGTAAAAAGATTATTTAAAGCCAACAGGTAATTGAATTCGTAGGCATTAAAATTAATTTTGACAGGTGAGTGAAGTGAGCATTTTCTAAGTAGTCCGAATGTTAATGGAATGCTGCTTGTACGTTCAATATCGTAAACTGAAGGCGGTAACTTTTAATTGTTGTATTAAATAACTAGAAATGAAGTGGGTTTGGTACGATACGATGAAAATGTTTATACTACTAATTTAACGTTTATGTATTCTCTTAGAAGTCAATTGTCTTCAAGGAATCGTGTTAGTGTTAAGTCGTGACATTTTTCATCCTGTTTACTGAATTGGTGTGTGATGTAACAATGGGTTGTAAACCTATTGGTATCGACAGATATGGTATGACAGCAGAAGTGGTTACGGACTATTTTTGTAATACTGTATAGAAACTAATCTGCAGAAGAAAGAAGGCAAGAAGACCATCCGATGTTAGTTTTTTCGATAATGAACGCAGTATTCACAATGCAGGCACATCATTATCTGATATGCATGTCTAAGAAGACGAAAACTCTGAAAATGGTTTCAGTAGTTACTACAACGGGAAAATAGGTTCAAATGGTCGCAAAAGCCGCCCAGTAGTTCTGAAACGTGAAATTGAAATTAATGGCTGTTAATTTCTTTACTGTGTAATCGAAAATTACATTTCTCCTTTCAGAGATTAAAATGGTCTTAAATTATTAACACCAGATGAAAAAAAAGCCGCGGTGGAGTAGCCGAGCGGTCTAAAGCGCCTCGCTGCGGAGCGCGCGGTTGCTCGCCGTCGAGTCCTCCCTGGGGCGTGTGTGTGTGTGTGTGTGTGTGTGTGTGTGTGTGTGTGTGTGTGTGTGTGTGTGTGTGTTGTCCTTAGGTTAGTTTACCTAGGTTTAAGTAGTTTGTAAGCTATGGACTGATGACCACACAGTTTGGTCCGATAGATTTACAAACATTTGAACATTTGAAGCAGAAAAGAAGAAATACTATTAAAATAAAACAAAACTATTACTTTACCTTTGTATCTGGAATTGGAAAAATGTAATAAAGATTTTTTTCTTTTTAGAAATACCTGTCGGGGGGGGGGGGCTGCAGGCCTGCAACCACCTGCCCCCTATTGGAAACGCCACTGAGCATACCGCAATATTTTCAAAAGTCGGCGCCTGTGGTATAGTTTTAGTTTAGAGAGGGCCCCAACGTCATTTTTGCCCCGGGGCCCTTGGTGTAGTAGCTACGCCACTGGATATAACGTACAAGATACTTTAAGTCTCCTCTCTCTCACTCACGCATCTACTCACTCTCTGGCTCTCGGTGATTCATTGAAACCGAACGCTTTTCGTCACGGCAAACAGAGTGAGCCCACAGCGCGGACAGGATTGCGGAGTCGGCGGCGGCGCGCGATTAGAGCGGGCACATGTTTGCTGAGCTGGGACTTCCCGCTGCCGGCTGGAGATAGCTGCGGCTGCAACTGCGGCGAGAGGGCGTGTCCAAGGTGAGCGACTCGACGAACACGTGACCGCCGGTGCTCTGACACGACACACCACCACCTGCTGGCGGGCACCACAGGTGCTGGCGCTGCCGTTGTTTTCACTGCTGCTGCTGCTGCTGCTGCTGCATCATCACAACCAAAACACTAGACACGGCGATACTTCATTTCATTGACGACATGCAGCATTTTATAGCCGACGGACGGTCGCGCCAAGTGTACACACTTCTATGTATGCGGATGTGACTGCTACTACAAAATACATGCGGTCAATTTTCAGAAGTTTTTCCATGGAAAAAAGAAGTCGATTTTCTGAATCGTACAGTCTGTAACACCAAATCGTGATCGTATCATTAGAACCATTTTTCATCATTTCGTAGTTTTCATATTTTTTTTAAGAGGCAGAGATTTCGCATTTTTCAAAATTTTACTACATTCAAACTATATCAGTGTAAAACTTCCTGGCAGATGAAAATTGTGTGCCGGAACCGGGACTCGAACTGGGACCTTTGCCTTTCGTGGGCAAGCGCTCTAACGACTGAGCTATCCCGACACGACTCACGATGCCGCCCCACAACTTTACTTCCGCCAGTACCTCGCCTCCTACTTTCCAAACTTCACAGAAGCTCTCCTGCGAACCTTGGAAGTTTCATATCAGCGCACACTCCGCTTCAGTGTGAAAGTTTCATTCTGGAAACATCGCTTAGCCTGTGGCTAAGCCATGTCTCAACCATATACTTTCTTCCAGAAGTGATAGTCTTGATTTGCAAGTTTAAGGAATTGACATTCAAAACCTTATCTTGAAGAATTAAAGTTAGTGGACAATGTAACACGATCATTTTAATTCTATCGGACCAAAGTGAGAATGTAATACGATCCAGAGACTTTCATGTAAAGAGATTTTTACGGAACATAGTTACGTATTGCGAATATTCGAAGTGCTTTTTTGTGAAAGTGATTTCTTGTAACTTAATTTCAGAATATAGAATCAGTGAAACTTTAAACAGTGTCTCGAACAGTTATTCAAGTATTTAGATCCCTGATATAGTCAATGATTTATATAAAATAATATCTTTGACTTTCATAAGGAAACAATGTGTGTGTGGAAAATATTTTAACAGTTTCGGTTAGGACAGACATTGAATAAAATCTTACTAAAGAATAATTCAAAGGACAATTTTGATAGGAAAAGTCCGGCATAAATAATATCTTTTGTGACTGGCTTCAAACGTAATTATTCAAAATATTGGTTTCTGAGTGACAGAATTTAATGTTCAAACATTGCAGAAAGGCTTTAAGTTTAAATAGATGCACAGAACCACTATTTACGGTGTAAAAATCCAAGAAAAATACAAATCTTATTAATTACGAAAGAAGAAGTACCAGGCCTACTAACCTTAATTTCATTGGGGGATAACAAAATTTAAAACCTGTCCATTCTCCACAAACTGTAAAAGGCAAGCCGAAATCTACGACTTATAAACTGTCGCCGTAGAAAACATAAGCCACAAGCAAGCTTTACAAGTCACAAACTGGCCTAGAACGTGGAAACAAATCGTCAAAAACTGAAGCCAAATACAACATCAACACAGGCCAAGTTACAAGTATTATATCTTAATTTCGTTTCGTCATTCGTCTAAGTTACTGTGCAGCACCAAGTTCAGTAAAGTGTTGCGCATTGGAAGTAATCAACCCCTCGACAGTATTCGTGGCCGCAGCTGCCGTACAAAATGTTTTTAGAGTTCTCATCAGCCGCAATGTTTCTCTTATCATTTTAACATAGTGTTTTGACGATAGCTTGTTAACTTTTTGACAGGCGAGCGCGTGTGTCAGATACGAGGTGACAAGGTTCGTATTCTTTTCTCGGAAAGTTGGAGAGTCGGAAGTCCCCCTATTTGTGTTAGCCTTCTCTTTTAAGATACATGATTGATGTTTGTGACTTTTTAAGGTTTATTATCAAGAGGTATCTGCAAAATAAGCATGAATCTCCTTGGTGTTAAGAATGCTCTTCTATCGGAAGTTTAACATTGACAATTAATGAAACGAATAATCCTGATGAGCAGTTTGTAAGTCTACGTGTGAATACCATCCAACAATTCAGAACTGTATTTATTGCTGACAATGTCGTTCCTACAAGGCGAATTTCTGGAAAACGACTTAAAATGTATTACTAAAGGAAAGAAAAACTTGAAACAACCATTTTAGAGAAGTAATATGTCTGCAGTCGCTCCTTCAATAAAGTGAGTCATAACCCTCAAAATAAAACAAGTGTGCTTACTTTCACAGTGAACATTGCTACTGCCTAAGTCATATTACTGTTGCCACCTTACCGTCGCAGAAAAGAATGCCGAAACGTTTCAGATTACGTCGCGCAAAAGGAAATGCTGCGAGCCACGGGAGTAACTGCACGTCAAGGGGTTAAAGAAGATATCTCTGATGCAACAAGTATAGGTAACGTAGAGTTCAACCTGCGAACTAAACGTCTTGCAGTTTGAGCAACAAAAAATATAAACTGACGCAATAATTGGTGGTTATAAAAGTTATATTGCATTAAACATTCAATCTATCATACTCTTCTCGTAACTACTTTTCTCCATTCGAAAAGAAGCCTGCAAAGTATCCAATTCTTCTTGGTTCTCAAACAAAAAAAATATTCAAATGTTTATAAGCCTAGTGTACAGGACTACTGTCATCGGTCCTTACACGTACAATTGTGCGACTGGATTCGTCATTTCCAGTCATAAAGGACACAGTGCATTGACGGTAAGTTATCGAGCAGAACGGAAGTGATATTTGGCGTTCCCCAGGGAAGTGTTATAGGGCCCCCATTGTTCCTTATTTTTATAAAAGATTTAGGAGACACACTGAGTATCTCTCATTTATGCACTCATTTATCGGTTAGTAAAGTCACCAGAAGATCAAAAGCAACTGCAAAATTACTTAAATATCTGCATGGTGCAAAAATTGGGAATTGATCCTTAATAATGATACGTCTGAAATTATCCATATGACCGCTACAGGAAATCCGTTTACACGATAAATTAATCAAATCTACAGGCCGTCAATTCAGCTGAATACCTAGGAATCACAATTACGATCAAATTAAATAGAAAAGAACACACAGAAAATATTGTAGGGAAGGCGAACCAAAGGTTTCGTTTCATTGGCAGAAAGAAGGTGCAACAGTTCTACTAAAGAATGTGCCTACACTACGTCTTGTCCGTCCTATGTTGTTGTATTGTTGGGCATTGTGGGATTCCCATAAGTGAGACTGACGACGGTTACAGAGGATGTTTTGAGATAGGCAGCTCGTTTTGTATTATTGCGATGAAAGAGGGATGGTGTCACGGAAAAGATGACCGAGTTGGGGTGGAAATCGATCAAAGAACGGCGGTATTCGCTGAGGCGAGTCTTATTCGCAAAATTTCTTTCACCAATTTTCTCCTCCAAATGCGAACATCTTTCGTTAGCGCCCACTTACATACAGAGACATGATCATCGTAATAAAGCAAATCAGATCGAATACGAAACGATAGTGGTGTTCATCCCGCACGGTATTTAAGAATATAATTCTGGAGAAATATTATGAAAGCGGTTCGATGAACTCTCTGGCAGGCACTTAAATGTGATTTGTCGGGTAAATACTTAGATGTGGAGTGTTTTCCCCGCGGCTTGCCGCCGTCAGATGTTAAGAGATTGGCTGAAATCGAGCCACGTGGTATTTTCCGCCAACTTGGTCCCATACATTCTTCGTAATCTCTGTGGCTTTGTTGGTGGATCCGGCGACAAACCCGCAGAGATTACTAAGAATTACTGTGCCAGTAAAGCCAGCGAAGAGCCAGGTGTTGTTCGTGTGCTACAGGAAGTGTTGTGTATTTTCGTATATTTCGTAATGTATTGTGCTACACTTCTGTGCTTTTGGATTTACTTTCTAAATCAAGATGGAATAGAAATTTGCGAGACTTCTTTTTGTATAGAGAGAAAACAGCGAGCAGAAATAAGTATGAAAGTTGAACGAAATGCAGCTGTTATAACCAGACACAGTTTCGTCAGATTATACTTACATGTTTTTATAGGTTAAAATTCAAGACGTTTAGTTTGAAGGTTGCACTGCACCTTAGTAATGCAAGTGCTTCTTGAATTATTTACTTAATACTTAACTTGGTAGTACCTTAGGCGAATGGCGGAAAGAAATCCATGCATTTATCGAGTGAATATATCAAACTGTGCGATGTGGAAAAATCACGGCCTTTCACGAAATCACCATGTATAGAACTGGGTACACTTCATGCGACCGTCCATCGGATATAGAAAGCTAATCTTGTCAATGACATGAAATATCGTTCTTCAAAATGTGTTTGTAAAGCTAAAGAACTTCTGCGGTTATTAGTCCGTAGGCTTAAAACTACTAAAACTAACCGAAGGACAACACACACACACACACACACACACACACACACACACACACACACACACACACACGTCCAAGGGAGGGCCGAACGTCTGACGGCGTGCAACTGCGCACTCCGCATCAAGGCACCTTAAAGCGCTCGGTCACTCCACCGTGGCTTTCGTTCTTCCCATCGTTCGATACCTTACGAACATTTCGTATGCTGCTCTGTAAGAGCTAAAATCTACTACACACAAAGTCTGTGCACAGGGTTTCTACGTCTACAAACTGTTTTAAAATTTTGCGCATCAATTTACTTCATTTGATGCAAGGCAGTGATTACGAAAATTAACGAAAAAGGACACTTCTTTATCGACAATACTTATCACGTTGAAAGATGTATAGAAATAAATTTTTGTCTTTGGATAACTTTCTCAAAATCGGCATCTTACTTGACAGTTGGTTAATCTACTGGCAGTCGGAGGCGCAAGGACACAACTTCCAAACATCAGTCTACTACGCTAAAAAGCTACATTACAAAAATATTGTGGGATAAGGGCGTGGAATTTTAAAGGACACTGTATAAAACAATGGTCTTTTTTTGCCAAGAACTTCCGCTGCGGCTGAGTTACGGAGGTCAGTGACTGAACTAAACGGCTAGAGGCGGTGAGGCTCTGTTATATGGCCGCTCTGCTGGCCAGCAGCAACTGACCGCGAGCAAGAACAGACGCGCCAAATCGTTCATCGCGGTGCAAACAACGCCGCCACTTGTCTGCCAAGTCTGAAAGGAGGTTTGTCGAGGGATGAATCACAGCCAGGAGGGCTTTAAACTAATGCACGGTGTAACTGCGTGTGCACACGACTATCGTGTTGACAGTTGAATTTATAAAGCGTTAACGAGTCATCGTCCCTAACTGTTCGGCAACAATTATTATTATTAGCACTACACACACACACACACACACACACACACACACCTCGAACCTCCGACGGCGAGCATCCGCGCGCTACGCAGCAAGGCGCCTTAGAACACTCTGACTCCACCGCGGGAAAACAACGTAGTTGGAACTACGAACGACGGCGGTAGAGTTTAGGCTTCGTCCGCGCATCTACGTCACGCATTCATCGACAGCCAATGAGGCTTCAGTAATGTTCTGAAGACTTTGCTGCGACTGTCTTCAGCACTGCCAAAATTAAACTTGATTGTAGCGAGTTATTCAGCGTATTTAACTTTATTTGTTACAATTTACCATTGCTGATGGTGCTGGCATGTAATAAATTCTATCCAAACATGCGATAGCGATTATTTGTAGGTTACAAGGTTTCTTCAAGCGCAAAGCACGTGTTTATGCGTACTTCAACTGTCGTTTGAAACCGGCAAAGATGCTATTGTCTTGACTTCGTCCATAGGTCCACTAAAACATGGGCTCTAAATTTCATAACGTTTAATGGTCCATACTACCTCCTTCCAAAATATGGATAGCAGCAGATTTGTTCCAATGTGTCATAACGTCACTGGATGACATTGCCGGACATGGAGTCTTCGTCAAAATATTATGTACTCCCTCTCTGTCCTCGAAGTTACCGATCAACATGTACTTAGTAGGCACTCTAGGTATGTATACTATAATGGAACGAGCTAGAAAGGAGTCAAGGAACATGACTAAAAATCTTAAATTTGTCAATTTGTACGTATTTTTATCCTGTCACACAGAGATAAATATACAGAGGCAGAAAGAGACTAAAATATTAATTTGTACTTAATAACGGGGCATCACATTCAATTTTTTGTACCGTACACTTATTTCTAAGGAATGAAACAAGACTTCACCTCTCTGTTGTACTAGCTGGTGTGTACAGAAGTTTTCTGTATTACATCATTGATTTATTGGAAAGGCAGTCAAAGCTGGCCATTGTACATTACTTCTCCTGGATTAAGGAATTGAATGTACCAAATACTACTATCATTTTATCAACATACGAACTAACGTCAACACCTTCAAGTACCAGGTGAAATTATTGTCTATCTGATGCGTACGAAGAAATGCAGAACTTTCATTGCCGCGGTGGAGTAGCCGAGCGGACTAAAGCGTCTCGCTGCGGAGCGCGCGGCTGCTCGCCGTGGAGGTTCGAGTCCTCCCTGGTATTCGTACTTATGCTTATACATTTCTTAAATCTTTATGACTATTAGTAGAAATTGTTGACGCGAATAGCGTATCCGTTGGTGCCACCGTTTGATAATGCTTCCTCACTTCCACTAATTCACAAACAGCAGAAAAACAGCAATCATCAAAGGCTGAAATAACCAATACATATAAAACGTAGGTCAGATTTCTTCCTACTTGTGTATATTGTGTAACACATCGCCTATAAAAAGAATACCGGACGACTATGAATCCTTGAATCCAAAACGTAAAATTCGTTTCTTACATTTTCACCACCCCGTCATCTACGGTTGGTATGACATGAAGCGGTACATCCCTGCGAAACCCTACATTTCGGCACGATAATGCACGGCCGCATGTTGCAGGTCCTGTACGGGCCTTACTGAACACGGGAAATGTTCGACTGCTACCCTGGCCAGCACACCCTACAAATCTCTCACTAATTAAATACGTCTTGTCAATGGTGGCCGAGCAACTGGATCATCACAATACGCCAGACACTAATCTTGATGAACCGTGGTTTCGTGTTGAAGCTGCATGGGCGTCTGTACCTGTACACACCATCCAGGATCTGTTTGATGCAATGCCCAGAGTATCAAGGCCGTTATTACGGCCAGAGGTGGTGTTCTGGGTACTGATTTCTCAGGACCTATGCACCCAAATTGCGTGAAAATGTAATCACATGTCAGTTCTAGAATAATATATTTGTCCATATTTGTCCAATGAATACCCGTTTATCATCTGTATTTCTATTTAGTGTAGCAATTTTAATGGCCAATATTATATCACACTAGCTGGATACCCGGCGTTGCCCGGGTATTTATATATTTATTCGAACCTTGAGTTACTACTTTTCCAGTCCACTCTCTCTGTGTCCATCTCCTTTTTTCTAAAAACATGTTACATTTATCAGAGAATATATAAAAAATCACACGTAAAAATGCACTCGTTTCGAAGAATCCAATCACGAAATTCAACAATAACGATTGTAATAATATCACAGATGGATCGCTTGATGTAATGCGCGAAACGTCAAATCGATTTTTTAAAGAGATGTGTTAAAAGAAATTTATTTTTTACTGCTTTATTTATTTATTCTTATATTTCGTATTTCGTATGCTTATCCTTACAGAGAAAGAGCTGAAGACATTGTAGCGCGCATAGACCAAAGATATGGTCTGTGGCATCACGTTTCGCTGTATATAACCTCCTTGCTAGAGAGTCGCAAACGTCATTGCTGGCCTTCAGTCCGAATTTTTTTATAATTTGACGACTTTCAATCACCATATCTTCCACCTCCTTATAGCTATCGGCATGGAACTGCTATGGTGTACAACGGAAGACTTCGAACAACAGTTACACACACACACACCGTTCGTTTGCGTTCTGTAGTTTTTGCTACAGAGCGAAATATTAAGACACACACACACACACACACACACACACACACACACACACACACGTAGAATTTTATATACACCGATAACTTTCCATCCTAATATACTCCACCCTTTTATCATTATCAACCCTCAAGCAACAAGTAAATATAATTTTCAAAGAATCATTATTGTTCCATATTTCGCGTTATATTCTTCAAATTACTAAATATCTATCAGATCTCTATAAAACCTTCCTCAGGTATAAATTAGTAACTGTACAAATATTTAAGTCTCTGCTTCTTGTCGTTTGGACGTGATAAGCGTACACCCAACAGTCACATTAATATATATAGGTATCCGATCGCCATAAAGCCTTCCCCGGGAAGACATTAGTAACTGTACAAATTTTTAGCTCTTTATGTCTTGTGGTTCAGACGTGATAAACGTACACCGAACAGACATTCACATTTATAGATATAGATAAGCAAATAAAAAAATGTGAGTTTTTCCATTATTTGTGCTACCGGCTCCCCTTAAGCAATATTAATAAGACTGCCGGGCGTCGGGTGATAGTGCTTGTGACGCGCCGTTGCCACCGCGGTCAACAGCCTCCAAAGCGCCAGTGGACTCTGGAGCTAACACTGCCGCGACCTCGAGCGACGCCGGTAAACACGCCGGCTACAGCTGACCGCTTCACTCGAGCCGTACAATCTACAGCCGCATCTGTCTACAGCGACACTCCGCAGGTCGCACTGGAGTGCGTGGCAGAGGGGTCATTCCATTCTCAAATAGCTTGCGTTAAAAAAGAACACCTAAATCTTTCTGGTTTCGGTCTGATTTCTCTTTATTACAATGGTTATGTCTCCATATGTAGGTGGCTGGTAACAATGTATGTTCACATTCTGAAGAGAAAGTTGGTGAAAGAAATTTCGCCAATAGGTCTCGTCCCAAGGAGACCCGCTCAGTTAGCCGTGTGGTCTAACGCACCGGTTTCCGAGACGGGAAGGCATACCGGCCCCGGTTCGAATCCGCCCGGCGGATTAACGAAGGGGGTCGAGTGCCGGCCAGCCTGGATGTGGTTTTTAGGCGGTTTTCCACACACCCCTAGCTGAATACCGGGCTGGTCCCCAAGTCCCGCCTCAGTTACTCGAGTCGCAAACATTTCGTAATACTTTACAATTTCGCATACTTATAACACTACACCCAGACATTTGGGGTACACATTTCCTCCTGGGGGGCCATGGAGTAGCGGCAGGAAGGGCATCGGCCACCCTGTAAATGTTAACACATGCCAAATCCGCGTTTAACCCACTGTCGACCCTGCATGCGCGGGAAAAGGGCCAAAGAGATAGATCTCGTCGCAACAAATAACGCCTTTCTTTAAATCATTTCATCCCCAACTCATCATTTCCGTGACACTCCCGTACATCGTGATAATACAAAACGAGCTACCCTTCTCTGAATTTTAATCTAAATCTAAATATTGAAGATCTCCTGATACGTTGGAGTTCAGCTACTTATGCTATCAGAGTCATTGTTGATATACATCTCAGTAAATTAGCTTACTACGCCTATTTTCATTCACTGCTATCATATTATGGGGCAATTCGACATCGAGTAAAAAAGTAGTCATTGCATAAAACTGTGTAATCTAATTTCTGGAGTCCACCCAAGTTCATTCTGCAGACATTTATTTAGGGATCTTCACTGTAGCTTCACAATATATATATATATATATATATATATATATATATATATTCACTCATGAAATTTGTTATTAACAATCCGACCCAATTCAAAAGTAATAGCAGTGTGAATAACTACAACACTAGGAGAAAGGGTGATGTTCACTGTTCAAGGTTAAATCTAACTTTGGCACAGAAAGGGGTGAATTATGCTGCCACAAAAGTCATCGGTCACTTATCAAGGAGCATCAAAAGTCTAACAGATATCGAACTAGTATTTAAAAAGAAATTGAAGGAATTTCTGAATGGCAACTCCTTGTACAATGTAGTTGAATTTATATATACAACTTTTTTTAAACAATTCAAAATGTAAATAAAATATCCTTATAATATTGTCATGGATAGACAACATTTACTAAACTGAAACGTTCCACATCATTGCGAAATGTCGTATATATGATCTATGGAACAAGTATTAATCTAATCTAATTATGAATGTAATGGGATTTTAGAAACTTTCTGGACACTTGTATAAAGACATGCTTTAGTGTTATTAAGTCAGTGGAGCTGTTGACATTTCGTGTGAAGGTTTTCTGCGAAGTCACCACCGCCTCACTGCAGAATTTTTCACGGCCGATATTCTACTTTAATGATGAGTCATATCTTAAGGAAGTAAGATAAGGTTCTAATGTCCCGTAACCAGCGCGGTCGTTACAGACGGAGCTCACGTTCGGATTTTCAATTAATGGTGGGAAAGGAAATCGGCCGTGCCCATTCAACATCCCGGAGGGAAATCACTGAAAACCTATATCTGAATGGCCGGAAGTGAGTTCAGATTTCTCGATGAGTCATGTTTAGACACTAATGAGCGAAGAACGGACAAACGCGGTATCAAACGGTAGAGATTAGGGTCAAGATTCACCTTTTACAGAAGCATTTCAGATTTGTCGTAATTCTCAATTACGTAACGTCTAGATGCACTGTTGGGGTCCGTGACTCACGCTCATATCGGGATTTCACGTTAATACGTTTCAATAAGATAACACTTCGTTACAGATAAGCTCGTCATCTGTAAATATCTAACGCTGCAGCGAACATTAAACGGTAAATTATTATTGAATATGGTGAGTAAGAAGAACAGGTTTCGACACAAGTCCTCTATACAGAGTGGTGAAGGACTGCTACGTTGAGGAAGATTAGTGTGTAGTATTTGTCTTGGCGTGGTGTGAGCCGTTGGGGAAAAAAATGCTGAAGTCTTTGGAACTTGTATTTAAAGTATCACATCGATAGACTTTCAATTGCGCAAACTGGTCGTGAAACCAAGTACGAGACAGCTTGGTATTGATAGGCGAACAGGAAAACTGACTTAACGAATTTCAACATTAATTACACAAGGTTGAATTTGTCCATCTTATACATGGACGCCGGTGCTTCAGCCGTACATATAGCAATGAATACGATGCTGATCCTTCTTACTGTTATGTTCTATGATTGTGCGACACCAGTCATTTTGTTGTTTTTAATGCAGCAAAATGCAGTTTATCATGTTTTAAGGGCCTGATGATGATGGCGTAGTCCATCGAAACTAGTTGCCAGTAAATAACGAAAATACAGCTGACGGTGTTATTAATCATTGTATTCATTGTTAATTAAACAAGGTTGTCAATGGAACATATGGTTTTTGCCATACATTTGCTCAAAATAAAAAGACATGTGTGAAAGTAGCCATTAAGAGTGGTACAGATAACGACATGTAATTCCTGACATTGTCAGATTTGGAAAGCGGTCATTTTCAAATCAGGAAATGATTAGTAACTCATTTCATAGCACAATGTAACTGATGTTAATGTAAAAATTCATGAGTGTCTCTGACGTTACGATTAATATCAAAATATATTCACATAGTGAGTCTGTAGACCTAGTGTTACGAACTCCGATGTTATCCTGTATATAAGCGCAATATTGTCTTGAGATGTATCACTTTTAAGCGATTGTTAATGTCATGTCTACGTTTGTAAACAGATAATATATCCGCATGGATGGTTTGGATATAAATTAAATAGACAAAAATTACTATCTCTCGAAGTACACAGCTGCATATTCTGATATACCGAAGTTTGATTATGAAGTTTTAGTAAATAAACGGCACAAATTGAGAATTAATCGCATGTATATAAGGTTCAGTTAAATATTAAAATAATGGATACGTGGAGTGGTAAACTGTGAGCAAATCAGCATAATTTAGAGTAATGTATATACTCTCAAGATGGGGGGAAAGTGTATATGAACATCTGTTATACTTAGGATCAAGTTAATTCTTGTTGCTTATATGTGCTACGATGAACTGATTATCGCAATAACATCATAATAACAGGCAAATGGTTCTGTGACGTGGTATATACTAATATTTATGATTGTAAAAAATGTAATACGTTAAAATTGTCTTCTATTAAAAGTGCAACATTGTATTCATATAGAATGTAATAGTATATAAGTATTTGAAAATTATGAAATATTGTAAATCCTAATGGAAGGAAGGAAAGAAGCTTAGGGTTTAACGTCCCGTCGACAGCTTGGTCATTAGAGACGGAGCTAACGCTCGGAGTTTTGGTTAAGGATGGGGAAGGAAATCGGCCGTGCCCTTGCAAAGGAATTTTCCTGGAGTGATTTAGGGAAATGACGGAAAACCTAAATCTGGATGGCCGGAGGTGGATTTGAACCACCGTCCTCCCGAATGCGAGTCGAGTCCAGTGTGTTACCACTGCTTCTCCTCGCTCGGTCTGTAAATCCTAATGCATCAAATGCCGCGTTATAAACATCGGCTGAGTGCATTTTGCTGGAGCACACTGTGCAGTTTTTCACACACTGGCTCGCTTACGACAGAAAGTATTGTCTCTATAAGGTGCTGTAGGTTTACCTGTACATTTCCGGGTTTCGGAATAGTAATGTTTAAAAAACAATCCGTCTGAGTAAAGAAAATCACTTTGTTCATTGGCGCCGTTAGTTTGCTTAATTTTCTATAAAAGCAACTTTATGGTCATTTGCAACCATTAGCAAAATTTGAAGTAAGTTATTTTTAATTTCTTAATTTTGAATAGCTACGACGAGGAAATGGACAGAGAGGCTGGTTTGGGATTAGATGAACAGGCTGTACAGAAAAGTTGATTTTCTCAAAGTCAGTTATACGCCATGCGCTCCAGAGTTGATAAACAGTCCTTTATTTATATTTATATGGAACGTGGACAAACAAAAAAATTAGTTATTCCCGTGGCTTTACAATATATGTTTTCTTGAGAAAACTTTTTTTTCTAATTTTGCTTTCATTCCACATAGCTATAACTATGAAAAAAATTCCTCGGTGAATCTTACTTCGAGAGTATTTCTTGATTTACATTTCCATTATTTTCACAAGACGTAGCTGTGAAATGAATGGAACAGTAAATCAAGGAATTCTTCGGTTACAGATATAAAATAGCAAGGAAGACTGAAGGTACCAATAGATAGGAACGATGGCAGGAGCGTGTCCATAATCAGGAGATCAAAGAAAAACTAGATATGAGCACCACAGGTGAAGCAGAGAGAAAAGGCTTAGATGGTGGGGTCTTGTTACACGCATGCGAGTAGCAAGTTTACCTAAGAGGCTCGTCGGTTCGGCGGTAGATTGTAGGATAAAGTCCAGACTATGACAACTCGTTCTGTATTATGGCGATATAGGGGAGAGGGTGTCACGAAATGATACCAAACATGGGACGGAAAACATGTTTAAGTAGGCGTTACTCATTACGACGAGATCTATTTGTGAAATTTCTTCCACTAACTTGCTCCTGCGAATGCGAACGTACGTACTTAGTACCCATCTACATAGGGAAACATGATCATCATAATAAAGCAAGAGAAATCGGATCGAAAATTGAAGCTTTTTAAGTGTTCCCTTTTCCCGTGCGCTATTAGAGAATGTAACGACTGAGAAATACCACGAAAGCAGTTCGATAAACCCTCACCTAAGCACTTAAATGTTATTTGCAGAGTAAATATGTAGATGGACCAATGAGATCTACTTAGATTTGGTCAAGAATAATTTTGAGGCTTAATATCAGACGAGGCAGCAACTGTTAGCGTTAAATAGGAGATCGTGTTTATGAAATTGGGCACTGAAAGGTACAATCAGTCTTAAATCATGACGATTCATTTCCAAACAGACTGAGCCACAGCGACAGCGAAGGATGGCTAGTTTTCTTTGACATACGTTGGTGCTGTATATAAGCAAAAAACCAACAACGTATTACACTTCTCTCGACATTATACTTGAGATACTGAAAAGGTCAATAAAAAATTGGACATCCTTAAGAGATTAGCTGGAAAAAAAGTGGGGCAGCTCTCTTGAAGTTCTAAACTCTAATTATAAAATTTATATAAAACCGAGTATTATGTGTGGATGTGAAGTATTACTCCCGGTGAATGTATCTAAATTGGAGGTTCTTCAAAATCAAGCTCTACGCCTGATTACAGGAGCAGTAAAAACAACACCAATTTCGGCTCTTCGAGCAGCGACTGGCATTCTACGTCTAAAATTAGAAATTATGAGACTGGCACTACTCCAATATGAAAAATTAACCAGATTACCCATTCACACATATTGGAACAACTACAAACGTCAGGCCAACCGGCTGAAAACACAGAAAGGCTCTATGCAGTGTATTGATGCAGTAAGACAAGACCACTGTCCACCAATCAGTAAGACTTCTCTCCCCCAGTCAGTCCACTTAAGCTATGTCCAGTCATATTCAGACTTCAACTGAATTAAAAGGTTATTAAGACAGAAACGAATAAAGAACTTCTTAAAATATGGGTCTAGAAATGATAAATGTTAATTACTCGCAAACGTAATGGCTACATATATATACAGATAGAACCTTGACTGAAGCAAATGGTATCGCTGGTGCTGGAGTTTATAGTGAAATATTTTGTTTTTACAAATATTTTGTTTTTACAAAGCTCTCCATTTTGATGGAGAGTTGGAGGCAAGAAACCTGGCACTAAAAAAATTTTTGTCCGCATTGAAAGGTCACAAAAAAGATTGTTATATTTTGCGATTCAACTTCTGCAATACAGGCAATTGCATCTTTCCAAACACCTCTAAGTGCTCGCCTTAATTAAATAAAATCCTCTGTTGCCTCAATCACCAAAGCTGGAACTGAAATGGTTTTTCAATGGATACCAGCACATACAGGTATACATGGGAATGAAATGGCAGACTTTCTAGCCAAAAAAGGAACCAAGATTTCTCAAACAAATTGCCCAAAATTATCATACATCTCCGTTAAGACTTATCAACAACAGTTTCAAGAAGAACATGTATGACCACTTGACAATACAAGGGCAAGGAAAAACATAGCTTCTACTGTTAGAAGATAAGAACGCACTTCCTAAACACCCACGAAGGGAAACTGGGCAGCATTTCGAAGAATTACTGGCCACGACTCTCTTGCGGAACACCTGCACAGGATTGGAATCTTACCCTCACAGAAATGTGTTATATGTGAAAGAGAAGACACCATTATAAATTGGGAGCATCTAAGAAACTGTGAAAGACTGCAATATTGTGACGGGATGTCAGATGATCAATTGTATCGGGAAGTTAGAAGACTAATGACTATGTATCAAATGTTCAATACCACAATAATTATAAATTATTTTAGCACTGCTTTAAACTTTATTAACTCACTATAAGCTTATTTCGGCCTTAGGCCATCATCAGGTGTTCTGTAATAAAAGTAATATAAAAGAGTTGTTACATATATTCTTATAACATAATTACATAATTTTTTTACAAAGTTTTACCATCTATAAGCATTAACGTATCATCAACATATCTAAAATAGTATATGATTTTTTGTGTCACTGTATTATTATTCTTGAAAACTTTTTCTTCCAGATTGTTTAAAAATATATCAGCTATTGTTCCGGCTATGCTACCACCCATTGCAAATCCATCCCTCTGTATATAAATTTTGTTATTGAATTGGAAATAGTTTTGGTGTAGGACCAGTTTCAATAGCTCTATGATTTCATGAGTACTTTGTATCGAACTTTTGTGATGTACCAGAAGGTTGCATTCAATAATATGTATTGTTTCTTGTATTGGTATGTTTGTATACAGGTTACTTATGTCAAATGAGACAAATTTTGCATTTGTTGGAATGGATATGTCTTTGATGCTATGTGCCAATTTATTGGAATTTTTATTGTAGGTGTAATGTTTGTTTAATAGTCGGTTTAATTTTAACATTATTCACTACGAGGCGTATTGGGATGTTTTGTTTATGTACTTTAGGATGTGCTCTTAGCTTAGCTGTTGTAAGGCACATAGGTATAACAGTTTTACTGCGGGTCCCAGAGAACGAAAATATGTATCAAACGTCTGAGCGTTAAATAAATAAAGAAATACTTGAGAATTCGTCACGTAAATGGGTATACGAAATGCAGCATTACTAATAACGCGATTCCCGGAGCTGACTGGAAACAACACGATTAGCTAAGAGCCGATAAGTTATCCGCTCGTCTCCTGCTGCAACTTCCTTCTGGCGTGAGTCACGCTAGCCAGACTTGTGCCGTCAGCGCCTTCCTCGGCGTTTGCTAAGCGAAATGCAAATGCGCGTTCTGGGCGGCTGTGAGCGAAGTGCGCCCGGCAGGCAGAGGCAGACCCTGTGATCGGCGGAATCAGCTCAAGTCCAGTGGGCGGTGCGGTCAGCGCGGGAGCCAATATCTCGGGATCCCGCAGCCGCGCGCCACTCGCGATATTGGACTTCTCCGGAAAGGCGCGCATATATACGTGGCGCTGCCGTAATACTGCTGACTGACCGGAACTGTGCTGGCTGGCTGGCTGGGCAGGGCAACTGCTTCTGTGCAAAATGGTGCACGCGCCACCTCCACTACAGAACAGCGTGTGCTCATATCAGCTACAAAGACCCTTGTGGTATTACGACTACGTGTTCGATACCGACGTTATGAACTGAAACCCTCAAAGTGATGGCTTTCATTCGCGAGGCGCAACGTCTTTCTGTTTCATATACTATACACTGCTAGTGGGTCAACTGAAGCTAAGGATACCACACATTGAAAGACTCGAAATATTGATCGTTTGCAATATTTTGTTACGACTGTGTGATTCAAATGTTCAAATGTCTGTAAATCTATCGGACCAAACTGCGTGGTCATCAGTCCGTAGCTTACAAACTACTTAATCCTAGGTAAACTAACCTAAGGACAAACATACACACCCATGCTCCAGGGAGGACTCGAACCTCCACGGAGAACAACCGCGCGCCCGCAGCTAGGTGCTTTAGACCGCTCGGCTACTCCACCGCGGCGACTGAGTTATTACTTTGTATAATAAAAACTGATCGAATTACGATCACTCATTTATCTACCGAACACAATGATTCAATTAAGAAACACTAGTGGCAACTGATTAGTAGAGCACTGTGCTAAAGGAAAGTTCCTTTCTGCGTAATGGAAAGTTTTATCATTTCTGCATCGCACTGTTCTAGGCAACATGTTAGGGACTGCGGGGCCGCTCCCGTGTGTGTGTGTGTGTGTGTGTGTGTGTTTTAAGTTAAAGTTGTTTGTAAGTCTAGGGACCGATGACCATAGCGTGGTCCCTTAAGATTACAAACATTAAGTTTTGCTTTGTGTTTCGAAGTGTAGTTTTCCGTGTATTCTTCAGCCAATACATGTCCCCGCCCATGACGTCATACGGTGAATGCAGACGAGTGGTATCGGGTTCTTCGGTATTGCCACTACATTTGGTTTTTAAGAACTGCATACTACGTAAGTTTTTTGTAAATGACCGTCAAAGTTCATTTTAAAATCAACCAATTACGTCCTACAATACACCAGTTGGTTACATGTTTCTTTTATTTATTTTTGGCTTGGATTGACAAGCCTTTACATCATCATCATTAGAGACTGTATATGCCTATCAGCATTCAGTCTGGAGCAAAGTACCTCTAATAAAATTCCTCCATGATCCCCTATTCAATGCTAACATTGATGCCTCGTCTGATGTTATGCCTTTTACTTCAAAATCATTCTGCACCGAATCTAAGTACTTTCTTGTTGGTCTACCTCGACTCCTCTTACCCTCCGCTGCCGAGTTCATGAGTCTCTTAGGTAACCTTGCTTCTCCCATGCGTGTAACATGACCCCACCATCTCAGGTTCGCTCTAACTGCTTCATCTATGGTGTTCATTTCCAGTTTTTCTTTGATTTCTTCATTATGGACATCCTCCTGCCATTGTTCCCATCTATTAGTACCTGCAATCATTCTTGCTACTTTCATATCTATAACCTCTACCTTTTGCCCCTCGGTTGCACAGTGGTAGTGTGCCAGACTACAAATCCAAAGGTCGCGGGTTCGATCCCAGCCAGGTCCTAGGCTTTTTTATCTCTCACTTTCCACTTCTTTCACCTCTGGCAATATTGCTCATGTGAAAAATACCGAGTAGCACCGTGGTTCGGAACCTACGTTAAACTGTAGGTCCCCCTATAACTGGCTGTGTAAGTCAGTTCGAAGGTCGGAGGAAGGCAACGGCATACCACCTCCAAACAGGACCATGCCTAGTAAAGCACTGTGGTGTTCAAACCAATCTTCAGATTGTTGACTGCTTTACCTTTTAACCTCTACCTTGTGAATAAGGTAACCTGTATCCACCCAACTTTCACTCCCATACAACAAAGTTGGTCGAAAGATAGAGCGGTACACCGCTAACTTAGTCTTGGTACTGACTTACTTACTTCCTTCTTGCAGGAGAGAGTAGATCTTAGTTGAGCACTCACTGCATTAGCTTTGCTGCACCTCGATTCCAGTTCTTTCACTATGTTGCCATCCTGTGAGAAAATACATCCCAGGTACTTGAAACTGTCTACCTGTTCTAACTTTGTTCCTCCTATTTGGCACTTTCCCACAGACATGTCAAAGCAAAAACCAAACTATTGATTTGTGGCAATAGTATGCACTCAACAATAATTTCATGACAGTCTACGCCTTAAATGACCAATACCTAAGAAAGAATCTATCGATGTCCCCCCTTTAGATTATCATCTTACTTGTAGTCTGGATGCTTGCCTGCATGGTTTGGTTTTTGACGTACCAAATTTTTTGCACTGATTTACACATAAGTTGTTACATATAAACTTTTGATTAAGATAGTGTGACATCATATCACTACATGCGCAGAGCAATTTTACTTCTTCCGTAGGTGGGGGTAATGTCATTTCTTTGGGTACCAGGGCTTGTCGGTATCCGGGGTAATGAAGAGGCTGATGTTGCCGCCAAGGCGGCCTGCAGTGACCCAAATGTCACAGAATGCGATACTACCCTGCGGGACGTCTTCTCTGAGTTGCGGCAGAGGTCGCTTCAGTTGTGGGAGAAGTGGTTGGCTGTGACGGGTAACAAACTGCGGTTGCTTAAACCTCTGTCCGACTGTGGCGAACCTCTTGCAAGTCTTAAGCAGCATGAAGTGACCCTAAAACGCCTCCGCATCGGAAACTGCCCTTCGATACACAGTTTATTTTATTCCGTCGAGAGGACCTCCGTTTTGTGATGCCTATGGTGTAAATCACATTGTCAAAAAATGTTTGTAAACCTATTGGACCAAATTGCAATAGTTATCAGTCCCTATAAATACACACACACACAC
Organism: Locusta migratoria; assembly: GCA_026315105.1. Classification (NCBI taxonomy): domain Eukaryota; kingdom Metazoa; phylum Arthropoda; class Insecta; order Orthoptera; family Acrididae; genus Locusta; species Locusta migratoria. The sequence continues at coordinate 14,396,861 of CM048747.1, forward strand.
ACACACACACACACACACACACAAAGACGCGCCGGACCCCGTGGGAGAACTCGAACCTACGACGGTGAACAACCGCGTGCACCGCAGTCGTTTAATGAACAATGTAAGAGCATATGGTCTATCAGACCAATTGTGTGATTGAATTGAGGAGTTTCTAGATAACAGAATGTAGCAAGTCATTCTCAATGGAGAGAAGTCTTCCGAAGTAAGAGTGATGTTAGGTGTGCCACAGGGGAATGTCGTGGGTCCGTTGCTGTTCACAGTATATATAAATGACCTTATGGATAACATCGGAAGTTCACTGAGGCTTTTTGCGGATGATGCTGTGGTATATACAGAGGTTGTAACAATGGAAAATTGTACTGAAATGCAAGGGGATCTGCATCGAATTGACGCATGGTACAGGGAATGGCAATTCAATCTCAATGTAGACAAGTGTAATGTGCTGCGAATACATAGAAAGAAAGATCCGTTATCATTTAGCTACACTATAGCAGGTCAGCAACTGGAAGCAGTTAATTCCATGAATTACCTGGGAGTAGGCATTAGGAGTGATTTAAAATGGAACGATCATACAAAATCAATCGTCGGTAAAGCAGATGCCAGACTTAGATTGATTGGAAGAATCCTAAGGAAATTCAGTCCGAAAACAAAGGAAGTAGGTTACAGTACACTTGTTCGCCCACTGAATACTGCTCACCGGTGTGGGATCCGTACCAAGTGGGATTGATAGAGGAAGTAGAAAAGATACAACGGAGAGCAGCGCGCTTCGTTACAGGATCATTTGGTAATCGAGAAAGCGTTACGGAGATGATCGATAAACTCCAGTGGAAGACTCTGCAGGAGAGTCGCTCTGTCGCTCGGTACGGGCTTTTGTAGAAGTTTCGAGAATATACCTTTACCGAGGAGTCGAGCAGTATATTGCTCCCTCCTATGTATATCTCGCGAAGAGATCATGAGGATAAAATCAGAGAGATTTAGAGCCCACACAGAGGCATACCGACAATCTTTCTTTTAGCGAACAATACGTGACTGGAATAGGAGGCAGAACCGATAGTGGTACTGAAGGTACCCTCCGCCACACACCGTCAGGTGGCTTGCGGAGTATGGATGTAGATGTAGAAGGCGCCTTAGCGCGCACTGCTCCTCTGTTAACGAGGAGTGACCAATGTTTTAAAATTGTGAATTGTCTGGACTCTGGCCTAGGGTTTTACGCTGGATATTTTAGTGTGTTGGCAAGTGGCCGGCTCATCCAGTGATCAACCAACCACGATACTCTGGTATTGTGTTTTAAGTACGTCTACAACGTACTAGGCCGACTTATATTACTCACCAGTTTGACCAGTCTGGCTACTATTTTTTTTTTTTTTTTTTTTTTTTTTTTTGCCGTTTACTCATTTCCTCTCCGATTGGTTCACAGTCGTCGCTGACTGCATTTCTAAAGGCGCACCCCATACATGCTATCCATCCATTCACTACTTGCACGGTCTTTAACGATTACTTTTGTTATTACAATATTTAACAGCAATATTTTAGTGATATAACTGTGCAATGTTCATTCCACGGAACTTTCGTGTCAAGTACGCTAGAGATTTTGACTGTAGCTGTGGTATGTTCTTGTAAAGTATTTTTGTTAAAAGTCCTACAATACCCTTCTGCCACACATAATCTTAAATCGGGTGTTCCACATTTTTGTTTAGTGTACAAGTAATCGTTTGCATTTTATATCTTGCTATAGTAGTGTAATGGGAGAAAGACTATAATATACTGATGGAGAGCCGGGCGCGGTGGCCGAGGGGACTGAGGCGTTCCAGTCAGGGTCTGCACGGCCACTGCGGTCGGTGGTTCGAATCCCCCCTCGGGCATGGATATTTGTGCCGTCTTTAGTATTAGCTAGTTCATAAGTAGTTTGTAAGGTTAGGGACTGATGACCCCGTAGTTAAGTCCCATAAGCTATACAAACATTTGAACATTTGAAACATACTGGTGGAGTGACTAGTAAGACGAGTTCGAGCTGATAAGTTGATGAAAATCAGTTTATTGGGAATATAGTCTACTGAAGACATTAACAAAAGAAGAAACATTCTCCGCTGCATCTAATCATTCATAACTTACCCCCACTCTGACCTCTCTAAAAAAGTTCAGTGATGAATGTCTCATAGTAGCACAGATTGTACTGTAGGTTTTTGATACTAGATGTCAGCAGATTGCCGTTCACTTTTCGTTAGCGAGAAACTGCCACGTCAGAACAAAACCGCAACTCGTTCACCGCTTCTGATACATCTTCATTACAACATCCAGCGATTTATCAAAGATAGTATCTACACTACACTGACCAGATACACTCGCTGAATCTATGTCATCTTTGAAGTTAGCACACATGCCCAAGTTGGCGTTGCACAATACCGAAATCAGGTCTGTAGGTTGACAGAAGGTATCGATGGACCTCTTGAAAGATAAGTTTCTAAAGCGACACGCTTTGATCGTCCTGATCGGGACGAGATACATTCAGCTCACTGCAGACCACTCACCGTCTCGCAACGGCTGTAGGCGCAAAAAAGTCGAAACCGGGACACGCACAGGCTAGCCTTTCTCTCGCGTTCTGCGAGTGAGCGGCAGTTCTAGTATCAATAGCATCAAGCACAGCCCTGATGTCTGGGGCTTTAGCTACGGATCAGAGTTGACAGCTAATAAGCAAGAGTTCTCATTGGCGCGAGAACGTCTTAGGCTGCGAAGAATACCGTGCTCAATTTTCGATGCACTGAACAAAAGGAGGACGACACCCATACAAATGTCTTCATCGTGAAACACTGTAGATCGAATACATTGTCACGGCAGGTGAAGCATTCATTTTCACGTGTGAAAGAAAATGCTGTGTAAACACTCAGGAACCAATAATACGGCTGATAACAATCTTGTGTTTAGAGAGACCGCTTTTATCTCCAGAACCATATTTAAAGGTTATGTGCTTTTGTTAGCAGTGCACCGCTCTATCTTTCGACCAACTTTGTTGTATGGGAGTGAAAGTTGGGTGGATACAGGTTACCTTATTCATAAGGTAGAGGTTACAGATATGAAAGTAGCAAGAATGATTGCAGGTACTAATAGATGGGAACAATGGCAGGAGGGTGTCCATAATGAGGAAATCAAAGAAAAACTGGGAATGAACACCATAGGTGAATCAGTTAGAGCGAACAAACTGACATGGTGGGGTCATGTTACACGCATGGGAGAAGCAAGGTTACCTAAGAGACTCATGAGCTCGTCAGTGGAGGGTAAGAGGAGTCGAGATAGTCCAAGAAGAAAGTACTTAGATTTAGTGCAGAATGATTTTGAAGTAAAAGGCATATCAAACGAGGCATCAATGTTAGCATTGAATAGGGGATCATCGAGGAATTTTATTAGAGTTACTATGCTCCATACTGAACGCTGAAAGGCATAATCAGTCTCTAATGATGATGATGATGTGCGTTTCATTTTAAATAGTATTTTAGTTCCATTAAGGTTGGAGTTTAATTCAGTTGATTTCATAAATACTTTTCTGGACTGCGCAGTAAATGACCTAAAATATGTATTTGCCTTTCAAGTTCACGATGTGGTATAACATACCGGTAGTATATATTTGAATAGTGATCTTGTGGAAGATATTGTGTTAGCGAATTTTTTTGTTATTTATGTGAGTGATTTAGATACAGTAATAAATCTTCAGGGAACTCTGCTCCTCTGTTAACGAGGAGTGACCAATGTTTTAAAATTGTGAATTGTCTGGACTCTGGCCTAGGGTTTTACGCTGGATATTTTAGTGTGTTGGAAAGTGGCCGGCTCATTCTTTTTATTCCAGTGATCAACCAACCACGATACTCTGGTATTGTGTTTTAAGTACGTCTATAACGTACTAGGCATACTTATATTACTCACCAGTTTGACCAGTCTGGCTACTTTTTTTTTTTTTTTTTTTTTTTTGCCGTTTACTCATTTCCTCTCCGATTGGTTCACAGTCGTCGCTGACTGCATTTCTAAAGGCGCTAAAGACCTAGCTGTGCACCCCATACATGCTATCCATCCATCCACTACTTGCACGGTCTTTAACGATTACTTTTGTTATTACAATATTTAAGGACCATAGAACTCTCAGGAACAGTGGTAGAAGTGAGTAAAGATCAGAAACGTTCTACAGTAAAAACAATGTATCACCGAATAAAAATAATATAAGAAACTGCATGAAGCAATGAAAACATGTTTTATTAAAAGGTTAAATATTAACGATAGAAAAATATGGTGAATGAAAATAGAAAATTAAGACATACAAATAAAGGGAATTCAAGAGGAGAGAAAAGGTGAATTTAATAATGTACTGGATATTTGCCATAAATTAGAAGAAATTGATTCAAGATTTGGGATTTGCTGGACATAATAATCAGGCTGTACATGGGAATAATCAAAAAGCAAGAAATAAGTGGGACTTGAATTCAGGAAGCGTTCATGTTATCACGGTTAAGTTATTTTTGAAGGACACCTCGAGACTGAAGTACAAACCGGTTATTATGAAATAGGAACAGGTAAGAGAGCTAATAAAAGAGTATATTAAAAAAGGCAAGAGGAGGAAGAGATTAACTTCTGCACTGTCCTGAGGAGAATAGGTCGAGCCGCGCGGAATGGCCGCGTGGTCTAAGGCTTTATGCTATGGAGTGGGCGGCCGTCCCCGCCGGAGATTCGAGTCCTTCCTCGGGCGTGTGCCTGTGCGTGTGTGGGGTCCTTAGTGTAAGTCTAGAGGCTGATGAACATAGCAGTTTGGTCCAACAGGTTTGCAAACATTTTACAATAGGTAGAGAAAGTCGTCATTATTATAATCAGTAAATTAGTCATTAGCTACTGCAGTTATTAGGCCCTAGGCTTACAGACTAACTTACACTAAGGACAACACACACACACACACACACACACACACACACACACACACACACACACACTCGCCCGAGGGAGGACTCTAAACTCCGCCGGCGAACATTCGCCTGCTCCGCCGCAAGATGCATTACAGCGCCTGGCCACTCCACCGTGGCTATTTTAGTCCGTGGATAAAGTGGAAGTGCAAACATATTAAAAAAAAATTATTAAAAAAAAGAAGAAACAGCAGTACCAACAACTTGAAGACTACCGATAGTAAGTTCTTATTCACACATGTAGATAAGTATGGTCTGAAAAATGATTAGCTTTATCCGTTGCACTGCTGAAACTCTGCACCTCAGACGTTCAGCAGTTGACCATCACAGCTCTCAAGCCCATAATGCGCTTCTTTTCATACTCACTGGTTTGACGACAGTTGGAGTTCGATTATGGCATAGTACATATGAACATATGAATTATGCTTGGGGCACGGGTACGGTTTGATGTCTGGGATGGTGAATCATTCCACCGGCACGTCCCTCAGGGTGGTCAACACCACCTACAGACAAGGCCTCACAACAACCCGCGCTACGTCATACTGACAAGCTGACTGGCTGGCCGATAACACACGCCCACTGCTTCCTAGCGGCCAGCCAGTAAGCTGGCGGCCGCGGCCTGGTCAGTGTGACGTAGCACGGGCTGTTGTGAGGCCTTGTCTCTAGGGGGTGTTGGGGTGGTCAGGTTGATGAGGGCCAGCATTCCTCGGGCGAGCTCCCCTACCCACACGGCAGACGCGCGGCGGCATTCTGGACGATGCTTCCTGGTGTACGATATAGATGTTGGCCTTGAAGACTATCAATCAATTCTGCAGAACATGTTCTGTGAATATGAACTTCCTATCTACTCTTCGAAGATGCTGGTTTTTTCCCCTGAACATGGTTGTATTAAAGTTGTTATTGAAGCATACCTCATGGTCAACTCGTGTTTACGGTAATTTTGTCTAATGTGGGTTAGAACATCTAAGTTTTCATTTTGAAGATACTCTGTAAATCACTAGGGTATGTCCAGTTAACTACAGGGGTTCAATTCGCCCACTGCAGCAGGCGAGTTACTATGTTACTTATTTTCTTTAAACGTAATTATACTTGCGTGGATTTCATTTGATCATTCACACCTTGCAGTGCTGCTGCAAACGCTTCATGCAAAATAATGATGTGCTTATCATACAGACACATACACAGCGGGTCTGGTGACTGTAGGCGATGGAGCTGTTGCGAATTATAGCAATTGTCAAGAATCAAACGATTCCACTATCTAGTGTGTTAAAAAGATATGAAAAGCAAAGTCTATCAGACTGATTTCCTTAATTTTTTAACGAAATGTATTCACCCACAGAATTGTTATCTCGTCTTCCTTTATTTATTCTCAATCGCGATATACTTCTATAGTTGCTGTGGATATTTTAATTTGTTTGTTTTACAATATCTTCGGTTCTGTTAGTATATATTCTGGTTTGTAAGGCCGTGTTCTTAGAATCTTGCTGCTTCCTTACGTTTCGTCCGATGCTGCGTCGGACTTCTTCAGAGGTCGACAGCTTGTTGAGACCTGTCGACTAACAGGCGGACAACCTCTGAAGATGTCCGACGCAGCATCGGACGAAACGTAAGGAAGCAGCAAGATTCTACGAACACCGCCTTAAAAACCAGAAGATATACTAACAAAATGTCAACCGGTCGTGAAAGCCTTCACTCTATCATCTTCGGTTCTACTTAAGCTGTTCTTTTTGGCCTAAGAAATCTCAGCGGATCAAGTTCTTTCATTTGAGCTTTGTAATACTTAGGTTGGTTGTTGTTGTTGTTGTGGTCTTCAGTCCCGGAGACTGGTTGGATGCAGCTCTCCACAATACCCTATCCTGAGCAAGCCTCTTCATCTCCACATAAAAACGGCAACCTACATCTGTCTAAATTTGCTTACTGTCTCCATTTCTTGGTCTTCCTCTGCGATTTTTACCCCACACACTTCCCTCTAATGCTAAATTCACAATTCCTTGATGTCTAAGAATGTGTCCCACCAATCTATCCCTTCTTTTAGTCAAGGTATGCCAGAAATTTCTTTTCTCCCCAATTCTGTTCAGTACCTCCTCATTAGTTACGCGATCCACCCACCTAATCTTCAGCATTCTTCTGTAGCACCATATTTCAAAAGCCTCTATCCTCTTCCTGTCCACACTGTTTATCGTCCATGTCTCACTCCCATACAAGGCAACACTCCATACAAATGCCCTCAGATAGGACTTCCTTAGGCTTAAATCAATATTCGATGTTAACAAATTTCTCTTTTTCAAAAACGCTTTTCTACCCATTGCCATTCTGCATTTTATATCCTCTGTACTGCGACCATCATTTGTTATTTTACTGCCCAAGTAACAAAACTCATCTACCTCCTTTATTGCTTCGTTTCCCAATCTAATTCCTTCAGCATCACCTGATTTTCTTACACTGCTCTCCATTACCCTAGTTTTGCTCTTGTTAATGTTCATCTTATATGCACCTTTCAGCACACTGTGCATTCCGTTCAATTGCTCTTCCAGGTCCTTTGCTGTATCTGACAGAATTACTATGTCGTCGGCAAAAAGCAATTATTTAAATTCTTCCCCCTGAACTTTTATTCCTTCACCAAATTTCTCCTTGCTTTCCTTTATAGCTTGTTCAATGTACAAATTGAATAACATTGGAGAAAGGCTACAACCCTGTCTTACTCCCTTTCCAACCACTGCATCCGTTTCATGCCCTTCAACTCTGACAACCGCTGTCTGGTTTTTGTACAAGTTGTAAATAACCTTACGCTCCCTATATTTTATTCCTGCTTGCTTCAGAACTTGAAAGAGCTTATTCCAATCAACATTGTCAAAAGCCTTCTCCAAATCTACAAAAGCTAGAAATGTAGGTTTGCCTTTTCTTAATCTATCTTCTAGGATAAGCCGTAAAGTGAGTATTGCCTCCCGTGTTCCTACATTTCTTCTGAACCCAAACTGATCTTCCCCGAGGTCGGCTTCTACCAGCTTTTCCATCCTTCTGTATATAATTCGTGGTAATATTTTGCAACCATGACTTATTAAACTAATGGTTCTGTAGTTTTCACACCTGTCTGCACCTGCTTTCTTTGGAATGGGGATTATAACATTTTTCTTAAAGTCTGAGGGTACTTCGCCTGTCTCATACATCTTACACACCAGGTGAAACAGGTTTGTCATGGCTGGTTCTCCCAGAGACTTCAGTAGCTCTGAGGGAATATCATCTACTCCAGGGGCCTTGTTTCGACTTAGGTGTTTCAGGGCTCTGTCAAATTCTTCTCTCAGTACAGTATCTCCTATTTCATCTTCATCTACATCCTCTTCTCTTCCTACAATATTGTCTCGAAGTTCATTTCCTTTGTAGAGCCCCTTGATACAGTGAAATTTATGGTAAATATCCATCTTCGTTTTCTTATGACAGTTTGAATCATCACGACTGCACACCAAACAATGAAAATTGTGGTTAGATAAAAGGGTAGTTTCAGATCTATTTCCAGGAAGTAAAACATCTTCCACGAGTGTTAATACATTGATAAGTGAAGAAGAAATTTTCTCACAGAATTTCTGAATAACGTAGAGATGTGAGGTCGACCTCCCCATGTGCTGACTTCGAAAGACGGTAACTGTTGGACTGCTCCTCGGGAATTTGAATGCAGCTAAAGGAGTACTGAATGCGACGAGGTTAATGGAGAAAAAAAATTAACAATACCATAAATTTAAAAGTTGTAACAGGTGGGGAGCGAATAGTGTTATCTCAATCGATTTGACATCTTTTGACATTAAAATGCGATTCTCTTTCAAATGACGGCAACTTCCAATTACGAATTAACAATACTTGATCGAGTTGGAACACACTTTCTGATCCAGCTTTTAGTTACAGACAATTGTACCTTGCATTATCCTGGAGAGAAACATTTAAAAATTTAAAAGTATAAATAAACAAATGGTCGACGAATAATTAATATTTTTCTGGAAAGAAGTACTGTAAAAATAATATTGTTTATACTATTAAAATCTATGATAAAATGCTTCCTTCCTTCTATTACGTCGGGTATGGGAGGACGAAGCAAAAGCTAACATACCCAATATTTAAGAGCCTACTGTGACACAAATGGGAGGCATAACTTGTTATTCCAAGGTTCAATTATTTTCTAGTTGTTTTTCAGTATTAATGAACTAATTGTGGGAAAGAAATAGTGGAGGGGGAGAGGTTAGGTGATGTTTGTGTGTTTGAGGGGGGGGGGGGGGGAAGGGTTACATTTCGTTCGCCGATTCCTGGTGCTTGTTGCGAAGTTACGTTCATTATTTCAACCAAAATCTCATCTTTGGAGCCGAGTTAGCGAGATCCGTTATCTTGGGATTGCCCCGTGCTTCGAGACAGATAACAGTGTAATGTGTTTGGACCTAGCACTAGACGCGATAGGGTTTATCTGTCAGGAAAGATTAACTGAGATTTTGTACGCGCTTTGGTTTAACTGATTACTTACCCTGATGCAGTGCAGAATGTTTTGAAAATCTTGGTACGTGCTCCTTATTTCCTTCAGCTGCACTGCAGAGATACGCAGTGACTCACGTAAACGTCTGACCTCAGATACCGGGAAAGTCACCGTGTAACCCCTTCTACAGAAGTCAGCCGTAATCTGGCCTTACAGATGGTCTAGTGTAGAAGTCAGCTGAGAAAGAGATACTCGCTTTGGTTCCGCTGGAGAGAACCTCCCTTTAGCACCTCATTTGCAAAGCAGTGCACCTCTGCCAGGCCATACTACTGTAGTGTTCTACATACATCAACAGAAGTTAAAGGGTTAATAATAAAGAAATCCTCATTAAGAGTTACTTGTCACAGTTGAATGTAACCGTGCTTCAAGGGAAACTGCTAAAATTATACGAGGTGCCATTCCTTGAAATATTATTTCAGCCGTAAAATTGGTAGCATTCGCCGGTTTCTGCCTTAGACACTTCAGCTAAGCGTTTCGAGAGACAATGTTCTCATCATCAGGTTGTCAAACTTAGTTTTGAGGTTAAATTATTATAAAGTTCAAAATGTTCAAATATTTCTAAATCTATGGGACTCACAGTCGCTAGGCTTACAAAATGTTCAAAACATTAGGTTAAACTAATTTAAGGACAACACACACACACACACACACACACACACACACACACACACACACACACACACACACACTTGCCCCAGCGAGGACACGAAACTCCCGACGGGGAGCAACCGCACCTTACAGCGCTCGGCTCGGCCATTCAACCGCAGACCCATAAAGTTCATCAATTTATTTCGGACGTGCGCAAAATAAAAAAAAAAAAAAAAAAACATTGGACTAAAGGTGCTCGTCCGGAAACTTCCGTTAGTGTCTCCTGTCACATGGGGCGCCGCACCAGGTTGTACCCTGCTCATGCGAGCGCCAAGGCTTTCGAGCTGACGCTTCTTCAAATGTTGTTATGTTCAAATGTTTGTTAAGCTTATGGGACTTAACTACGGGGTTATCAGTCCCTAAACTTACAAACTACTTATGAACTACCATATACTAATTTTCAGAAAAAAAAAGTTTTGTTCTATAGAGAGTTAATGGAATATGGCAGCAGACTGGTAAATGACTAGTCGAATCCTGTCTTACAACTCTTCGAGTGTATGGGGATTGGTTGCATACACCTTGTCTTTTAACAATCCCCAAAGATAAAGGTCACAGGGATTTAGATCTGGAGCACGAGGCGGCCAGTCCACTAACCTATCATCAAAAACACTTCGTACTGCTGCCACAGAAGCATTGGCAATGTGTGGTTTTGTATTGTGCTGCATGAAATAACCGTACAGCGTTTCGTTGGGTGAAAGTTCTTGAAAAAAAATGGATGCAGGATATTGTTCTCATACCTGTCAGAATTTATTGTTTCGTGAAAAAAGGTTCGACTAGTCATTTCCCAGATTTCTGCAGCCGAAATACGTCGAGTGTTCGCAAATGTGTTCAAGAGATGTCAGGCTGTTCTTTCCATAGAGGGACATCATTTTGAATATCTACTGTAAATAAAGGTAAGCTTAGGTTACTCAGATGGCAATGTTTTTTAGACTTTAACATAGTGTATGCGCCCGCGGCACAATAGAGTCCGAGAATCGGGCGCTGCCGTGGCCGGCGGATGCTGTGAGATTACCGCCTAATAGAAATGCCGGTAATCAATAGCATTTGATTATTAAACAGTATGAAGTTGACTGCAAACATTTACCATGCCAATGCACTAAATGTTACACAATTTTAATCTTATTAATTATGGTAGCAATGTATGTACACAGTTGGGTGCAACATTTATAGTTAGGCCATAGGTAGAAATTCTCCACGTTGAGATTTGCTGTGTGCTTGTAGCTGACGGGAGGCCAGCGAGCAGGCCGACGTTGGTGGCTTGTTCCAACTTAGGATTTTCCAGTTCGTTTCCGGTGAGGGGAGAGAGGGACAATGGCAAGTGCCAGGCACAGTGCAATGCACAAATATTGTAATACTACTGGCATTTGAAGAAATACGATGCAGTTAGGAACCTTTAAGGCCCTCATTACAAAATAGTCTGTTGACAAATAAACAATACATTAGCTGATATAGTCACATCTGACGTAATATGTTTAATTGACAATGAAAAGTAATAAATTACCAACGAAGACAAGACAGTTACACAACTAGCATGGCAATGTTTGTTTATAAAAATAATATATTAACTATTTCTCATTTTATTTTCAATTAATGTTGTGTAATTTACCTTGAAATATTCAGTTAAATCACTTATCTGTGGTATAAGAAATTGCACGATTATGATAAACAGTACAAAGGATGTTTATACCAATATAAAAACCTAAGAAGAAATTTGTTTAATGTGTAGTGTAATTATTTTGATTTTAAGGAAAGTTTTAGAAATGTATTGACTGAGCGCTGTACGTTGGCAAATCGGTTAGAACAGCTCACATGGGGAAGTTGATGACGTAGGGGAAAAAACCCCGGCAGTTGAGCCTTGCGCGCGCGCGCGCGCGAGGGCAGGAAGTGACGAGGTCGGGAGCACGGGGAGAAGTGGCTGACCGGTCGGCGTCGCTCTGCATCAGTCGGCATGTGGATCTCGAGGTGGTGACTTTAGATTTGTGTGTGGCAATCGCCACGTGTGGTTGCTCGTCGTAGACTGTACCAAGTTAAATCGAGTGCTACTGTGTGTTTGTGAATATTTAGCTGGTGGAACAAGGTGTGCATCGCATTGAATTAAAGTGACTGTGATTTGTTAATGTAACACGTGTCGTCGCATAGGCATGAACATAAACGTTGTTTGAGACAGTCACGTGGTGTGAAAACAATTCGCGACAAATATTCATTTTGTCTGGGGGCTCACGAGCTATAATTTTATTTGGTAAATGTGTCGACGTACGGACGTATCAGCCACAGGGTTCTGAGATTGTGAAATAAACAACATAAAGTGAACTTTCACGTGTTTTCAAAAATAGTAGTTAGTACACCCTTTTTCTCTCATGAACTTGATTTTATTATGAATTTGTTTTGTTAATCATATGCAGGGAAGGAAAGCTGCGAACGTGTGATATCATCCTCTAGAAATCGAGTCAAACATTCGCAATCGCAGTTCCAGTGTTTTTGCATGTTTAGGAATTTGGTTCGCAGCTGGTGGTTGTGAGTTTTAAAAATTAAACTTTCTCTATTTTAAACTCGCACCCCGACCTTCACGCTCGCAATGCGGTGGCGGTGGCCGGGAGCCGTACTGCGCGATCCGCGGACGCCTGGCAGGCGTCTTTCGTGAGACACCCTGTACTTATAGTAAAGTAAACTAACCTAAGGACAATACAACACACCCATGCCCGAGAGGACTCGAACCCCCGACGGCGAACTGCAGCAGGGCGTCCCAGTACGCACGGATAATCCGCCGCAGCTTTTCAAACAAGAAAATATTTTCACTTAAAAACGTCAGTAAGAATAAAGGTTAAATTGATTGTAAGAGTCTTAATTTCGATCCCCTAGTTCTGAAATAACTACATCCTGTCTCTTTTTTTAAATTTTCTTTTCGGATCGGTCAACACTGCCAGACGCAGTCCTCCACCAGTGTTACCAACCGTAGGGACATGTCCGTACGTGTAGGCACTTTCGACTCTTTTTTCCAGAACGTAGAGATGGAGTTTGAAAACATAGGGACTCTTCTCAGGGATGATGCAGAATGAAAGTACCTTTTTTTAAATTCAAAACAGTAACAATTCATTGTACAACAATATTAATGAATGTGAAATTTTCCTACAGGTAAGGTTTTCTTTGTGAATTTTATCCATTATGGATGTTGAACTCCGTGACTGTTCCTTATAGGTTGTGGAAATAAAATCCGCTACCAGTCACAATTTTTGGCGGTTTATTAGAACACTACCGGTTTCGGGCTTGTGCCCATCCTCAGGTGTTTACATTCAGACAAATATAAGTATCCAGTTCGTATTTGTACATTTCTCATGGATATTGGTTGAGAACATTGTAGTAACGTGATGCTAATTTGCACTCCCATGTTTCAGGTTTTGCACAGTACACTGCTTGGAGCGTCAGTGATAAAGTGTACTGTGGCGATGTTTGGAGTGACAGTTATGAAGTGTACTGTGCAAAACCTGAAACATGGGAGTGCAAATTAGCATCACGTTCTCAACCAATATCCATGAGAAATGTACAAATACGAACTGGATACTTATATTTGTCTGAATGTAAACATCTGAGGATGGGCACAAGCCCGAAGCCGGTAGTGTTCTAATAAACCGCCAAAAATTGTGACTGAAGGCTTTCTCTCTCTCTCTCTCTCTCTCTCTCTCTTTAAATCATTTTGGTGCTTAGGGACTTTCATGGCGAACGTAGGGGTATTTGACACGTGATATAGGGACATGGTTGGAAACGAGTTGGCAACACTGGTCGACACTGCCGCGGAACACGTAGGGGGCGTATCCTGGCCGAGTGCGCCCAGTGTATTTGTTGCTGACGTTTGGAAACGCCTTGTAATGCAGTTAGAGAGTTTTCGTCCGCCTCTACTCGGTCAGCCTGTGCGAGATGCGGCGTGGCGTGCACTGCATGCGGCAGGCGGCAAGCAGGCAAGCAGGCTCTCATTAAATTCACGCCTCGCGCCCCGCCAGCATCGATCGCCGAGGGGAGGCGAGCAAAGGTACCCCCCCCCCCTCCAACAGCTGGCCGACGACCATTTAAAACACTTCACTGAGGCGGGGCCACGCCGGCTCAAGCACCGCTGGAAGCCGCCGATCCCACTACTCACCTTCTGCTGCGATCGTTAATACAGGGGGTTTAAAAAAAATATCAGAGTTTACAGATTCCGCATCAGTGGTTCCCAGTATTTCTTAAAAACGCTGAAAGTCAGGTATCATCCAGTACCTGCACGAAATAAAAACCACGAAGTAATATATCAGGCACACTAGGATAATTGACTGATACAAGGAAATCGTCAAAAGTGGTTAATTACGTCATCTTATGATCACAATACTTTTTTCCCCTCATAATAGCAGTATTTACAAGACCGGAAATAAAATTCAGTGATTTGATGATTGTGACTTCACCCCACATGACGCTGTCCCACTCTCTAACAGTGATTGAGCAATGCCTTACAAATATTGCAAATTAGCAATTTACGTATATGTACAGTGCACTTAGTCCCTGGTCGGCCCCATGTTTTGTCCTCCCTGTCCTATCTTTGAGGAAAGAATCTGCTCAGGACGCTTGGGATGCGTGGAGAGCTAAAACAGCTGTTGTTATGGTCTTCAGTCCGGAGACTGGTTTGATGCAGCTCTCCACCCTACTCTATCCTGAGCAAGCCTTTTCATCTCCTCACAAGAACGGCAACGCACATCCACTTGAATCTGCTTACTATACGCGTCTCTTGGTCTCCCTCTGCGATTTTTACCCCACACACTTCCCTCCAATGCTAAATTTACGATTCCCCGATGTCTAAGAATGTGTCCTACCAAGCGATCCCTTCTTTTAGTCAAGGTATGCCAAAAATTCCTTTTCTCACCAATTCTGTTCAGTACCTCTTCATTAGTTATGCGATCCACCCACCTAATCTTCAGCATTCTTCTGTAACACCACATTTCAAAAGCCTCTATTCTCTTCCTGTCCGCACTGCTTATCGTCCATGTTTCACTCCCGTACAAGGCAACACTCCACACAAATGCCTTCAGAAAAGACTTCCTTACCCTTAAGTTAATATTCGATGTTAGCAAATTTCTCTTTTTCAAAAATGCTTTTCTGCCCATTGCCATTCTGCATTTTATATCCTCTGTACTGCGACCATCGCATGTTATTTTACTACCCAAGTAACAAAACTCATCTACCACCTTCAATGTTTCGTCGCCTAATCTAATTCCTTCAGCATCGCCTGATTTTCTAAGACCGCATTCCATTATTTTTGTTTTGCTCTTGTTAATGTTCATTTTATATGCACTCTTCAACACGCTGTCCATTCCATTCAACTGCTCTTCCAGGTCCTTTGCTGTCTCTGACAGAATTACAATGTCATCGGCAAAACGCAATGTTTTTATTTCTTCCCCCTGAACTTTAATCCCTATTCCAAATTTTTCCTTGCTTTCCTTCACCGCCTGCTCGATGTACAAATTGAATAGCATAGGAGAAAGGCTACAACCCTGTCTTACTCCCTTCCCAACTGATGCTTTCCTTTCATGCCCTTCGAGTCTAATAACTGCGGTCTGGCTTTTGTACAAGTTGTAAATAACTCTCCTTTCCCTGTATTTTACCCCTGCTGACTTCAGAATTTGAAAGAGTGTATTCCAGTCAACATTGTCAAACGCTTTCTCCAAATCTACAAAAGCTAAAAATGTAGGTTTGCCTTTCCTTAATCTATCTTCTAAGATAAGACGTAAAGTGAGTATTGCCTCCCGGGTTCCTACTTTCCTCCTGAATCCAAACTGATCTTCCCCGAGGTCAGCTTCTACCTGCTTTTCCATTCTCCTGTAGATAATTCGTGTTAAAATTTTGCAACCATGACTTATCAAACTGATGGTTCTGTAATTTTCACACCTGTCTGCGCCTGATTTCTTTGGAATGGGGATTATTACACAGCTGTACAGATTAGTAATACAAGATTTATTTACTGATGTTTACACCAACTTCTAGAGTGTATCTTCTCACGGCAGCGTCTTCTACTTGCACGATGCTAGCTGCGCTCTACTATAGTGACTGCCTATTTCGGAGCCGAGTTCAGATGTATCCTTCCAGACGCATGCCGGCCTAGACACAGCCGCTTGTAGAGGGCGCGCTTCTCCGTTGCTCCCTCCAGAAGGCGCGGCGCCGGCGCGTGATTGGCTGCCGGTCATCCGCTGCCTTCTTCACTATCGTTCTCGTGCGTCTGGCGTGTGGCGCTGAATTTACGCCACAACAGAAGTATTCTGTAAATCAGATTTACGTGCATGACTGAAGGTTCATCGAACTGCCTTTATGATATTTCGCTACCGTTCCATTCTTTATAGTTGCCGTTATGTAGGAAGGCGCTTCCGCGCATAGAGGCGGAGCGATAGGGGAAGCGTGGAGGGGAGGGGAGGAGCTACGGCCGAGCACAACATTGGAGCCTGCGGGAGAAACACTGCGGAACTCGCGGACAGCCACGCGGTCTGCAGAGCGAACGTTATTGGCCGACAATCCCACGGCACTTGCAGCCGCAGTAACCACCGCAATTTGCAAAACCTTCACCCAACACCATCACATATTTCCATTCGCACCATGTTTTTAGTTTCAGGCAGCTTGGTGTCCTGCATGGTCGTTGTATATTGCAATTTTGCCGCTTTTATGATTTTAGAAGCTATTATTTCATTGCTTTCATTGTTCTTTTGTCGGTGTGGTACTGAACAATGTCAAATTGGTGTTCGTCGCATGCCACGAGCGGAAAAGACCCTGATCGTTATGTAGGCCAGCGATTGCCGTGTGGCCACAGTCGACGGACATGCTTTGCACGTTTCGCACCTTGTTCTCATTTAATATATATGCTACAGCTCTGAAAATAAACAAAAACATCATTGCGAATATTTAGGACATGAAACATCCCGAGAAAAAAAAAAACGTAAGGGTAAGTAGACAACCAATATAGTTAAGTTTGTTGGGGATACTTATGTTTGTGATTGTTATCAGAGAAAGGAAAATCGGACCACATTGGCCACCGTTAAAAAATCATTTCATTTTCAAGGCAAACACACACACAACCGAGGATTTCACTATGGAGTTTGGTGATGTTTATTTTATTAAATAGCAAGTTACACTTCATTAGGAACATAAAAATTAAGTACGGACGGATTCAGCTGCATGTTTACGTGCATAATTTACAGTAGTAAATAGCTACGAAACAAAACCACGTTTTAACTATTTCTGATTTTTCAATACAAAAGTCTTAGCAGCAAGTAACTCCAAATGAAGTTCGTATCAAAAATTTAGCCTAGATTACAAAAATATTATTTTTTACCCTATACTTCTTTAATACTGAATCACTTTTCCCCTATTTCATTACTGGGAGCACTATTTTACATACGTTTTCTCACCGCGACAGGACACATAAATCTTATATTTGATGCTCTGTAATAATTAGTAGGGCAAGGAAAATTAAAAACGGTTTCATTATGAACATTGATATAGTTTTTCTAGAAGCGAAACCATAACGGCAATCACTCGGTAATTGACGCGCGAGCGAACCACAGTTCGTCACATTTAACAGACGATCTGTCAGATACTGCAAAGGACCTGGAAGAGCAATTGAACTGAATGGACAGTGTGCTGAAAAGTGCATATAAGATGAACATTATCAAGAGCAAAACTAGGGTAATTGAGTGCAGTGTAAGAAAATCAGGTGATGCTGAAGGAATTAGATTGAGAAACGAAGCAATAAAGGAGGTAGATGAGTTTTGTTACTTGGGCAGTAAAATAACAAATGATGGTCGCAGTACAGAGGATATAAAATGCAGAATGGCAATGGGTAGAAAAGCGTTTTTGAAAAATAGAAATTTGTTAACATCGAATATTGATTTAAGGCTAAGGAAGTCCTTTCTGAGGGTATTTGTATGGAGTGTTGCCTTGTATGGGAGTGAGACATGGACGATAAACAGTGCGGACAGGAAGAAGATTGAGGCTTTTGAAATGTGGTGCTACAGAAGAATGCTTAAGATTAGGTGGGTGGATCGCGTAACTAATGAGGAAGTACTGAACAGAATTCGGGAGAAAAGAAATTTCTGGCATACCTTGACTAAAAGAAGGGATAGATTGGTGGGACACATTCTTAGACATCAAGGAATTGTAAATTTAGCATTAGAAGGACGTGTGTGGGGTAAAAATCGCAGAGGAAGACCAAGAGATGGATACAGTAAGCACATTCAGACAGATGTAGGTTGCCGTTCTTATATAGAGATGAAGAGGCTTGCTCAGGATAGGGTATTGTGGAGAGCTGCATCAAACCAGTCTCCGGACTGAAGACCACAACAACAACAAACGTCTTGTTACAAAATTCTGACAGAGCTCCAGTTTGGAGTAAAACAAAATTTTATGTATTCTCAAAACTTCGTTCGCTTAATGTGTTCACAGAACTTCAATAACAAAAGAGAACTCAGTAACAACGTCAGAAATTGTTTTCATGAACTGACAGTATCTCGTCTAAAAAAAGCCTGTTTCTGCAAAAGGAATAATAATAACAATGTGAAGTTTCTTGAGATAACATGGATGCAAGTTCCATGTATGTACAGGGAATCGTTTGTGTGTTTGAGCGGGCTGATTTAAATGTAAGATGACGTATGAGTTTCGTGCGGGACGACGCAACTTTACGACGTACCCAACGAGCTTGAGTTTCATAGAATGGCTAACACATGACTTACAGCGCTCCTTGGGTTAACCGACGTAAACTCGGACGCTATTTTAACAATGGTCAAATAGCAGAGTACGCGCTGTATGACTTCGCAGTGTGGGCTCTGACGTCCTTCATTTGTTTAAACACTTATTTTTCTCTGAACTTCGTTTAAAATAATACACATTAAAAATGCCTCATTGTGTGCAGCTTTAAATTGAACAAAATTAAGTGCCGAAATACTAAATATTACTTTTTAGAAGAAAAATGAGAGGCAGACATTACAAGCGTAAGAATATCTTGCAATTTCATTTTCTCTTCAAATAAGTGCAGAAAATCAATTACGTTTGCAACAATTGCAGGTTTCCTTTGAAATGTAAGAAGCTGACAAAGAGGAGGGCAGCAAATATGAGAGAGAAAATGTTTAATCATATTGATTAATTCTACTGTCGGTTCTTGGTGAAACATTTCAAATTAAATAACTGAACACTTGTTATTGCCTTCTTTCACCAAACTTTATTTTTACGACCTAGTTTTACTGATTCCAAAGTTGTTACACCAGTGAAGACAAACCATTATGATACTACAGGTCTCTGTTTATCGATTGTAACATTAGAAGAAATTACTTTTACCTTGAAATTTACGAACTACTAAACTTGCATTACCTTATTAGAATAACCTTAATTATTTATTGTACTAATATATTGTGTTTAATGATGTTATCTATTAATGAAATTACTTATCATTATTGTACTTCGAAAAATTTAACAGTTTATAGTACAAGACCTTGCCTCTTGCCTATTGTTAGTGATATTGGTATTATCTACTACGTAGAAGTTACTCATAGTCTAAAAGAGGTGAATAATTGAATTCTGTCTGCTCATTCAGTATCAAATTTTTTTAATCTCCAAAATTTCTAGTTAGGTCAGTTTTGCACCTTTACCTTCAACATGTAAGACTTTTACATCTATGGCGTATTTGTGCATTAAACACAATATTAGTACAATAGATAATTAACGTTATTCTATCGCACTTAAGTTTCCTCCAGTTGTCACAATGTAAAACTGTTCGAACGACATGTTTTAGGCCTACATTAGCCTATTCTCAAGTTCTAAAAGAAGAAAGCCAAGGAAAACGTAAATTAAAACGAAAATACCAAAACCTTAAACACGATCCATTTTCGTTTTAATTTACGTTTTCCTCGGCTTTCTCCTTTTAGAACTTGAGAATGGGCTAATGTAGGCCCGAAACATGTCGTTCGGGCATTTTTACATTGTGACAACTGAAGCGGAAACCTTAGTGCGATAGTTCATACAGTTTTGAGATGGCATCCAAACAAACGATCTAAGGTTATTCCAATAAGGTAATGCAACTGTAATATTCCTAATTTGCAAGGTAAAAGTAATTTCTTCTAATGTTAAAATCGATAAACAGAGACCTGTAGTATCATAATGCTTTGTCTTCACTGGTGTAACAACTTTGGAATCAGTAAAGTACTTCAAAATGGGCCCATAACCCGAAATGTAGGTTGTAAAAATAAAGTTTGGTGAAAGAAGGCAGTAACAAGTGTTCAGTTATTTAAAATGAAAATGTTTAAGATTGCAACCAGCTACATTTACTCGTCTCACTTTAAAGATAAACAAATCTACTACAAAAATGGCAAGAAGTGTCATTCGTCCAAAGAAATCGCAGTTGTCAACGCTTAACAAAAAAGTAAAAAAAGTGAAACCCTACGACCCCTTTCCAGATAGCGAACTTTTAACTACTTTGAAGATAATTTATGGTCAGTAAAACATGGTGTGTGGGAGAAGTGTCACGATCGATAGTCGCTTATGGCTGTAAATTTGCATGTTTGGCCAGTGTGCGTGGCTTTGGTGAGGTCTTCGGCGCAGAGGTGAGCAGAAGGAGCGGGCCTAGCGACTGTATTGAGTCCACCGGCGCGCGCCTCCTCGGGACGAGAAGAGGAAAAGTGGACACAAACGACTGGACGGCGAAGTTGCTGGCTGTTTGATCTCCTGTCGCGGGCGACGGAAGTCACTTCAGGGCAGTCACCGCCACGGACAACGGCCGCTGCAAACTTCCAGAAGGTGTGTCCGGGCAGCTTGCGAGAGGACCTTTATCCGGGGAGCAGGTTCCGGGAACACTCTTAGCCAAAAGCTGCCGGTCTCTGTACTGCTACTCCATGCGGAGTACTTCTAACGTTCGTGTGTGTTTCAAGTTTGGTTCTCGCTGTTCCCATGTTTCTCTCACAACATTGGTTCCGAGTGTACTTCATAACCCACTGGGATTTGATGGAAACGACAAAACAGATTTGTTAGCGCTCTGCTGAACCAACCTTGGAGAAAATTTGTTCCGGTTCTTCTAGTTGATATTTGTTTGCCTAGTTTTCTTTCGGGGGGGGGGGATGATCCTTTAAACCACTGCTAATTGCCGGTCTTAGCGGCTTGGAGCTGGTATATACAATTTGAAGTGTGCCTATGTTGGAGTGTAATAACACATTGGAATATTTTGACCTCCGTTTTTAATTACGTTTGTGTGGATTTATTGTGTGTTATCAGTGTTCGCTAAATTGGTGCGAGCTCAAGTTCTAACTTGTCCTGGAACGTGCGTGCAGTATTTTTCTCTTTTATAGCAAGACCTTGCTCTCCCTGACAATTTAGAGATCATATTTACTGTTCCACCTTGCTCGGCTTGGGCGATGGTTTCCGCTTCCGCTTGCTGCAGAATTGAAACTGCGGGCTTGAAATTCCACGGCTTCGAGGGTTTTTAAGTAAAAACAGACATGATTTAATCTATTTTTGGATGGAGTGCCATATTAAAGATTGTGAATCCTGAGGCTATTCTGCGTCGCTATCGCGACATTCTTATCGTAGGTAATGACTGAACTGAGTAACAAACTTTTACTAAAGGTTGACTATGTGTTTTCAATTTAATTTACGTGCGCTTCAAACTGGTTGTATACGTTTGTTGTAGAAGGCGGTGTGCGATCTCTACAAGTGGTTGTGAGTGTATTTTTTCGTGTGTGTGTGTGTGTGTGTGTGTGTGTAAATTTCTAGTTGTTCCAGAATGTTTAGAGCATCGCCTTTAAGAACTGTGTGTAGAATTTTACACAAATACACACGAAAAAAATATCCAAATGATATTCACAATGAACATACGAATTTGAAAGATAAACATTATGTAGAGAACTTTATTGAAATTTTGCAAAGGGGAAACGGATAGATATAAATCTCACAAACGTAAAACGATTTATCATTTTACAACAATTCGACCACACCCTCTGACCAAAAAAAGACATAATTTAATGTAAACATAAAGCGTCAAAGGAGTAAAAATTGTCTATTCATTAACCAAATAAAGCCAATAAGTAGATAAAACGTGAGTTCAAGATCTTGTCACAATTGAAACATGAACAGGTCCACTTGATAATGGCAGTAGCTGGAACAAGCTTGTAGTAGAACCAACTAGCACAAGCTGAATAAATATTATTGCAGCAAACTTGGATTAATCCTCTATTAAGAAGTCATACCTTCCCCAGATGTTTTTACCTTCTTTAGTTTGTCCTCTACAAACTGATCTCTTATCCACAATAATTCATAATGAATTCTTGGGGAACAAATTTTAAAACTCTTCAATACACAAACAAGTTTCACTAGACCTAACGTAAGGATGCAAGTTCGCAAAAGCTTTAAAATGAACACAATAATCAGATACCATAATAATTACAAATAAAGGAGCGTTACATCGTATTTGTTCCTTTCCTTTATTTGGTGAAGCATGTTATGAAAATAAGACAGCTTTTAAGTAGTCCGGCGACCCACCCGAAAAAGTAATGGAATCGTAATTTGGGATCGACAGCTGTGCAATATTAATAATCTTACCAAAAAACTGAGCGGACGTATAGCCAGTCTATGAAATTTAACCGTCGAGTGGTCGCATCGATTTTTGTAACAACAATGTTCGCGTAGTTGACTCAACGACCCATTGATTTCTTTGGAGACGTTACAAGTTCTGCCTTAATATGTGTGGTATTTAAAAATAAGTTTATATTCCTTTTTAATTATTAGAAATAGAACTTAGCATTTTTTACCTTTATTTCTGTAGCAATCTTGTGGAACGCCGTTACTTCTTGTGTAATACCCTTGGTATATCCGTTTGGACCAGATATAATTTTTATTATATTTTTTGAAAGCATTTTTGTCGTTTTGCCGTCCTTACCAACGAAATAATCGGCACCATCTTCATCTTAATGACGTCGCATTTTCTCGTCGTCAAGCTGTACATGGCCTGTTCCCTCCAAAAGAACTATACATTTTTTTCGTAATTTATGTTACGATCACTAACAATTATTGGTCTTCTTCCCCGTTAGACCAGGCCAATTCAGAACACTTGCTGTCTTCAGAATCTTTATTTACAAACCTTTCAATGCCTCCTGTGATAACCTTTTTTTTTTTTTTTTAAAAAAAAAGAAAAAAAAAAAGGCCCCAAAAATATAAAGTAAAGCATAGTTCCTAGTGAAAGATTTTAATCGAAGATAAAAATGGTGTTCACGATTGCTATAAGGAATATACAAACATTCGCTTGGTTGGCTCTGTACATTAAAACAATAGAACACTGTCAAAAATAAGCTGCAATCGTTGCCAATGTTCGATCGCTACAAATACATCAGCAATACAAGTGACCGACAAGGTCCAACTTAAAGACAGATGACACCGCCAAGACAACAACAACGAGTAATTTGAATTCACAGCGAAAAACCTAGTTGACTCTCGAGGATAGTGACTTGCGATGTGGGTTCACGGACAGTCGTATATTAAATGAATGGTATACGTCGAAAGAGCGTCTAAAACCAACGGGTTTCATAAGTATAATGAACGGTAATAATCTGAGTTAATTTACGTTTCTGCGTTCTCAAGCCGTCGCTCGGATACCTGTAATGTAACTAGACAGCGAGCACTGCCACCGACCCGGTTCAAACTTTGAACATGGCTGTGCAGAATTATAAATTTTTTCCGATTTTTCTGATATTTGGAACACCTTCTGCGATATTTTGCGAAGTAAATGAATGACAAAGAATAGTGCGTAAGTTGGCAGGTAAAATTTTACTTACGGCATTGGAGGCGTAGTGTGCTAATGTTTGCAACGAAGGCTCTTCGGATACTCAAATAGATTAAGGGGAATAATTATTTTATGCTGTTCCTGCTCTGTGGTTGACAGATTCCTCTATATGCCCTTCTCCGATCAGTAAATTAATGATACTCCTAAAGCAAATACAACTTTTATATATGCCCAGACGTCATGGACGGGTTTCCGAGCGACAGCTTGAAAACAAAGAAACGGTAATAACGCCATGATCATAACTTTTGAAAGCAGTATTATACTAAATAAATCCGTTTGTTTATAGAAGCTCTTTCGGTAATAACATCGAAAATTCGATTGTCCGTCGTCAGATTTTATCTTGATTTTTTTTCGAACACAAGAAGTCCAGGAAAATGCCAAAACAAGTTTATGTTTAATTTCAATATTCGTACAAAAAATACGGTAGTAATACCAAAAAAAGCCGTTTGTAATATAATTGTAATTGCAAACAAACCGTTCATCTGACACGAAAATTTGTTGTTGTTTGTACAGCTTATGGGACTTAACTACGGGGTCATCAGTCCCTAAACTTACAAACTACTTTATGAACTACTTACGAACTAGGACGGCACAAATATCCATGCCCGAGGGGGGATTCGAACCCCCGACCGTAGTGGCCGTGCTGACCGTGACTGGAGCGCCTCAGTCACCTCGGCCACCGCGGCCAGCACACGAAAATTTAATAGCCTAATTGGTAGAGAGGAAAATTCTCTACAACTTCGTTCTATTTTTTTTTTTTTTTTTCATATCTCGTATCGTTTGAGAGATATTTGCAAAAATAACGGAGTTTTGACACCCTCCATTGAATTAACGAAAACCAGCCGTTCGCAGATGTCACGTGACATTCCTCGCCCAGAACTCTCTGAGGCATACGCCATCTTGCGTTGCGTATTTGAAGATTTTCTTATTGTAACTTAAACGTTGTCATTTCAAAGCAATGGTGCACTGAAGAATTAACAAAAACACGTTGTTCTTCGTACAATAAATGATAATCTAGTGTCTATAAATGCCATATTAGCATCACTTAACAACGGCCAGCAATAGTATGAGATTAAAGGACTCGTCTTGTAGTTGATAGCCGTAGCGTAGTGGGCAAGGTGTTGGACTCAGACTGCTAAAGGTCGGTGGTTCGGAACCCGCAGCTACCTAATAATTTCTTTTTTCCTGAAAGGATTTTGGACACTCTTATTAATTTTTTATTGTTTAGATTATTATTTTGGTCCAAAATGTTTGAGAAAATTTATGAAACTACAAATCTAAAGTGGACCGTAAAACACGTCAGTGTGATTTTTTTTTTTATGCCGAAACTTTCCCTACTTTCTGAATAGTCCTCGTAGAACGTGCAGGCAATATGTGGTGCAGATCGGTGACCCACATGTGAGACCCCCTCCTTGTCAGTCAACAAGTACGACCGGTCGAGGCTTAAACTCGTCGGTCGCGCCTCCGTGTGGCCACAGAATAGGAAGCATACAGAAGGGAAAGCTGGGGGCGGCGCCTTTGATCTGTATGTTACCAAGCGTTGCGCTCGACGCCATATTGAAAAGCAGTAAACGCGGAACTATAGCCACTTAGTACTTTGGCTGGAAATTGAGTTTTTACGAACTGCAGCTAATCTCACAGACTTTTACGAAAGGAAACGGCTTTCATCTATTTTGCGCCATCTTCTTGCACCTAATTGTAATCGAACGAAAAAAAAAATAAAATAAAATAAAAAATAAAAAAATAAAATAAAAAAAAAATAAAAAAAGAAAAAAAACAGGCCTAAATTTTCGTACAATTACGAAAATGTACAGTGGAATCGAATCGATGATCGTTTTATTTGGTGCTTATCTCTAGAAAAATTCCAAATAACGTGGAGGTGTGTGGGAAATTAGTTATAAACAAGAAAGTGACTTTATAACTGCCAGGTTTTATTTGACACGAATAAATTCGCACAAAATATTGAGTCAGACTTAGCAGTACAACGTGATTACACAGAACTAATGACGTCTGGGCATATATAAAAGTTGTATTTGCTTTAGGAGTATCATTAATTTACTGATCGGAGAAGGGCATATAGAGGAATCTGTCAACCACAGAGCAGGAACAGCATAAAATAATTATTCCCCTTAATCTATTTGAGTATCCGAAGAGCCTTCGTTGCAAACATTAGCACACTACGCCTCCAATGCCGTAAGTAAAATTTTACCTGCCAACTTACGCACTATTCTTTGTCATTCATTTTATATTATCCCCTGCAACGTTAAACTTATAAAATATAAATGTACTTCAACATTTCAATGCTGTTGAACTGCTGCAGCAACAGTGAGAGTTATCGTCAAGAGAAGAAGCAAGGGTACTTTTAATAATTACGCACACATTACTCCATTCGAAACTGATAACATTTAACTTTCACTACACACTTACTGCTCAGCATCTTTTGGGAAGGTGAAGAAACTTATATCCTTATTTGTATTCGAGTTATTGTGGCAATTAGGTGCTGAACGCCATCGGCCGCCTTTTCTTTTATTGAAGCTCATAATAAAAACGGAACAGCTCCAACTACTGACACACAGTTCTTTCTTTTCACTGCTCTGTACCAAATACTTGTTTACTTTTATGCGATTCAGGCAGTTAAAATACAGAATTAACAAACAAAGACGGCTCATTACCACGCCACAGAGTAGGGAGTGATCACACGTTTACTGCTTTTCAAGATGGCTGATTCCGCGCATGCGCACTAAATTTTGGACGACAGACTGCAGCGGGAGTTTCCTTTCTGTATACTCCTTATTCTGTGGCGTGGCCCTGCGCAACTGTCCCTCCCGGCGTAATGTTGGACATAGTGTAGTGTGGGAGCAGACGCCCGGCGGCCCGCGTGCCACTTGGTGGCTATCGGCAGTCCCGGTGCGGCGTCGCGGTCGGTTCCGCGTGCGGTCTGTCACGACCGCGACCGCGACCTCCTCCAGATAAGCGGAACCGGCTCCACTGGCCTGCCGGTCAGCCGGCGCCCCACACCAGAGGAGCGCTAGTGGCGTCGGCGCCGTTACCTTCTGCCGCCTGACAGCCGCACCACCCGTACACACACTACTGTACTGTACTCATCGCCAGGGATTCGGGTCACCGCGCTGACCGAGGGGGCGGACACCGCACATCGTCCCAACTGCAGGAAAACCGCACTGGCCTGTTTTACGACGCACTTTTTATTTTGAGAAGTTTTTGCAGACATATCGGACAAAAATAATGTGAATAATATAAAGTCTTTATATACAGGGTGTCCCACTCAACTGTTTTGTGGTGTCGCACAAGTCTAAAGTGCGCGCTACCTACTTTCGCCGCGCGCCGCCATGCACGCACGGCGCGGCGTTCTTACGACGTCAGCCACGAGCGCCCTCTGCTACAACTCCTCTCGTGGCCACCACTGGACTGCTTCTTTCACTTAAGACTGAGATAGGAACCAGTTAACACTTCGGAATCAGACAGGCACCAGTGAAGACTTGGCTATCGGACAGGCTCTAGGCAGGCCTCTAGCTCAACTATGTATCAGCATTCTGCAGTACTGAGCTATGTAAAAGTTAAGTAATACTAAGTCTCTAAGAAATATATATCTCGTTCTAATTTACTCCAGTGTTTCTAGTTTCTGCTGTCCCACTGGATGGTCACCTCCTACCTGCACAAGCGTGCATCCTTTATTCCTGTGTCGGTCTCCTTCTACTCGGCCACCGACACCTACGAGACACAAAAGCGCCGACGAGGCTGGGACACAAAATGTTTCACCCCAGATATCTCTGAAACTACAAGAGATATTGAACAACGACCTTCACGGTCATGAGACAGCTTAGAACTTGGCAGGCAGGCAGGCAAGCGCGCACGCGCACACGCACGCACACACACACACACACACACACACACACACACACACACACACACACACGGCAGAGTTGTGGTTCTGATTTTATGAATGAGTGTGTTCTATGGTGATGAAGGCTCTGACCGAAAACTATAAATTGCGCGTGTGTGTGAAATTGCCTTTTCTACATACCTGTCTGCCATTAGGCGAAATACTTTGCGGTGAGTTGCAAGCTATGCGCATTTTACATTATGTATAGGATAATTAGTAGACTATTGGAATTATAATTTCATCTACGAAGTATTCCCCCTCCACTGCTGCCTTCAGCGACGGTTCAACTTTTTCTTCATAACAATAACACCTTATCGTGCAAGTTTTCAATTCTTTCATTGTCTACTGTTCTCAGTGGCTTTTGTTGTTAAACGTCGTTCTTTGACAATTCTTATGAATGTTTAAAATTCTTCGTTGGTTGACCCGGGGTCCATATTTTAGATCCGTATAGTGTTGCTCTCCAAATGTACACATACTCACACCATCTTGTAACCGAATTCTCTTAACTGGCGCGACCATTTGTCGAAGACAAGTGTATCTCCTTGTGCCGTCATCGTCATGAGTATGTTGTATAATTTTGTATCCTACAAAACAAATTTTTTTAACTCTGATTAGGTTGGCTTTTCAATTAAAATGTTAAGCACGATTTCTTTTCTTCTGCTACGCTTCGCCAATTATGTAAGGACATACGGTGGTATTTCTAATTATTCTCATCGTCTTCCCGTGGCTCGATACAAATATTAACTGCTGTCGCAGTACATTTAGTACTTTTTTGTAAAGAAAATGTCGTTCTCATTTCACTTGATCATCCGCGTTCTTGAACAGCGGTCAGTATTTGGTTACAGCCGAGTGTCGCATTACAATTACTAGAGAAACAGTGAAACGCAGTGTTCAGAGGTTAGAAAGTTCCTCGTTTAGTATCTCACTCTGCTGTTATTTCACTGAGCTAATGAAGCGTGTAGGCAGTAATTATGTTTTCACACAAATGAACTGTGGGAAAGTTTCGGCATAGCCGTTGCAGAAATACCGGTAATTTCCACGGCTGGTATCGTAGTTCTCAAACAAAAGAATTCAACAGTGTTTCGTAATATAAAACTACTTGATTTGTGTAGACTGAACGTGAAACAGATTGCTGTGTTATTTGAAAATTCGTGAATTCATACTCAAATCTTTATATATATGTTTGTATGGCATACAAATCCACAGTTTTGTTCCAGTCTTTATGAAAATTTGCGCACTTGACCTTCAATAGAGAAAGGTCACTGTCTATATAAAATTTCTGCTGTACCTGGGGGGGGGGGGGGAGGGGTACTTTACAACTGAGCTAGGATTTGCGCCATAGAAAAAGAGAATTGTGGACAAATTAAACGTAAATATATTAAATACAAATATAACCAAATACAATTTTCTTCTTTATATATGAAGCAGAATGTTCGTATGTGTGTGTGTGTGTGTGTGTGTGTGTGTAAGTTTTGCATGCGAATCTACAGTTTTGTTCCAATCTTCATGAAATTTTACTCACGTAAGCTTCAATCCACGAGGACGGTCGCCGTAAGTGTAACGATTACGTACAAGACATAGTTCACGAGATATCACATCATAAACAATGCGTTGCAAGAAAAACTGCTACATCATGCAACAATGTTTCACTTTTCCTCCTAAACCACTGGACCGATTTCAACCAAATTTGATACACACTATCCTTACCGTGAAGTAACAGTTGCTGCAGACTTAAGAATCACACACAACACATAGTTCAGGAGATATGACGTCATTAACAATAGGAATCGCAAAAAACTGCCACATAATGCGACGAGATTTTATTAATATACAATATGAGAATGAGAGTACTTAGCGACTTGCAACAAACTTCAAACATAATTTCAAACCTTTACTGAACTATTTCTCGCTAACAACTACAACAAAATGATGAAAAGGAAAAATGTTTCTCGCTTAACACTTTTCCGCTATTCATGGACTAGAACGACGGGATCCAGTACGACGTTACAATTTATAATTTTCACAGTACAGATTGTTCTAGTGGGACATTTTACACAGTATACACACCGTCTGTTGAATGTACCTTCGAAACTATATCACAGTACGACACATAATTCATGAGGTGAGCATATATACAGTAACGTTCCTGGAAAACTGCCCCATCACCACCAAGTTTTAATCTATTACTTCTTTACTACTTATTGTATTCCCAAGAAATTTTACAGACATACAGCACTTATACAAATGAATATAGACCTGAAAAATTATACAGTTGTATAATTCAGTAAATATGAGATGGTACGAATATTGTCATTTGTATTTTAACTACTATCTTTATTTGTTTGGGTACTGCACTTATAATTTTGTACATTATGCATGACAGCCTTTCTTATATTCTCAAATAATGATTTTAGAAAAAATAAGAGAGAGAGAGAGAGAGAGAGAGAGAGAGAGAGAGAGAGAGAGAGAGAGAGAGAGAGAGAGAGAAGGGATAGGAGAAATACTAACTCAAGGCAGGAATACATAAATAAATACCCGGGCAAAGCTGAGTTTTCAGCTAGTAATGAAATAATAAAAATACGCAAATCAATACCGCCATTTGCCTGTTTTGTCCTAACAGTTTCTTCATCGAATGGAGAATTGTTCTTATGATCGAAAACAGATTTCAAAAATTATCAAATGTTTGTAAATCTATCGGACCAAACTGCGTCGTCATCAGTCCATAGCTTACAAACTACTTAAACTAAGGTAAAATAACCTAAGGACAACACATACATAAACCCATGCCCCAGGGAGGACTCGAATCTCCGACGGCGAGCAACCGCGCGCTCCGTAGCGAGGCGCCTTAGACCGCTCGGCTACTTCACCGCGGCGAAAACAGATTTAGGTGTTCCTTTTCCCCGCCAGCTATTAGAGAATAGAACTATAGAGAAATATAAAAGTGGTTCGATGACCTCTGCCGTGCACTTGCAGAATATCCGTGTAGATGTGGGTTGGACAGTGACAAGTGTAGAAATCAATTATGTGAATTAAATAAACTGGTGAGTTGCTGTATATAGAATGTTTAATTTTGGAACCTAGAATTCCACGATGGAGCGTAGAATGGGTTTCAGAAATAGTACTCGATGCTGACAGACTAGCCCCAACAAGCGGTAACCTGTAAATGGTATAGTCCGAAACCTATGTATGTGTAATTAATCATCGTATACAGAGCAAGTGTTGAGCGGCTTATTCAACGCTGAAAGAAAAAGAGGACATCTGTTTGTTTCAGGGACCAAATGGCTGAGGTCATCGGTTCCTAGACTTACAAACCACTTAAACCAACTTAAGCTAAGGAAACGCCACACCCATGTCCGAGGGAGGAGTCTAACCTCAGCCGCGCGGCGCTTTTCAAAAATTTCAAATGTTTGTAATTCTTATGGGACCAAACTACGTTGGTCATCAGACCCTAGACTTACGGTACAAACTACTTAAACTAAGTTAAACTAACCTAAGGACAACACACACATCCATGCCCGAGGGAGGATTCGAACCTCCGACGCGGGAGGCCGCGCGATCCGTAACGTGGCGCTCCAGACCGCTCGGCTACTCCCGCCCGGCCCGGCGCTATTCAATTTATATAATGTCGAATATAGGTTCCCACAAAAACATCCGCGCGGTTTGTTTCATCCTGCAAATTGAGAACAGAGGGGCAATTATTACGTTTTGTGAGTGACAATGTTACAGGCAAGGTGAACGAGTTCCGTGCACGCAGATAACGCAAGCGGAGCAGAAAAACCTCGAGCGAGGCATTTCTTATCTTCTTCTCGACAGCTAGTGTGCTTGTATAGTGCTATTAGTCATCGGAAAACATCGTGCATTAATAACGAAATTGATCCGTTGGGCAGTTTTCAAGGCTGCTCGATTTTCAGAATCAGATGGCTCTTGTGCGCCGCTAATGACTGAAGCCATTTCCCACTAAATGAACGTGTTTGTCGGCCTAAGAATTATATATAACCTGCGGTAAAACCCACGAAGAAAGCGCCAGAGCTAACATAATGCTGCAACTGTCAACGAGAAGCTGTGGAGGTGATAACGCTCTGTTACTTACTATCACGTCCTTTCAGCAGATAACTCGGCCTCGATAACATTGCACTTCACTTCCAGCAGAAATAAGCGGTGTGTAACGTTGTGTGGAAAAGGAGTTCACTAGCTGGCGTCAATAGATCCTTGCTCCCCTTCGGCGGGTTTGTTTTGTGTACGAAGCGTTGTCGGGAGTGGTTAAGAGGTCAGTAGCGACTCATTGGCCCAGGCTAGACAGGCGAGACCGATCGTCAATAGACACAGCAGTCAGCAGCGCAACCACCGACCGCGGCCTTTACGCGATCAGACACGCTCGCTGCGAATAATTCCCTGCTGAGTCAGCGATATCTTTTCAAGGAAACGACAGGCAAACACCACTAAATACGGCAAACTTTCTGAATTCCACAGCCAACATTGCCCTTTTGCAGCCCTGAGACAATTTTCTTTCGTGTTCCGAAAAGATAGGAGACCTTGAAAGACAGGAGTTACGAAGTTGATATTCTTGGGGAAATTGCTTTAGTATGCTCTACAGAAATTACTGGCATTATCAATCAAGTCTGTCCGCGCTTTCAGAGACAATCTATTTGCACCAGAACGACCCCAGGAAGTGACGTCAAAATGACGTAACCGGCGCTCCCGTGAAACATCCCGAGGTTTGTTCGGATGCAAGCTGTGTCCTGCCAGAGACGCCATTTCAAAAATTGTTCAAATGTGTGTATAGTTTATGGGACTGAACTACGGGGTCATCAGTCCCTAAACTTAAAAACTACTTATGAACTACTTACGAACTAGGACGGCACAAATATCCATGCCCGAGGGGGGATTCGAACCCCCGACCGTAGTGGCCGTGCAGACCGTGACTGGAGCGCCTTAGTCCCCTCGGCCACCGCGACCGGCAGACGCCATTTTCCATCTTATATTGTCATCCTTATAGCTCGCTTGTTGCTATTTCAAAGTAACGGCAGACTGAAGAGGTACAGATCACGCACTTAAACGTGGCCCCTGAGCGGAAAATGTTGGGAACTGAAGCTTGCATTCAGCTCGTAGCGCATTGTCTGTTATAACAAGCCCCGCCTTTCTTCCAGTGCCGCCAGCATACGGCCTTTAGCTTACTAATTTAAAAGAAACAACATGTAAGGGGTTAAAGCGCCACAGATGAAACAGGAAATTAAGTATCATTTTAATGTTTAGGAATAAAAGACTGGAATGTATATCTATGAAATATTAATATTTTAAGCGTCTTAATATGCGGGTATAGCAATGCTTCCTGCCTCTTTTTATTGTAACTGAACAACAATCGGAATTAACATTCTTGACACCACTTTCAAGGGCAGGCCTCCTTTTTCTAAAAGAAGTCGTCGGGGTATGTAGAATTATTTTAGCAAATAACAAAGTGGAAGACAATAATAAATACCAAGCACAAATCAACAATAAATTGACGATGTCTACCGTGTACAACGCTGTTACGAGGTAAGGTTGGCAGAGTGCATAAACATTCCGTAGTGACACAAACTCAGCCGACTTCCGCCGATTACAGAGGGGCCACGAGAAAGTGCGTGGCCTGTACCAAAAACGCGTCGTAGTATGATTAATTGTAAGCTATTCAAGAAATGCCATATTGGCTGGTAACCCCTGAAACTGTTGGTGAACGCTTCAGATAGGGTGCTTCATGTAGAGCAGTGGATAAACGCCTGAAGATGAACAGCCGGCCGCAGTGGCCGAGCGGTCTGCGGCGCGCCAGTCACAGGCTGCACGGCCGCTGCGATCGGGGATTCGAATACTCCCTCGGTCATGGGTGTTTGTGTTGTCCTTAGCGTAAGTTAGTTTAAGTCAGTCAAGTAATTTGTGTGTGTGGGCGATGGTTCGTTTCTCGCTTCCGACAATGTTTTTATTTCTCACCTTGACTCCCAAAGGTTCTTTGACACATTAATTAAAATGTTCAAATGTTTGTAGAGCTTATGGGACTTAACTACGGGGTCATCAGTCCCTTAACCTACAAACTACTTATGAACTAGCTTATACTAAAGACGGCACAAACATCCACGCCCGAGGGGGAATTCGAACCCCCGACCGGATTTTTGGAAAATCTATCGGAAAATATCAGAATTTGAGAAAAACGTAAAGTAGGCATCCAGCTAGGATTATTATCTAGATTCTCCAACAATCAGATTATTCATTCGCTACTCGCCTAGCGACCAAAGACGCTAAAACACCAAGGAGGTTAGAATAAAGGGAGAAGGCGTTATGCAGGTAAGTTCAAAACAGCCAGACAGATTTAACATGAAACGTTATTTCTTTACAAGCCCATCCGTATTATTCTTACCTCCATGGTGTTATCAGTGATCTTTGGAACGTTGCAAAGATAGAATTGATGACAGCGTACACAGCGCTTGGCGGTAAATCGAGAAAGAAATTCTTAACCACGACCTGTTATGACTCTGGAACAATGGGTAGAGTCGACTTCGACTCGCTCAGTTGCAGCTATTGCACAAAATAATTTGGATCGTTGACAAAACAGACGGCCACATGTGACGATTTGAACTGAACGTTTGGTGGTGAGTTACGATCCCAGTAGTCAATTAAACAACGGATGCATCAGCTGGTTTCGGAAAAATGAACAATGTCAATATTGCAATGCAATTCGCAAAGTATTACCAGGCTCATAAATAAATAATTTGCCTTCATTTTATAGGTTCAAGGACAAATCCACCATTGTCCAGGAGCATTGTAGTCGCCAGCAAATAATGATTACAAATTTTTTTAAATTTACTTTCTCTGAAATTCTGAAGATGAAAGAGCCGGGGGGCGGGGAAAGAAAGAGAGGGTTCACAGAGAGAGGAAAAGGGAGATGGCCTAAATTAAATCAGTGCCCGATCAACGCCGGGTTTTCAGCTAGTCTATGTATAAAATTACCTGAATCAGCAGTACATTTACAACAATTATTACAGTGTGTCTGCAGTTTACGTGCAAGTAGTTCAGGGACAATGTCTACAATTCGTTGTTCCATATTGCACATGTTCATTAAATAGAACAAACGCACTCTTAAGAGAAAGCGCTAGTACACGTAAATAAGTCGAAACATCGCTGAATGTAAACTGTACTTAATAATAGTGGAAGAAAACTTTTAGGAGTCAAGATAAAAAAATTAAAGTCGTCGGGAGCGGGAGGCGAACCATAGCCTGTGCTCATCAGGTCCACTTCGCTACAACAATCATATAAATCAGGCGTCTGTTTCTTATAACACCTAATAAATATGGCATTTATTGACTCTAGTTTACAATTAATCTATTAAGAACGACGTGTCTTTGGTACCTCTTCAGTGTACCGTTACTTTGAAATAGCAACACGGGAGTTGTAACGAGAAAATTGTGAAAATACGAAAGGGAAAATGGCGTCTCTGCAGGACAGAGGTTACGATGTTTGACAGGAGCGGTTGGCTACGTAATTTTGACGACACTTCCTTGGCTCGTTCGGGTGCAAATAGCCTCTCCCATATACGAATGTCATTGCAGGGCAGATCTGCGTCCTGGCGCAACAGTGTGTGGTACCTCATTTATGATTTTTCATCTAATTAAAATGACTGTACGAACGATATTTAACATTTCTGTAAAAGTGGCACAGACCCATACAGTATAATCGTCATAAAAATTTAATGATGATAGTTACAACAAAATCTGTAATACAGTATCCGTTTGTCCAAGATTGTAATACAAAAGGGCATGACGCCACACTATCGCCCACTTCTTTGTCTCTTCGAGTTCTGAATGTAAGTTCCTATGTACCTAATGTAATTTTTGTCTTAAAAATCATACATGTAAACTTATTATTGTATAATGAAATTATCTGAATAACTCTCCAGACATTTTCAGGTAATTATCTACGTAAATAGTATCTACTCACAGATACTATTCAACATGTGAGGCGAATACGAAGGTTGGAACCTTAAATAGTGGCAACTATTTACTCACGATCGATACAAAAGCGTTACAAGTTTGCCCCTGTTACTGTCCATAGTTTTCACCAGCGTTGTGTAGATCCCGTTGCCAGTCATGTGGAAGGCGTAGTATACCGTTAGCAGAGCCTGTTCTGTCGATGGTGCGAATGGAGCGGTCTACTACCTGTCGAATCTCTAGAACGGTTCTGAAGCGAATGCCACAAAGTGGTTGCTTCATCTTCGGAATCAAAAGTCATAAGCACTGAAGTCCGTGGAGTATGGTGTATGGTACAGTACTTTCCAGTCCTATCGACCGAATAGAGCAGCCACAGATTGAGCTGTATGCGCCCGCGCATTGTCGTGCAAAATGATGGGTAGGTTGAGCAGAAAGTGTTGCCGCATATTTCACAACCGAGCTAGGTGGCGCAATGGTAAGACACTGGATTCGCATTCGGGAGAATGGTGGTTCAAATCCACCTTCGTCCATCTATATTTTCCGCGATTTCTGTAAATCATATCGGGCAAATGCCGGGATGGTTCCTATCAGAGGGCACGGCCGACTACCTCCCACATCCTTCGCCGGAAATACAAGCGTAAACCCCTAGTTGCTTCGTTTTTGCTTCTTTCACAGAGCTTAAGTTCCTGTGACTTTGATATTATTCCGAAGATGAAGGAACCACTTTGTGGCATTCGCTTCAGAAGTGTTCCAGAGATTCGACAGGCAGTAGACCGCTCCATTCGCACCAGCAACAGAACAGGCTAACGGTAAACTACGCCTTCCGAATCGTTGATAACTGGTTCTGCATAACGCTGGTGATAACTATGAACGACAGTAACAGGTGCAAGCATGTAACGCTTTTGTATCGGTTGTGAATAAATAGTTGCCACTGTTTCAGTTCCAACTCTCGTATTTTATGCTTCTTGTCAATGCGTCCACTACTCATCTCACAATTAACCGCAACATAATACAGGTCATTTATTAATTTATATAGTCACGCAAAATATAGGCATAGGATAACATTCGGCACTGCAAACATTTATAAGGGATTGTAGTTAAAGCGTACACGAGAACGTCGTGTATTGCTAACCGATACTTTCATTATTTTACAATTGATCGGCTACAAGTACTGGGGTAATATTCATTGAAGAAACAGGGAAAGCAATAATGTTGACCGCATATTTAAACGCCTTTTTTTTTTTTTTTTTTGCAGAGACATGGTTTTTCAATGGCTCCATAGAAAAACAAACTTGATTGATATAGTGCAAATAGCTTCTTTTCATCACACAGTCCATTAGCGAAGCAAAAATATTTGTCGCTGGACAAAGTCGAATCCGCGACCCATTCAATACACGTCCGACCTCTTACCGCTGAACCAAACACCGTTTCCTAAACACACACAGGGACTACAGATAGGGTGCATATGTTAATAGATCTATATCTAAATTCCTTTTTCTTCCTAATCGCTTGCCCATGTGGAGTTCCCCATAAATTTGTCGATGACGAGCCGGTTTCCTCTCCTTGTTAGTTACACCTGATCGGTTTTCATGGACCATCTTCCGAGTTGCGCGGGATGTTAGTCGAAACAAAATACTTGGAAACATTCTGTATATTTCTATCAACGAAATAAATAAATGCTTTCCATCGCGTATGTCAATATCGACACAACAACAAAGCAAAATCCGCATGAGGATCTTTTATTACAGCTTTTTCATGCAGGTGATACAGTTGTCCGAGAAGGAAGAGCAGGCAAGCAAGGACAACTTGTTTAAAGGATAAGAACTCCCCTCCAGTAAAAAAAAATTCTGGTGTTCATATGTTTTAGCACTGACAATAATAGATTACCATCTAGTTAACGGAGCCTTCTATAATGCTGTTAAGACAAATAAATTGCTTATTAAGAAAGCATTTTTACTACAGTGTTATGTAAATGTCATTCACAGAGAATAATACTTAATCGTATGTCGTGAACGCTTTTCAGGGAGAAAATTTCGTGCCATTTACAAAGACCAGATTATTTAAACTGTGGATGAAGTTTCAAGAAATGCGGACGCCGCTTAAAGCGGAGGAAACTGTAAATTGATTTAAATTAGTTGGGACTTAAAGTTTGGAACTGCGTTGTTCTCGCGACAAGATGTCTGCAAAAACGGCCGGAGCGCTCCTTCTCCGACTCTGCGGATAATTGCTTTAAAGTCTTCAACGACAATCACGTTTCTGAATTTTACGCATGGTATAGTTCTCTACAGCGACTACGTACTACAAAAATTTTCTTTTAATTAGGATCAGGCATTAGTACTTCTATTGACTTCAGATTTAATACGTTATAGAGCTAAAACCAGTGACACCATTGAAATTCTTTTGTTTCTCTGTTGATAACTCTAATATCTTTCTCAACAACTCATCACTGCTATAAATACATTGTATATCGATGTAAAGTTCTTAGTACTAGCTCTTCCCCCGGCCTGTTTTGCAATACTCGCATTAGAATGCAACTTTGTGTCAATCAGTCTATAACTTCCTGAGATTTGGTATGAAAAGAAACGGACAAAAATTTAAATGTTCCTAGTTGGAATAACATTCTTGATCGATTACTTGATTTTGATACAATTTTACATTTATATAGTTTTGTTAATAATGCGTTAGCGGTTTGAATTGCGAATAGCTTTAATTGTAAGTAATTATTTTAAAGAACGACATTCCTGACGCGGAAGTATTTCACAAATTGAAATATTTTCGGCGTATTTCCTGAACTCTTTGCCGTAAATTTATATAAATTGACGTCACATTTAATAATGTATGCCAATACTGCATGTAAAAATGTTACGGTTATTTGGAAGAATCCATGTAGGCCTATCTCTAAGTGTATCACGAAGCTGCGATCGCTATATATCGAACGGTACAGAGTCGAAGCAGATGAATACGAGACTGTTGAAGCGGAAAATGTGACAACACAAATATTTTGTTATGAAATATTCGTTTACGAGTGCAATTACTTTTAATGAGTGTTTCTGAACGGGAGATTTTGGCGGTACAAGACCTCACGTACTAAATAATAAAGAAATAAAAAACTTCTTTCATCTATACCTAACTTCCTTAAGGCTACGCTACAGATAACTTTTTTAAGTGAAAGTTCGGATGTCTCCATCCTTCTTTCAGACTATTCTTTACTACACTAAATGTTAGGTATAGGTTACACAAGACGTTTTTTTTTTAGTACGTGAGGACGCGTAGCGCCCGCATCTCCGGTTCAGAACCGCTCAGTAAAAGTAATTGCACTCGTAATGCGAATATTTCACAACAAAACATTTGCGTTGTCACGCGATTGTCCATTGCCTAAATTTAACATTTTGTGTCGTACTGTCATCTCAATACCTCCACAGTACATCGTTCGATATAATCAATGGCAACTTCGAGATACACGGTTGCTTCCAAAATAGCAAATGTTAGGAATTGCGATGGTGGTAACGCAGTAATTTGTACATTAGAACGTCATACATGCAGCCACAGTTATTTCTATTTCTATTTATTCTATTTCTTGTTGACTGCCAACGAGAATAATTTTCGTAAAGGTCTAAAATTAAGATGTACATTTTGTTGCTCTCAAAGAACAGTGGATGCATAAATTTGGATGTTTCGGCACAGTTGATCGAATTGTTCGTGAAGTAATATGTTCGGAACTATTTTCCGTACTACTTTACATTTTGGGCTAGGAACCTTCGCCGACGTTCGAAGAATAATTCACCAACGTTTCATCGCAATCGGATGAATGATTGACGAATGTTCCGGGCACTATCATACAAACTCTCTCTCTCTCTCTCTCTCTCTCTCTCTCTCTCTCTCTCACACACACACACACACACACACATATATATATATATATATATATATATATATATATATATATATATATATATGTGCGCTTCGTATTGTGCAGCGTTTTTGTCAATATGAAATAGTATTAGTATTGCCTGTGTTGGAAATTCGACGAATTGCTTTACAGAGTAAATAATCTCCTAATTTATTTTATCATTACGAATGGCCATATTCCTATTACTTCTTCTAAGTAAAAATTGTCTGTCTAGCTCTGCGTCTTTGACCCGTTAGCGTTCTTCTTCTACGCCTGTAGCTTTACATTAACTATTTTTACTAAAATTATATCTGCGACGCTTGTCGCTTGCGTATCCGTTCTCACTTCAATTATACCTCTGACTTCACGTTTTGCGATTATTAACTTTTTCACCCGGCCTGAATAGAAAACGAAAGCGCTCTTCGTCTTTCTGTTCTGCTCTTGTATCGATCGGACGCCGCTTCTTACTTTCTGTGCGGAATATGTAAGTGTGAGATTTATTCATTATTGTTGTAATAAACCCCCAGTTTTAATTCAAAATGACCTCCTCCTATGTCCAATAATTTCTTATTCGTAGTTTTCAGCAAGTTGCGGTCAATCGTAAAGAGATGCTTGGTCTTCATTATGATTCGTTTCGCGATTGCATGAGCTAGGTTCAAACTTTTTCCTACAGTCAATTTATATTGATTTAATTTTTCAGAACCTGCAGTTAATGTTTCCATTCAACGAAGTCCGATATTTTGTGATTTTATTCCCCTATTGTGCCAGTAACTTAATGCTACAAAAAATGTTCAAATGTTTGTTAAGCTTATGGGACTTAACTACGAGGTCATCAGTCCCTAAACTTACAAACTACTTATGAACTACTTACGAACTAGGACGGCACAAATATCCATGCCCGAGGGGGGATTCGAACCCCCGACCGTAGTGCCGTGCTGACCGTGACTGGAGCGCCTCAGTCACCTCGGCCACCGCGGCCGGCCTAACTTAATGCTACCGTGAAAATTTCTTACGCGAAGCGTAAGATAACCAGGCATCGATTTACGGCGGATAGTTTAATTTCGTTCCCTATTACAGCACAAAACAATGTCTACAGTTGATCCACGCCTTTCTTTCGTAGAGGTGGTTTTACTTATTGTCTTAATTTCAACAATACCGCTATTTTTAGCACCTATAAGATCCTTGCTCTGGTCTGACATAATCTTAAAAAATATTAATTCCTGCAGGTATTCCTAAGTTCATTCAATTCCAAAATACGAAAGCAACACTACAAGCCTATGACAATAACGGCTCTCGTATAAGAAGGGAAGGAGGAAGTAGCTATTCAGAAATGTAATTAAAAATTTAGAACTTAACTGAATTCTCCGGTAGCAGCAGCAAAGTTATTCATTAATGACAATAAGCAAAATAGCGACAAAACAACGAAATTTTTATTTCAACTGCGACCTGTTAGTTCCACCGATTATACTGCTAGATGGCTGTCGTGTAAGACGACTGCTAACAATATGGTCGACCTCGTAGTTCCACCGTTCTACTACTAGATGGCTCTCACGTTAAAAGTTTTACTTTATTTAATCACTCTTGGCACGATTTTTGTTTTGTGCACGTCTATGGCTAAGCGCCTTTCGAATTATATACGTTTCATTGCCCCCCACGTCTAATATGATGAATGGACACCCACTATCTGCAACAAAAATTACCAAAGAACATTGAAATTAACATATAAGAAAGAGTTCTAAAAGTGTAAATGAACCTGCGAATGAGCTGTTTTTAATTCTCGTTATAGCCAGAGGTTCAGTTTTTAGTGTCACAGGCGAAATTTTCGCGTAGGTAATAGTTTTTTTTGCATCCCATCCTCGTCGCCACTTTTGTGTCCCAGCCTCGTCGTAGGTGTCGGTGGCCGAGTGGAATGAGACCGACACGCTGGTGCAGGTACGGAGGGGAGCAGCCAGAAACTATAAACACTCGAGTAAATTAGAAAGAGATATATATTGCACAGAATGTAACAATACTTAACTTTTACATAGTACTGCAGAATGTTGATACATAGTTGTTAGAGGCCTGCCTAGTGCCTGTACAATAGCAAAGTCTTCACTGGTGCCTATCTGATTACGAAGGTCCTAACTGGTTGCTATCTCAGTCCGAAGTGGCCGATGTCCTTCAGTGGTGGCCACGAGCGGCGTTGTCGCAGAGGGCGCTCGTGGCTGTCGTCGTGAGAACGCCGCGCCGTGCGTGCATGGCGGCGCGCGACGAAAGTAAGTGGCGCGCACTTTGTACTTGTGCGATACCACAGTTTTCTTTCTTGAGAATTGGCAGGAACAACGCTTTGCGCAGTGGAGTGAGAACACAACGGGTGCCGACAATGTGAGGTTACAACCGGTGTGTTGCTAGCAGGAACGGTCGCTGCCCATTAAATGTAAAACACCAGCTAATTTAACGGATCATAATTTTATGATCTCATATACGCCCAGGCTTAGGAAACTTAGTGTCCGAGAAGGGGCTAAGCCATTATAATTCTGACGATTTTACGTAATTATAAATGAGCCTATGAAATGTAAAGATCAGTTATCTCTCTCGTAAAATAAGATGTCAACCCATGCCAAAAACCTCCTTTTCGTCGTTGAAATTAGAAAGGTTAGAAATTAATCACGTCGCTCTATTCCTAGTAACAGTAGTAAACAATTGCTGACTGATCCCCCCCCCCCCCCCCCCCAGGTTACATCACACTCGCAGAAGCAAAGAAAACAGCTTGCAAAATTTAAACGGACACGAAATCCCAAGACTGGCAAGCTTTTACGGAAACTCG
Source organism: Locusta migratoria (assembly GCA_026315105.1). NCBI lineage: Eukaryota > Metazoa > Arthropoda > Insecta > Orthoptera > Acrididae > Locusta > Locusta migratoria. The sequence continues at coordinate 14,439,332 of CM048747.1, forward strand.
AAATTTAGCACTGACTTCAGTGCGAGATGCTTTTAATAGTTTCCACGACGAAACACTGTATCGTAATTTACTAGAAAATCCAAAGAAATTCTGGTCACATACAAGTTTCACCAGCAGAAAACAATCAATACCTTAACTACGTTATTGCAATGGTGATGCAACTGGCGGTAGAAAACAGCATATATATATTAAAAATTGTTAATGAAAATTAGCAAAGAAGAACTGCAGTCAATATTAATAAACTTCAGAGAAACTTTAGAATTATCCCATGTAAAAAATTTATCGACAGTTTTCTGAATGTCTTCTTATTGCTGATTGCTTCATCACATCTCAGGGTCATTATGTAGTTCACTTTAAGGCCTAAGTAATAAACTAAGACGAAACTTTTCACTCTTAAGAAAGATCTGCATTTTTCTAAAAACATTTACATCACAAGTTAAAAAAAATCACTTCTAATTACTCGAGAAGACAAGACAGACTGCTAATTAACAAGCAAAGATACTGCTCTTCCACTTTTTTTTCTTTTAGTTCCACAGATGAATTTTTTCTTCACAACATTAATTAATAACAATAATTATTATTTCTATTAATTTTTTCTTCTTTTTAATAATAAAAAATGAAATTAAATTAAAAATTCGCTTCTTACTGCTCCGACACCCCAACACTCCATCCCTGGTAACAGCACACTATCACAGTATGCTGATACAATAGCCCAATACCTAGTTATAGAGCCGTTCCTTCAGCGAAAGAACCGTACCCAAAAACTGGAAATTTGCACAGACCACTCAAATACGGAAGTGGTGAGGTATACGTATAATAAATAAAATATCCTACGTCCATGTGCTTCAACTTTTGCCTGAGAAGGGCAGATGTTTATTTTCAATCTCTGACCGTTGTTTCGAAGTGTATGGGGTGATTTCGGACACAAAATGACTCTTTTAATTCTACTTTCTTTATGTTTGATTCTAGTGACTTTTAACATACTTTACGGACGTCCGTCATTTAAAATAAGGGATAAGGAATTTTATTTATTAAAGGCTTTTCCATACGTTAATTTGCCACACCGAATATCCCGAATTACTTTCTTTAAAATTTACGGGTCATTTTTATACGTTCTGGGCATTGTCCGAAATCATCCCACAAATTACATAATTTAGAAAAAACCTCCGTTACTTTGAAACTTTACACAAAACTCGTGACAAACTGGTACAAATCTTGTCACAGTGTCGCAGCCTACAATCTCGTTGGCAACTGAAGCTACAATACCTTTCAGCCAGTCACGACAACATAAAGTTTTCGCTCCATCACACAGCGAGAACTTACGATAATGAGACTTCCCAACTGATTATTGCGTCGGTAAACAATCGATCCAAACGCTGGAGCACGGGAATTACAGTTGGTGCATAAAATAAGCAGCGCGAGAAGGTGCAAAGCAGCGCTAACTCGTTGCTATGCATCGGGAAAGAAAAGATAAACCATATCGTCCGAAATCACCCCGGTGTCCGGAATCACCTCGTTCGACGATATATAATTTATTAGACTATTATGATGTACCTAGGAGAAAACGATATTTTGACTCGTAGTACAGAGAGTCTGAAAGTATCGTTACTGCGAAAGACTCTTTACTTACAATCATGAGACTGATGACCCCATAGTTAAGTCCCATAAGCTATACAAACACAATGATGAAGTGATGAGCGCTATCGACAAGGAATCTCAAATCGATTCCATTTTTCTACATTTCATGGAGGCTTTTGATCGTATATCTGACAAGCGGCTTCTAATCAAATTGCGTGCTCATGGAGTATCGTGGGAAACGTCACAGTACGTACCAGTAATTGACGGAAAGTCATCAATTAAAACGGAAGTAATGTCTGGCGTTTCTCAGGGAAGTTTTATAGGGCCTTTGCAGTACGTTATCATTATGAACGATTTAGGAGACCATGTGAGCAGCTGATGCCGTCGCTTAACGGTTACTAAAATCACCTGAAGCTCAAAAGCAGCTGCAAAATGATTTAGAAGAGATATCTTCTTGGTGCAAAACTTGGCAGTTGACCTAAATAGTGAAAAGTACGAAGTCATCCATGCAAGCACCAAAAGAAATCTTTTAAACTCCATTTACACGATAAATCAGTCAAATCTAAAGGCTGTAAATCGAAGTAAATACTTTTCTTCTTCGAATGCGAAATACTTTGTTAGCATCCACTTTCACCGGGAGACATGAGGATCGTAGTAAAAAAAGGAATCAGATCGAAAACGGGAAGATTTAAGTGTTGTTTTCCCCGAGCGCTTTACAGAATGGATCGGTGGAGATAGGCCTATATTATGAAAGCAGTTCGACAAACTTTTTGCCAGACAGTGAGTTGCCGAGTGTGTATATATGCTATATGAGAGAGAGAGAGAGAGAGAGAGAGAGAGAGAGAGAGAGAGAGAGAGAGAGAGAGAGAGAGAGACGAGGTAAACTAACTATTGGAAGAGAAATGGCAAACAGATTCATGAGAAGAATCCTCAGGAGGAGTAATCCATCCCAAAATGAGGAAGCTTATTGAACCCTGGGCGATCGTAAATATTGCTCGGTAGTTTGGGACCCTTCGTAGCAGAATGCGTTAGCTAATGGTAGATCTTCGGTTATAAAGACGTGGTCCATTAACTTTGCAGTTTTCCCTGACGTTCCGCCCAGAGTTGCGTCGCACATCGTCGGAGGTCTTCGTACTTCCGCTGAGTCTTGCTGACTCAGCGGAAGTAGGAAGACCTCCGAAGATATCCGGCGCAGCTCTGGAAAAACTGCAAAGTTTATAACCCGGAAGATCTACCAGCAGCTGTGACATCCGGTCGTGAAAGCCTTCATTGCGTGATCAGAATGCATTAAAACAGGAAATAGATCCAAGGAAGGCCAGCGCGTTCCGAGAGGTTACGCTCCTAGAAGAGACGAACAATATGCCGATATCTTCCAGACGTCTCAAGAAGGAGCTCAGGAAAGTAAAATAGATTCCAGCTCCAACACAAAGGCAACTGCTACTCCGCGCAGTATTCGCAATTGGAACACGAATGAGGAGAAGCGACAAACCTCTGCTACAGGCCATAAGGTGGCTTGTGAGTATATGGAGAATTATTTGGCGGGCAACGATTTCCCCGAGCACATCTGCAGCTCACAGTGTTAGAAGGCGAGTGAAGTAGGTCGACGTCTGGGATGCTGGATCTGTAAGCGTGAAGTAACGGACTTTATTTTCCTTCCGCTGCTCCTCCGGGGTCGACCTGATTCCAGAGCAGGTAGTGTCGGCTCCCACGCTTCAATTAAATCATCACTTGTGGACATCCTTCCTTAATAACAGGGGAGCGGTGATGAGGTGCCCGTGTGTTTTTTGTGGCTCACGAAGCGCGGTGACTGCGGTGTTCGTCACACCCAAACAATACCGACGGAAAGGGTCACCATACTGCCAAGCAACCTCACAACTTCGTCTCTGGGGCCCAGCTAGCCGCCGGCAAAATCTGCGTGTGTATTTGATGGAACTTCGTCGGCTATCGATAAATGTTTATCCACATGGCTAGTGTACACAAATCTTGTCAGACTCAGGTCGTAGCGAATCCATTGTTCAGAATTACTGGCACGAGAAGAAAATGCTTTTGATAACACATTTTTGTGGCTGCTTTCGTGTAAACAATGTCTTCATACATATTAAAATATACCGATGTTAGAAAGGTGGTGAAAACTGATTAAAGAGTCCAGTTTAAGTTGTAATCCAAAAAATTTTGACGTTAAGCCGTTCTCCACCATTACTTTTATCACTTTGATTTTATGGACAGTTATCGACCTCTGAAAGTGTCTTATCATGGATAGTTGGCATTAATATGTTGACTACGGTTTATGATAATTCCAATTAGGGGTCTTCTTGCACCTTGGAACAAGTATGAAACAATTTTTGGTGACATGGTGTTGGTACAAAGTCATTTAGTAATTAAGTGTTCACTCCTTGGTAATTTCACATAAGCGTTGGGAATCGAAGCTGGAGCGATATAATAGCGAATGAAGGCGGACTCGCGATGGACAAAAGACGGATTGATCTGAAGTAGCAGTTTCGTGACGCGTGGTGGACAAAATACTAACGAATGTGAAATTGCAATTACTTTAGTTGACTGCCGATTTTAAAATAGCTTACGTTATTGATAATGTTTTTCCAATGTCGGGTAAAATACTTGATGACGCAGATAGACGTTACTGGTCGCTCTTGCTTCGTTTCCATTGCTGGGTGTTGTGTACGATGCACGTGAGAGACCCATTTTGTGATACCCAGGGTACACTCTTGCGATGTCTTTGAAAAAGGATACATTTCACTCCCGTTGCTTTTACCTCCAAGTCTCAAATTGTGAAAATAGATGTACTGAAACCAATACAATTCGTCTCTATGACCGGGTCTGCCTTTTTTAATTGTCTTTAACAGAGTTCCACAGCCTCTAAATGTTCTGCTTGTGGATCTTCAGAGGAAACGAATTTTCAACAGAATGATTAACAAATGTCAGATCTCCGCCGTCTTTTATCCATCCCACGTCTGCCTCCTTTCCGATACAGGCTATATCGCTCCACCTGACAGTGATATATTTTGTTCCAACTTTGATTCCCAACGTTTCTGTGAAGTTACTCACTTTTAGTGACAGTTATCGACCTTTGAAAGTGTCTTATCATGGACAGTTGACATTAACATGTTGACAACGGTTTGTGATAATTCCAATTAGTGTTCCTCTTTGCACCTTGAAACAGGTATGAAATAATTTTTGGTGACATGGTGTTGGTACTAAGTCCTTTAGTAATTAAGTGTTCATTCTTTTTGATATCTGAATTTTTAAAGTAATATTAAATCCATATTGTGGAAGTTACAAGAGCTCTTATAAGTTTTTGTAATAAATAAAAACATCAGAAAATGTGTCTGTAAGAATTATCAAACACCTATAGCGAAAACTGGACTCTCAGTGTTCCATTTAATATGTAAAATTAATTTAGCTCTGGATGGCCTAGTTAAAAGATTGTCAGTAATTTCTTCATTCATCGAGCTTCACTATTAATCACATTTTTCTCGTTGTGTAAGCCGTCATAACAGTAGTTCCACCATCTATCGGCAAATTCTCCCCCCCCCCCCCCTTGAACTTGACATGACGCTCCTCCCTAGTTGTCACTAAGTCTGTTCACAGCCCACATATTAATAAATTTATGTAAGTTACTGATTTAAGCTGTTGGATTTAAAAGTAATAATTCTCATAAGTACAGTTTTACAGTATTCGCCTAATGGTCGGTTTCACGTTACGTTAAAGAGACTGTATATCGCTAAGTTACGTCCTACGCTCAGACCACAGAATTTGCGTCATTTTACGGGAAAATGAAAACTGATCAACGTCTCAGAAAAGCGAGATTCGTCCGGTTTTTCATCTTAACACGAGATGCCTAGAAAAATGGTTTCGGGAACCTCAAAAGTCGAGGAATTCAGTTTTTAAAAAAGGCTACGGTATATATTTTATGAAATTCTAAAAGTGTTTAGGGATTTCGCTTGAATAAAGGGAATACGGCAAGAGAAATTAACACATTTTAACTCATTTCTGTAATTCTATAGGTGAAAAGTAAAGTATCTTTATTGATACACTGAAATAATTGTGATATTAATTGAATTGTTGAAACAGTCCCAGGTGCAGGAACATAAGGCGAGTTGTGAAAACTGCCGAGCCACTTACCACTGTCATGTCAGACAATCCGTACTGGTGGCTATCACTGGGTTAACGAAATTTATAAACCGGAAACTCTAAAATCTTGGTACATTTCATTCTGCGTGGCGCGGTGCAAACGATGTATATACTGGTATATATGTATCATCGAAGTCAAATGTAATAAGACGTGCGGCGTTCAGAAGAGCGGTTCTAGATATACGAAATGTTTGCTAATTAATTTACTGACCGGACAAGGGTACATCGACAACTTGTCAACCATAGAGCAGGAACAGCATAAATAATTTATTTTATCGAACAAGCGAATGTTAAGACTCTTACGATTATGACATGACTTTGAAGGATGTGGCAGGAACCGAAGAGTACAGATTAAATTGTTGTGAATGAACAAGCAACAATAGCCTTGCGACAAATACGTTCGCACAAGCTGTACTCTTAGGTTCTTGCTTAACCACGTCCTTTAAAATCATAACATTCTATGTAACTATATATTAATAAAATGCAGCAACCAGTTGCTTGTGATTATTTTTAAGGACCGGTTTCGAGCGCTTGAGTGCCCTTCTTCTGGTCTATTTTAGTACTGTTGCTTAATGAATCTACACACTAGTAGGAGAATCAACGCTTAGTGCAGAGATTATGCAATGAATAACAATCAGCTCAACTATGCTACGATATTCGCTTATTCGATATCTATCGTTTCTATCTGCCACAGTCGCACCTTCGGTATATATATCGTCTGCAAGCCTTCTACCAAATTACCCTACCTGAGACACATGCAGATTTACTGTAAATCTGTCCTTGAAGGGAAACTAACCAATGTGTTTGTTCCAAGTAAATTTCGTAATAAGTTCCACGAGGGAAAAATCAGGTCAGTTTGTGAGAGTCATCTGACCAGTCGGAACTCCTCACGCCGAACGTGACGGTTGCTAAATTCGCTGGCGTGTCCGCGCTATCGGTAAACAGCCGCGCGGCAGCTGAGCCTTGTACCTCATCTAAAGTTTGGAGCGGGCGGCGTGGCAGCAAGGCTTATATAAACAGCGGCCAGTCGCGGGGGACCCGGGGGTTTCAACACGCACGTCGAAGAGGCGCGAGCAGTGAAAGCGGCGAGAAATTTGATGAAGAGGGAGGCGGGAAGAAGCCAGAGGCACAAGCGCTGTTATTAGCCGGCTCTCTCCACATGAAGCAACCTTCCGCAAACAGTGCCTAGCCCACCATCCAAAAAAACACCATTTCGTTTTCGCAGCACTGTTTGAACACAGCCTGTTATGCGTGTTTTCATAAGTGAATTAATCACAAAAACATATTTACTAAAACTCTACATTCGTGTAGACAATACGTAGCATTCATTTATCTACTGACAGATGAGTGAGATGATTAAAGTACTGATAATCAAAAGGAAGAGGGGTGGGGTGTCTTACCACATCCAATACATTCCCACCCTTATTCAGCTGACGTAAATGTTCACTTATGTACGTTCTGACACACATTTTGTTAGTATATAGCGTACTAGTAGTTCTTAGACTTCTAGTCGTTGCTATGATTTTTTCTTGTATTAGCTAATCGCACGCACGTCGATAATTTATTCTTCTGAAGGGTGTGTGTGTGTGGGGGGGGGGGGGGGGAGGGCATCGGTTGTAAAGTTTATTCATGTCAGTATCCCAAATATCTGCAGCTGAACTGTCAATCTGTTTCAGCGTCTGGGAACACAGGTTGCACTGAATGACCGGAAAAAGAAGTTTGTACAGTGATAACGATACATCACAAAACTTTTCAGTGGAACAGTAATTAAGTAGATGAAAAAGGCAAAACAATTGTTACAACAACGGGATGGAATGGAAATTGTGTACCGCCAGGTCACTGGCTATCCATGTTTATGCTGTAACGCTAAGCTAGTATTTTGATATCGGCTGCGGGAATGGAGTATCTCATCTGAGGAAGACCAAAATAAACAAACATATTCCGGTACACCATTAAAAATGGGCAGGTCACTTCACCACCAATGAAAAAGAAAATCGACTGAAGACAGTGGAAAAAAAAAAAAATTACGTAGGAGTAGTTAACAATGAAGTGTTATCCTTGAGCTATAACCAGAAATTATATTCTCGGCTAACTTCCAGATTATAACCTTTAATCAACGGTGGTAAGCCGTTTGCAATTCTATACAGCAGATCAGAGAGTACTATAAAATAGAAGAAATAATTTCATCTGCTACACTCTTGCAACAAATACACCGTACCAAACGCTGCTTTCTATGCACCTGGAGGACAAAAAGTCGATAAATACGACTAGCGTAGCCAAGGCAACAGCACCAAATATGAAATAAAAAACAATGTTCAAATGTCTGTAGAGCTTATGGGACTTAACTGCGGGGTCATCGGTCCCTACACGCACGAACTACTTATGAACTTGCTAATACTAAAGACGGAACAAACATCCATGTCCGAGGGGGAATTCTAACCCCCGACGAGAAACGGCTTCGCGCGTCGTAACAAAGCGCCTCAGTGCGCTCGGCCGCGGCCCAAATATGAACACTCACCTCTAAAGCACGGCGTGGTGCCTTACGAAGGTACGGTCCGTGGTGTGGATCCCGTTGCCATCAGACTTCGCCAGGCACTGCCATTCACTGTTAACACTTTCCCAATGCTGTCCATCGGCTACGGCAACAAACGCGCTTTCACTACTGTGTAGTAAACTTCCCATAACACACACCGAAGAAGCGTGTTTACAATAATGTTCTGTCAACACTTCGACTCACGAAGAACTGTTTTACATCGCCTCATTGTGCCATCTCGGTAGCCAAACACCGTAGGAACCCAGACGAAGGGGAATTCCTAGAAAGGTAATGGATCTACGTATATTCACTACCCAGCAGTCGAATGTTAGTGCAACCACTGCGAAGTTTATTTCATCTCTGTTCTAAAAGTCACACGTGCTGACAAACTTAAGTACCAAGTTTATACACAAAACAGGTGCTGACAGTAACAGCTGTAGTGCAATCGTCTCTTGAGATAATACTTGTTCTTCGATTGTCCTTCCTTCCATATGTAAGATGATGTTGCTTCTCTAGAAGGTCATTAATCGGAGCGCCGCTCGTAATGCCGGATGTGCAATCACACCCACGCCAGTTGGAGGCCTGGCGGTATCCGCGTGTCTGAGTGGGCGGCCGTTTTCTTCAGCGACGCACGCGGCGGACAGTTAATGCGGATGCGGCACCAAGTGTCACTTAACAGTCACACGAGACGCACGTTGTGACGCAACGCAGCGGCTCCCGTCCACATATGACACACTCACGCACTCGCGTCGCAGACACGCACTCGGCACGTCGGCAGTCTGTCATCTGATCGCCGGCGTTACGCAGCAGCGCAGTGACCCGGGATGTGCCACAAACAGCTGACTATCGTAAGGTGGCCATATTGAGGACGCGCGACCGCGGGCTGCGCGCTGCACCCGCTCTCGGCCAGCGCTGGGGGCAGACTGGCGTCCCTCGGCTCCGCTCGCCGCGACTCGGCTGTCCCGAATCGGCGCAGACGCGAGAGCTGCGCATGCGCACGCGCGGCCCCGGGTGGCCACAGCGGGCGGGAGCGCCTCGTCTGCCCTACGCAGAGGCAGAGCGCGGGCGGCAGGTTGCCGCGCTGACGTCACCGCCTGCTTACCTGCCAGGCTCGCGACAATTACCCCCACCCCTGCCGCGCCAACTAGTTGCTTCGTGAAACAGATGGTCCACAAAAAGTTCACTTTGCCGCCCGAGCTGACGGCCCCGACGTGGGTCTGCGGCATCTATATAATGAAACAATGTCGTCCTGCTGCGGCTGTTTGTCCTCTATGAACTATTCAACAAATTATCATACGTTTTTCACCAATGGAAGGTTTGAATGATGAGGGAGGTTGTTGTTGTTGTTATGGTCTTCAGTCTGGAGACTGGTTTGATGCAGCTCTCCACAATACCCTATCCTGAGCAAGCCTCTTCATCTCCACATAAGAACGGCAAGCTACATCTGTCTGAATCTGCTTACTGTATCCATCTCTTGGTCTTTCTCTGCGGTTATTACCCCACACATTTCCCTCCAACGCTAAATTCACAATTCCTTGATGTCTAAGAATGTGTCCTACCAATCTATCCCTTCTTTCATTCAAGGTATGCCAGAAATTTCTTTTCTCCCCAATTCTTGGCAGTGGCTGAATGTGGAGAACAAAATCCACCAAAGACAGCAATAAATATTCTTAGGAAAAGCTATACACTCCGTCACTTACGAAAGTTACCGTACATGCGATAATCGGGTTTTTTAATAATGAGTAGGATGAAATGCCCGATACATCAGGCTGATACCATACTACAACAGAATGGAATACTTCCGCGTGCTAGTTATCAATGCAGACAGTGCTTCGAACGTAGCCGATTTTCTGTTTATTTTAACCCTTTAACGCCTGACTTTTTATTTGAAGCTATAAAAATTACTACGATTAATGTATAGTGCGTATATAGTAAGAAAAATATTTAATAAAAGATATTCCTTAAAATTATTGTGCACTACTAGCAACAAAAAGGTCATAGCTAATCAGCTGTATAGTGCTTCCATGATGTACCTGCTGTCGTAAATGTCACTATTATGCCTCATCTTTCCATAAAGCAACTCTTAATGCAACATAGCATGTGATTGACCACTTTTATATGGCAAAGGAGAAATGCTGATGTAAACAAACGCACATGTTAGGAGTAACTCAATGCAGCTAACTGTAGAAATGCTTCAGTAGCACTCTGAAATTTATAACTTCTAGGACGACTACTAGCACATGTAACACTATACAAGCAGCTTCAAATGAATTTGTGGTCAACTGTTGATCAGTTTGATAAGGTATGTAGCTGATCAGCCACACTATGCATTAAAGGATTAACTCTTCGTGACTTGGTCAAACCAGCACAATGAACAACTGAAAAACTTAGTAAATGGTGTCTCAGTTATAAATAAGAATAAAAAAAGCTGATCATTCGTTTTACTTTATTATAGAGACTGTTTTTAAGTAAACGTACATCATGCGACCAAAAAATCATTCGTTTTACTTTATTATAGAGACTGTTTTTAAGTAAATGTACATCATGCGACCAAATAATTGGTATATACCGAAACTACCATACAACCAAAAAAATATAGATACTCAAGAAGTGTAGCCGGAACTATATGATGTACCTAAGAAAACTTGAACACAAAAAATTATACAATTGCTCGGTATTTCACGTTTTGTACTAATTCATAGTCCTTCCATAAAAATTGAGTATATACAGTACACATTTTTCACTTTCTAGAGTGGCATTTCGTTTTCCTATTTGCTTTTTACTCATATATGGAATATTTGACAAGACGATTTCTCGTAAGTACAGTAAAATCGGTTAACCCTACGAGTAAACAAAATCAGAGAAACGCACATCAAATTGCAACGACAGCGAGTATAAGATACGTAGCAGCGAACATTGTTTTAGACAGCAATGTTTGTATGGTCGGTATAGAGGCCCGCTATCCAGATGACTTAATTGTGGGGTTTATAGCAAATATAATGAGAAAGGTATACGGTAGGAAAGCTGACGCACGCTATTGGTACAAATAATAATCTACAAAGCTGAACAAGTTTATATGCGAGACCGTGCTACACTAACGGAGGGGTAAGGAATGCAAAAGGTGACAACCGAAAATCTGACAGTTAACTTGTACTGCTGTATTTAAAAAAAAAAAAAAAAAAAAAAAAAAAAAAAAAAAAAAAAAAAAAAAAAAAATAAAAATAAATATCTTAAATTCCGTAACTAAGAACAATCAGCTTAATGAATCTTATTATTGAAAAATTAACATTGATACTAAAAATTTCGTTGAGTTAACAATAGGATATATATTTTGAATTGAACTTTCAGATAATAGCTTAATCGTTGTTTGACAGTATTCTGATTATTATTGCTACTGCATGACGTCTGTCATAATACCAAATCAAATGTTCAAATGTTTGTAAAGCTTATGGGACTTAACTACGGGGTCATCAGTCCCTAAACTTACAAACTACTTATGAACTAGGACTGCAAAAATATCCATCCCCGAGGGGGGATTCGAACCCCCGACCGCAGTGGCCGTACAGACCATGACTGAAGCGCCTCAGTCCCCTCGGCCACCGCGGCCGGCTGTCATAATACGATACTGCAGCGGGACTATATGGGTTTATTGAATAAACTATGACATGCTACAATAAAATCAGCAGTGCTATTACAGCTAGTTAACAATCCACTGGCAGCAGTCTGCCATCATTTGCAGTGCTCTATCACTTTGAATAAGAGGTTCATGCCCCCGAAATACCTGTTTATCCATTGGAGAGAGTTGTTCCATTCAAAACTCACGTATTGCACTTAGGAGAACTATGAACGTCATATAAAATTATGAAATGTTTATGTTCGGTGATCATTAAAAAAGTTATGAAAATAAAAGTGTGCCTTTGATATACCATAATTAGCATTATGTAATAAAGAACGCATGTTCAGAAAATAAATATTTCTGATCGATTTCTAGCAGATTTTGAAAGTTGCTTAGCCGAAGCAAATATGGCAACAAAGTTAGCAACACTGGACAAAAGAAACTAACGTCGGAACCAAAGTTGCGTCATTAAGTGGCATAGCAAAGACGTTTTTAGGCCACCTACAGAAATATGAAAAAAATCTGTGTATTATACAGAGTTTTCCGACAAAATTGTACACTGGTGGCGACGTCTATTGTACAGTAGCCTCCGCCATGCATAGTACATTTTTTTTTAGAAACAGAGCCGTTTCTCTTGTTTTGAAGGTAAAGTGTTCAAAATTTTTATCGCAGTCGAATGATCCGTATGGTAGCGCATAAAATACGAATCTAACACGAAGTTACTAAAAATACAAGATTCAATTATTTCGATTATTCAGAGCCACCTACCGGGTCTCAAATGTTCAAATGTTTGTTGAGCTTAAGGGACTTAACTGCGGGGTCATCAGTCCCTAAACTTACAAACTACTTATTAACTACCTTATACTAAAGACGACACCAACATCCATGCCCGAGGAGGGATTTGAACCCCCGACGGCGGAAAGCCGCGCGCACCGCAACACGGCGCTCCAGTACGCGGGGCTAATTCGTCGCGGCCTACCGGGTCTAATTGTGGGCGAAACATCCATAAACCAACTCAAACACACAGAAAAAATTTAATCAAATCGACACGGCCATTTAGGAAGAGTTCAGAGCAATATACACGGTTCTTTCAACACTTCGGTTTCATGCCTTCTTTTTCCGTTTTGTTTTGCTACACGCGTTGTGGAGGTTAGTTTTTTCAGGACATTTTAATGTAAATAACACACAGAACAATTATAATTAAAATTAAATATACGAAAATTAATAAAGGACGGGTATGTCGAATGAAGATTTAGAAAAGTAATGTGCAAATTCAGTGGCGAATCCTGAATTTTGGTCTGGGAGATGGGAGGTCTTGTGGAAATTTTTTGGCATCGCAAGTGAAACTAATGTCCACAGCCGTTTTCAGAGGAGGCATAAAGGAATAAAATTAGTCACCCGATTTTAATAAAAAACAATACCACCTGTTGCTTCTGGCGACTTCTCATGCCTTTGAAAGATGAAGGCAAGACTAAAACCTATAATCCAAGCATGCACTTGCTGTAGAGCGCTTTACCGCCAACTTGGACTCTAAGTCGAAACACACCGCTATGTACTGGATACTTACTGATTCTAGGTAACATCATTTAATTTCCAATAAAAATATACTGAGGTTATTAATCGATTATTTCGTCTGTGGAGGGTAAGAGGAGTCGAGGTAGACCAAGAAGAAAGTACCTAGATTCGGCGCAGAATGATTTTGAAGTAAAAGGCATAACATCAGACGAGGCATCAATGTTAGCATTGAATAGGGGGTCATGGAGGAATTTTATTACAGGTACTATGCTCCAGACTGGACGCTGAAATGATGATGATGACGATGATGATGATGATGATGATGATATTAATCGATATATACTTCTGGCCATTAAAACTGCTACACCACGAAGGTGACGGGCTACATATGCGAAATTTAACCGACAGGAAGAAGATGCTGTGATATGCAAATGATTAGCTTTGCAGAGCATTCATACAAGGTTGGCACCAGTGGCGACAACTACAACGTGCTAAGACGAGGAAAATTTCCAACCGATTTCTCATACACAAACAGCAGTTGACCGTTGTTGTGATGCTTCGTGTAAGGAGGAGAAATGCGTACCATCATGTTTCCGACTTTGATAAAGGTCGGACTGTAGCCTGTCGCGATTGCAGTTTATCGTATCGCGACATTTCTGCTCGCGTTGGTCGCGATCCAATGACTGTTAGCAGAATATGGATGGAATCAGTGAGTTCAGGAGGGCAATATGGAACGCCGTGCTGGATCCCAACGGCCTCGTATCACTAGCAGTCGAGCTGACAGGCATCCGCATGTCTGTAACGGATCGTGCAGCCACGTTTCGATCCCTGAGTCAACAGATGGGGCGTTTGCAAGACAACAACCATCTGCACGAACGGTTCGACGACGTTTGCAGCAGCATGGACTATCAGATCGGAGAACATAGCAGCGGTTACCCTTGACGCTGCATCACAGACAGGAGCGCCTGCGATGGTGTACGCAGCGACGAACCTGGGTGCATGAATGGCAAAACGTAATTTTTCGGATGAATCCAGGTTCTGTTTACAGCATCACGATGGTCGCATTCGTGTTTGTCGACATCGCGGTGAACGCACATTGGAAGCGTGTGTTCGTCATCGCCATACTGGCGTATCACCCGGCGTAAAGGTATGGTGGGGGTGCCATTGGTTACATGTCTTTTTCGCAACGACGGCACTTTGAACAGTGGCCGTTACATTTCAGATGTGTTACGACCCGTGCCTCTACCCTTCAGTCGATCCCTGCGAAACCCTACATTTCAGCAGAATAATGCACGATCGAATGTTGCAGGTCCTGTACGGGCCTTTCTGGATACGGAAAATGTTCGACTGCTGCCCTGGCCAGTACATTCTCCAGATCTCTCACCAATTGGAAGCGTCTGGTCAACGGTGGCCGAGCAGCTGGCTCGTCACAATACGCCAGTCATTACTCTTGATGAACTGTGGTATCTTGTTGAAGCTGCATGGGCATCTGTACCTGTAGACGCCTTCCAAGTGCTGTCTGACTCAATGCCCAGGCGTATCAAGGCCGTTATTACTACCAGAGGTGGTTGTTCTGGGTACTGATTTTTCAGAATGTATGCACCCAAATTGCGTGAAAATGTAATCACATGCCAGTTCTAGTATACTATATTTGTCCAAAGAATACCCGTTTATCATCTGCATTTCTTTTTGGTGTAACAATTTTAGTGGCCAGTAGTGTATATATATCCTCCATCGTTTAAGTTGGACCAAATGACACTCAGTGTGATAATTTCATTAAGATTACTTGATTAGTTTCAGAGTTCATCGTTGACCAACATTGTGACACGGGATTTTTTACATACACTGCTGAAAACAATTGAGGGATCATACACAATAAACGTATGATGACTATTTTATTCAGATATTGGTTACAATTGTACGATATTTTGCTGTCTCGAGTCTATACTTGAGGTTTACATGGCGTTTTCTTATAGTGAGGCACGATGAGGTAACCATAATAATTAAAAGCCATTCGCCTTAACCTCTTATATGGTGAGTGATCATCTCGGACGGCCGACACGGATGGACAGAATGAGGTTATCAAAAAAATGTTCAAATGTTTGCAAAGCTTAAGGGACTTAACTGCGGGGTCATCAGTCCCTGAACTTCATTTATGAACTACCTTATACTAAAGACGACACAAACATCCATGCCCGAGGGGGGATTCTAACCTCCGACGTTGAGCGGCCTCGCGCATCGCAGCATAGCGCCTCAATGCACTTGGCCACTCCGCCGCGGCAAAGAGGTTATGAATCAGCTCTCGAGATATTTGGCTATTCTTCAATAAGCGCAATATCCGGCTCTGCAATGATTGAGGGAGGTGCTGGTCTGGCTGCCATGTGAATCGCAGAAATGTCCAATTTGGATTAAGATTGGTGAACAAGCATGTTGTCCACCACTGCAGCTCTGTGCGGGAGCAGATATTATCATCCACTAGAAGGCAGCCATCTCCTATGGCACCAGTGCAGGGCAGAATGAAGGGTCGAAGGATCTCGTCTCTCTACCTATGAACAGGCAAAGCGCCATTCTGAACGACGTCCGTACGTCTACCACCATGATATGGTGATGTTTCCTGCACACAGGATTGTTCAGAGTTCGACTTTGTCTCCAGATGAGGGTACGACGATTGTTCGCCAGAACACAAAATACTGACGCATCTGTGAACAGAACCTGGCGCCATTCGTTAAGAATACAATCCTGATGTTCCCCCGTCCCGTTCCTGTGGGCTAAACGGCGTCGTGGTTTTAATGGGAAGCACACGATAGGCTTTCGTACGTAGAAGCCACACTACCAAAGGCGATTTCGCGCCTTGTTCGTGTCTGGAGGGTGCGTTGCAGATGAGTTGCATTTAGCCTTCTGTCTCAGCGGTCTGTTAACCGGAGATGACGGTATCTCTTGCTGGCGGTACCCATGGCGACTTTGACATTGCCTTCTTTTAACGGTTCCAGTAGTCTGAAATCGCGTCCTGATCCTGAAAATTACACTCGAGACACTCCACTAGCTGCAGCCACCTCCCTCTGTGTTTGCCCTGCTTCCAGCCTTCCTATCGCTCTCCATGCCATAGCTTCAGGTAAGTTGCATTGGACTACCTGTTCAATACACTATCTTGAACCCAAACACTTGTGCAATTTGTTTGGCAGAGTACACACATGCCACAGCAACCCACTACGCATAATCTTGATTTCCAGAAAGCTTTTGACACCGTACCTCACAGACTGCTTTTAATCAAATTGCGTGGTTATGGTATATCGCCCCAAATTTGCGATTGGATAGGGGATTTCTTGTCAGAGAAGACACAGTTCGTAGTAATCGATGGTAAGGCATCGACTAAAACAGAGGTGATATCGGGAGTTCCACAGGGTAGTGTTATTGGTCCTCTGCTATTCCTTATTTACATAAACGATTTAGGGGAAAATCTAAGTAGCTCTCTTAGGTTGTTTGCAGATGACGCCGTCATTTAACGTCTAGTAAAATCATCTGAAGATCAAAACCAACTGCAGAACGATCTGAATAAGATATCAGTATGGTGTAAAAATTGGCAATTGGCTCTAAATAATGAGAAGTGTGAAGTCGTCCACATGAGTACAAAAAGAAATCCGTTAAACTTTGTTTACAACATAAATCAATCAAATGTGAAGGCCGTAAACTCCACAAAATACCTAGGAATTACTATTACTTCAGACCTAAACTGGAAAGAACACGTAGATAATATCGTGGGAAAGGCGAACCAGAGACTACGTTTTATTGGCAGAACCCTTAAAAGATGCAACAGAACTACTAAAGAAACTGCATACACTATGCTTGTCCGTCCATTTTTGGAGTATTGCAGCCCAGTGTGGGATCCTTATCAGGTGGGTTTGACGGAGGACGTCGAAAGAGTGCAAAGAAGAGCAGCTCGTTTCGTATTGTCACGATATAGGGGAGACAGCGTTACGGAAATGATACAGGATCTGGGATGGGAATCACTACAACAACGGCGCTTATCGCTGCGGCGTGGGCTACTCATGAAACTCCAATCACCAACATTCTCCTCCGAATGCGAAAATATATTGTTGACTCCTACTTACATAGGTAGAACTGATCATCAGAATAAAATACGAGAAATCAGAGCTGGAAGAGAGAGATTCAGGTGTTCTTTCTTCCCGCGCGCTATTCGAGAATGGAATGGGAGATAAATAGTATAATTGTGGTTCGATGAACCCTCTGCCAGGCACTTAAATGTGATTTGCAGACTATCCCATGTAGATGTAGATGTAGATCGTTCTGTTATTACCACTATTTCGGTTGGCTTAATGTTGTTGTCTCCTCTCTGTAGAACCGACAGAAAGACGTTGAACCATTTTACTTCATTCTGCCGATGTCAATACTTCAGAAACTAGATATCTGAACTGATCCCCTACTTGTTTTGATCGATGTATAAAGTTATATTGTAATAAGTAATTATCTCATAATACTGCCTTGAAGAATTCGACAAATCGCGTTGTCGTCCGAAGACTCTCCGTTGTGAATGACGTGCTATGTTCTGAGTGCCAGAAACTGTACAAGCCAGTCACTCAGCTGGTGCTATATGCCGTACTCTCGTACTTTCTTCACTGAGCGACAGAGTAGGATCCTGTAGACTGCCTTCGGAAAGTCATATAAACTCGGCATCTGTCTGGGAGGCCTCTACTCCTCTCTGAATCTCGTGGTCGAACAGCGCGATCTGTTGCTTTCGGAGCCCGGGTCTGTATCAACAGGAGCGACAGTAGCAGTTGGAGGGAGAAGGACACGGGGCTTCCTCGGGTGTTGCGTGTGGCCTCTTTGGCCGCCAGATGGCGGCCCCACGCGGTTCCCAGCTCGGCGGCAGCTGGCGGCCGCGCGCTGCTGTCGCAGGCTCCCCTCTCCTCCCAGGCCCCCCACCACGCTCCAGCAAAGCTCCGGCCGCCGGCACACGCACAGTGGATCTGAGCGTGTATCCTCAGCGTGTCCAGTTTATGACGTCACAAACTGCACCGTAGTCTGGTTGCACAAACACCGATTTGGACGGCCGGTAAAATGTCGGCCGTACACATTCCAGCAGTGGACCGTTGGAGGGCATTACAGCTTGTGCACTAGCCGACCACGGACCGGCAACCGGAAAAAATCCGGTCAGGTGCCGGCCGCTGCCACTGCAGGTCACCGGCGCCGGCGAAACAGTGGAAGTGGCAGCTGAACTGTACACGGAGCCATTTTTACCGGCCGTTCTCCCTGCACAGTTCTCGCTGTGCCCTCCCCCCATACAGTCGACGTAGTGCATATAGGAAAATGTTCAAATGAAACATCCTGGCAGATTAAAATTGTATGCCGGAACCGGGACTCGAACTTGGGACGTTTGCCTTTCGCGGGCAAGCGCTCTACCACTGAGCTACCCCGACACGACTGACGATGCCGCCTCACAACTGTACTTCCGCCAGTACCTCGCCTCCTACTTTCCAAACTTCACAGAAGCTCTCCTGCGAACCATGCAAGACTAGCACTCCTGGAAGAAAAGATATGGTGGAGACATGGCTTAGCCACAGCCTAAGGGATGTTTCCAGAATGCAACTTTCACTCTGCAGCGGAGTGTGCGCTGATATGAAACTTCCTGGCAGTAGCTCAGTGGTAGAGCCCTTGCCCGCGAAAAGCAAAGGTCCCAGGTTCGAGTACCGGTTTCGGCATACTTTTAATCTGCCAGGAAGTTTCATATCAGCGCATACTCCGCTACAGAGTGAAAGTTTCATTCTCGAAATGTTCAAATGTTAGTAAATCTATCGGACCAAACTGCGTGGTCATCAGTCCGTAGCTTACAAACTACTTAAACCTAGGTAAACTAACCTAAGGACTACACACACACACCCATTCCCCATGGAGGACTCGAACCTCCGACGGCGAGCACGCTCCGCAGCGAGGCGCCTTAGACCGCTCCGCTACTCCACCGCGGCTACTCCGAAAACTGTCTTGAGCAGTTAAACCGGCAACCCACGCGCAATGGAAATATTCTAGACCTTATAGCCACAAACAGGCCTGACCTTATTAACGATGTCTGTGTAGAGACAGGAATTAGTGATCATGATATCGTCATAGCGTCGATGGTCACCAAAGTTCATAAACCAGTCAAGAAGGCTAGGAGCGTGTTTTTGTTGGGAAAAGCCGACAAGCAAAGGTTACGATCGCACTTAGAAACTGAATGGGCATCGTTTAATTCTGCGACTATGGATGTAGAGGAATTGTGGACTAAATTTAAATGCATTGTTAATGAAGGGTTAGAGAAATATGTGCCAGTAAAGACGATTAAGGATGGAAAAGATCCACCGTGGTATAATAATAATGTTAGAAAGCTGCTGAGAAAGCAAAGGCTGTTGCACTCTCGATTCAAAAAAGAACACGCAAATGATGACAGGCAAAAGTTAGTAGAGATTCGTGCGTCTATAAAAAGATCGATGCGTGAAGCATACAATAATTATCACAGCCATACCTTAGCAAAAGATCTTTCCGAGAACCCGAAAAAATTCTGGTCCTACGTAAAATCGATAAGCGGGTCAAAGCCCACTGTCCAGTCACTAGTTGATCATTCCGGGGCAGTAATAGAAGAAAGCAAACGGAAAGCTGAAGTTCTAAATTTAACCTTTAAGAAATCTTTCACGCAGGAGGACCGCACAAATATACCATCATTTGATCAACGTACTAATTCCGAAATGGGGGACATAGCAATAGGTATTTCCGGTGTAGAGAAGCAGCTGAGAGAGCTAAATACGAAAAAGTCTGCTGGTCCGGATGGAATACCAGTTCGGTTTTACAAAGACTATTCTGCGGCATTGGCCCCCTACTTAGCTTGCATTTACAGCGAATCTCTAATTCAGCG
This sequence comes from Locusta migratoria, assembly GCA_026315105.1. Lineage (NCBI taxonomy): Eukaryota > Metazoa > Arthropoda > Insecta > Orthoptera > Acrididae > Locusta > Locusta migratoria. Next base: position 14,459,624 of record CM048747.1, read on the forward strand.
CAAAGTTCCTAGTGATTGGAAAAAAGCGCAGGTGACTCCCGTGTATAAGAAAGGAAAGAGAACTGACCCATACAATTACAGGCCAATATCGTTGACATCGGTTTCATGTAGAATTTTGGAGCATATTCTCAGTTCGAATATAGTAAATTTCCTTGAAACGGAAAAGCTTCTTTCCATGAATCAGCACGGGTTTAGGAAACATCGTTCATGTGAAACTCAGCTTGCCCTTTTCTCACATGACATCTTGCGAGCCATGGACGAAGGGCAACAGGCGGATTGTGTTTTTCTCGACTTCAAAAAGGCGTTCGACACGGTGCCACACTGCAGACTGCTAACGAAGATACGAGCTTATGGAATAGGTTCACAGATTTGTGACTGGTTGGAAGACTTCCTAAGTAATAGAACGCAGTACGTTGTTCTCGACGGCGAGTGTTCATCAGAGACGAGTGTATCGTCAGGCGTGCCCCAGGGGAGTGTGATAGGACCGCTATTATTTTCTATCTACATAAATGATCTGATGGACAGAGTAAGTTGTAATTTGCGGCTGTTTGCTGATGATGCTGTGGTGTATGGGAGGGTGTCGTCTGTAACTGACTGTAATAGCATACAGGTTGACTTGGACAAAATTTCTAGTTGGTGCGAAGAATGGCAGCTAGCTCTCAATGTAGAAAAATGTAAGGTGATGCGCATGAGTAGAAAAAACAATCCTATAATGTTCGAATACAGCATCAGTAGTGAGCTTCTTGATGCGGTCGCGTCGTTCAAATATCTAGGCATAACATTGCAGAGCGATATGAAATGGAACGAGCATGTAAGGACAGTTGTGAGTAAGGCAGACAGCCGACTTCGGTTTATTGGGAGAATTTTGGGAAGATGTACTTCACCTGTAAAGGAGACCGCGTATAAAACGCTTGTACGACCACGTCTTGAGTATTGCTCAAGTATTTGGGACCCGCAGCACATCGGTTTGAAGGAAGACATAGAGGCGGTTCAGAGGCGAGCAGCTAGATTTGTTACCGGTAGGTTCGACCAATGCGCGAGTGTCACGGAAATGCTCCGGCAACTCAATTGGGGATCGCTGGAAGAAAGACGACGTTCTTTTCGTGAATTTCTGTTAAGTAAATTTAGAGGGCCGGAATTTGAAGCTGAGTGTAGTACGATCTTGCTGCCGCCTACTTACATTTCGCGTAAAGATCACAAAGACAAGATAAGAGAAATTAGGGCTCGTACGGAGGCATATAGGCATTCTTTTTTTCCTCGTTCAATTTGGGAGTGGAATAGGAAAGGAAATGCCTAGTAGTGGTACAGTGTACCCTCCGCCACGCACCTTACGGTGAATTGCGGAGTATGTATGTAGATGTAGATGTAGAAAATACAAAATATTGATCCAGCAGTGAGGTCTGTATTCAATGATCCACAAATATTTCAGATTCTCGTCTGTTTTAGCGCATTGAATTTAATTCATTTTGTGCGATACTGGGACTCTAACCCGTTTTTTTGTGAGGATATATATATGTCGTCTGTTATATCGTGTCTTTGTTCTTGTGATCTTCTTCACTCTGTTTATTATTCAGGGCGGTTACCCATTGAGCGATCGGCTATACAGTCACGTTTCTAGTACTGCCCAAATCATCAACTTCTCGCTTACTACGAGTGTCTATTATTTCATTTTATCGCAGCATTATATGGATTCCCGCAGGGATCTAACACCTTCCTATATCCGCACAGAAATGGTCATTTGACTGTTTGAGACATACATACGATCGTATTATGTATAATTTGCTCCCCCCCCCCCCCCCCACTTCCCCAGGAGGGCTCACGGTTCTTTTGTCAGCACGTGCGGGGCGAGCACGGGGCCCGAGCTAATGCAATCTTTCTTCCTTCTGTACTTCCTGGATTGCATTTCCTTTCCCTTCCCCTCTTTACCTATCCTCACTACTTCCCTATCCTCACTCCTTCCTCTCCCGACCGGGGAAACGATAACCTTAGAAGTTTGGTCCCCCTATCCCAAACAACTGACCAAACAACCAACCATTGCAATGTATAAAAGGATTAAGAGATAAGTGATATATGTATCAAAATTTTAAACATGGGTGCGTACAGCAACGGTAATTCAAAGCAGTAAAATAACAGCCAACCAATTTCAAATTAAGGTTTAATAAACTTTACCGCGGTTTCAATTGATATAAACCAATCTTCTTCAGAAGATGCATGGACCTACAGTAAATAAGAAAGTAACATTCAAGCTACGTACAACAGTATTAAAACCGTAGATTGTTTACCTGAAAAATTACAACAAAGTTTAGTCTACAGGAAACTAGTACTTACATTACAGACTTACTGTGGAAAAGCTACGCGCGTCAATCTTTGTACACATAATATTTTGTCATTAACATGTATCGACTACTGACGCTGTAGCATCGTCACAAGGCGCATGCGCCACGTCTCATGTTTACCTGGCGTCCACGCCTTGCTCAGACGGTCAGTTGGCGGTTCTGCTATGTCACACAGCATATGTTATCATTTTATATGTTTGACGTGCCTTTGTCTGAAGGGTGACATTATGTGTACAAAGATTCACGCGTGTAACTTTTCCACAGTAAGAATGTAATGTAAGTACTTGTTTCCTGTAGACTAAACTTTGTTGTAATTTTATAGGTAAACAATCTATGGTTTTAATACTGTTGTACTTAGCTTGATTGCTACTTTCTTATTTACTGTAGGTCCATGTATCTTCTGAAGAAGATTGATTTATATCAATTGAAACCACGGTAAAGTTTATTAAACTTTAATTTGCAACTAGTTGGCTGGTATTTTACTGCTTTGATATATGTATTTCGATAGTGCAAGCACGAACAGTTTTGAGGAACAAAACTTTGAAGACATTTGAAAGTTATAAATGCGACTAGAGAGGCATGGAGACAAGTTTCCTGCAAACTGAATGAGGGTTTACAGGAATTGGAGAACAAAGAAGAAATGCGTTTGGTGGTTGGTATAATAATGTGTGGCACGGTACTTAGGTACTTCTTTGTATCATGTCAGCAATATTTGTCGTAATATTAAGCAAAATCTTGGAATTTATTATGTTTGGAATCAACTTCACTCGGCGACGACAGCCGAGCGACTGCTCGTTTAACCACTAAAATTCTGGCGTTTGTGCGAGAAGCGCTCTGTCGATAAAATGTCGACCAATATTTTACCGGCCGTCAAAATGTTCAAATGTTTATGGAGCTTATGGGACTTAACTGCGGGGTCATCAGTCCCTAAACTTACAAACTACTTATGAACTAACATATTAAAGACAGCACCAACATCCATGCCCGAGGGGGGATACGAAACCCTGACGAGGGCATCGTAGCATATCTAACAGGAAATTTTAATTTTTTTTTTACAACTCGCTACATGATATCCCAAGGTCGCTACAACATATTGCGACAGATAAATACTTTATTCTTCATTGCTTATTAGGAAAAGGCGATTTATTTGTCATTTGTATTATTATAAATTAATATTGTTTTTTTTGTGTGTAAAATGTTGTAGAACTGAATTGTAACTGCCGTTCAGCTGATCGACCCTTACATTCTAAGACGGGCTCGCGAGTATGCTGCCGTCGGCGCCCAATATCCTGCGTTGTTGCATCAAGAGCTGGCCACTAAAAACTCGCAGGCCTCAAGCAAAGAATAATTTTTCAATGTTAGGGGGAGAAAGATGTTATTCCTTACTCACAATTACGTTTCATTATTGTCGAGTTTCATTTCGTCTGATGTAGCCTCTTTCAGTGTAAATGAAATATTAACTTACCGGTCTAAAGAAAAAAATTGCTGCCATATATATATATATATATATATATATATATATATATATATATATATATATATATATATATATATATTAGTTCAGATGTGACATTTTCTGTAGAGGTCATTAGGAAAAATTTTCTCTTTAGCATCTCGTTGCTATGTATAGGCGACCGGGGCCCAAATTATTTATTAATACAACATTGTGATCTGTGATCAGAATTATTTTATTAAGATCTTTCACATATTAAGACTTATGTGGAGGAAAATAGAATCACGTTGACAAGCGAGATTCTGATATTTTATATTTCCATATATATATTACATGGCAACAGGGGGTGCACGACACATAGCGCATCAATGCGCTCGGCCGCGGCTTACTGGCCGTCCAGAATCAATGTGTTCAAAAATGTTCAAATGTTTGTATAGTCTATGGGACTTAACTACGGGGTCATCAGTCCCTAAACTTACAAACTACTTATGAACTACTTACGAACTAGGACGGCACAAATATCCATGCCCGAGGGGGGATTCGAACCCCCGACCGTAGTGGCCGTGCTGTCCGTGACTGGAGCGCCTCAGTCACCTCGACCACCGCGGCCGGCAGAATCGATGTGTGTCTGTGTGTGTGTGTGTGTGAGTGTGTGTGTGTACAACAAGCCCTAGGGAGACTTTCCGAACGTGCAGAGCAATGTAAAAAGGTGTGATCTCCTGGTAAGAGCAGTTGGGCGTTAGGAAAACACCCAGCAATCGTTTTTTTAAAAATATTTATGTTGAAGAGTCAAAGAAACTCGTGTAGGCATTCGTATGCAAACCACAGAAATACGTAAACAACCAGAGGAAGGCGCTGCGTCGGCAACACCTACGTAATGAAACTTGTAGGGCGTTCGGTGGCGGACTAACGCTGTCGGAGGCTCGAGGCGGCAACTGAACAAATGAGCCTCCCCCCTCTATTTGAAAGTACATGCACCACTATAAAAAAAGTATCTTTTGAGATTTGGAGGCTCCCATGACGAGCGAGTCTAAAACAATTTGCTTCCGAGATTCTGAGGCCCTCCAGAATGAGAGGCCATGCTTGAGAGAGAGAGTGAGAGAGAGAGAGAGAGAGATAGTGTTTTCGAGGTATTTGGAGCCCCCCCCCCCCACAAGAATAGAGGCCTGGGGCGGTCCGCCCCCTCCGCCCCTCCGTTGGTCCAACACTGGGGCTCAGGCAGCACCTCCTATAGAAGAAAGCCTGCGCACGACGTCGCATCATGGCGGCGGTGAGAGGCTTAGAGTCCTCTAAAAGATTGAAAACATTAGCAGTGCACGCTGTTTATAGTGCATTCTTTCGTTCATGAGTGTATTTATTACGTAAATTGGTGTTGTGTACGGTGTGGTCGCTACGCTGGACGATTTGTGTGTGTGAGAACAACGTGCGATCTCTTTATTACTGACAAAATGCCGTTTCGCTGTTCTGTGCCTAAATGTAGAGGAATTTACGACTGTTACTTTCTTTAAACGTCCGGAGAAGAAGGAATGCATATCAAGAATTCCCAGGATAACTTGGCTCCTTCTTCAAGTTAATGAGTAAGTTTTAGTTTTTGTTTAACCTTAAAAAAGAGTTTTAAGTCATGTCTGTTTACCGTTGGATATTGCGATTCATTTTATTTACGTAACCATCCCCATTAGCTTATTCTTCTCCGAACGTTTAAAGACGATAACTTTTAGGCCACATTCGTAATTTCCTCTACATTTCGGCACAGAACAGCGAAACGGCATTTTGTCGGTAAAAAAGAGATCACATGTTGTTCTTGCACACACAAAACGTCCAGCGTAGCGATCACACCGTACACAACACCAATTTACGTAATAAATACACTCCTGAAAAAAAAAAGAATGCTCTATATATAGCGTGCACTGCTAATGTTTACAATCTTTGAGGACTCTCAGCCTCTCACCGCCGCCATGTTGTGACGTCGTGCGCAGGCTTTCTTCTATAGGGGGTGCTGGCTCAGATTAGATTAGATTAGATTATTTATTTGTTCCGTAGATCCAAATTGAGGGGATCCTCGTGGATGTGGAACATGTCAAGAAACAAAATTTACAAGTTGAATAACAAATAATACTAATAATATAAATACATACACTTATAATATAAATACAGATACATAATTTTTTAAGGTTTTTTTAAGTTTTTCTTTTGTTTTTTTCGTGATAATATAATAATACTAATATAGTATGAGTGCATGCATTATTTGGTACAATTTAGAAATTCACTAATGGAGTAGAAGGAGTTGGCCACTAGAAAGTCTTTTAGGTTCCTCTTAAACTGATCTTTATTTGTAGCTAAATTTTTTATACTTGATGGTAAATTATTGAAAATGTGTGTTCCTGAGTAGTGGACCCCTTTTTGAACTAAAGTAAGTGCTTTTAAATCCTTGTGTAGATCATTTTTATTTCTAGTATTGTATGTATGAACTGAGCTGTTTGTTGGGAAAAGGGATATATTATTTATGACAAATTTCATTAAGGAATAAATATACTGAGAGGCAGTAGTTAATATACCCAGTTCTTTGAAGAGGCTTCTACAAGACGTCCGTGAATTTACTCCACAAATAATACGTATTACACGTTTTTGGACTCTGAAGACTTTTGACTGACTTGAAGAGTATACTTGTTACTGCTGCTACAGTGGCAGTTTATCACGATTTAAGGTGTAGTCGGCCCACAAGAGATGGGTCACAGCATCTGCAAGGTAGCGATGGTGTGGAGATTAATGACACAAATCGCAATTTGCGATCACTTATGGCTTCACTGTACTAGACTTAGATGTAATACCAATGTGCGGCGAATGAAATATTTGTGGCTCGATACCTCACGGTCTGTTCTCCCTGATGCGGGAATACAGTATTGTGGCTGCGAGCATTACAGAACAAATAGGCTGTGGTAATAGGAAAGAGACAGCGTGGCGAATGGAGATTTGGGTGTGGCGGGAGACGTGCAGGGAAGAGCCCTCTGCAGGGGGGTTGGTGACTGTGTCCTCGGTGGCGGAGTGGTCAACGCGTCTGCCCAGTAAGCAGGAGATCCCGGGTTCAAATACCGGCCGGGCACCAATTTTCATTCGCCACACATTGGTACTACATCTAAACCTGGTACAGTGAAGACATAAAGTGATCGCAAATTGCGATTTATTTCATTAAAAAGGAACGCTGTAACGTCGTATATATAAAGATCCTGCAAGAACGGGATCAACAAATGGAGAGAACTGTTCTACGTGACAGATTTCAATGCTGGGCGCTAACAAGCCTCAGTCCATTCAACGAAACACCATCATCATGGGCTTTCGGGGGCTGTCCTTCCTGACTGCACGAAACAAAGCTTTACGACTCGACTGGGCCTGACAATACCGACATTGAACTGTTTATGACCGGAAACATGTTGCTCGGTGTGACGAGTCTCGTTCGCAATTGCATCGAGCGGATGGACGTGTGCGGGTATGGAGGCAACCTCGTTAATCGATGGGCCCCGCAAGTCGACGGGCATTTGGTGGAGACTAATGGTGTGGGGCGCGTGCGTTTGGATGATATGGTGCTCCTGATACGACTCTGACAGCTGACTCGTACGTACACATTCTGGATGATGACGTGCGTTCATTCATGTCCATAGTGCATTCGACGGACCTGGGTCCGCATTGTAAGACCTAATTCGGAACAAGGCCGCTGTAGCTCAGGTACTCGTGAAGAAAAGCGCCGTCGTCGATCGAGCGGTCAAACTATTGATCAAGGTTCGAACATCCAGAATGACAATTTTTTGTTTGATTTTTTCCATGTATTTGATAATAATTTCACATTTGTAATACCTTTCCTTGACTTATTTGAAGGAGAGAACACCGAAGTGTGATTAATGTTCAATCAGTTATCTAGAATGAAACTTTCACTCTGCAGCGGAATGTGCGATGATATGAAACTTCCTGGCATATTAAAATTGTGTGCCGGAACCTGGACTCGAACCTGGGACCTTTGTCTTTCGCGGGCAAGCGCGCTACCGACTGTGCTATCCCGACACGACTCACGATGCCGCCTCACAACTTTACTTCCGCCAGAACCTCGCCTCCTACTTTCCAAACTTCACAGAAGCTCTCCTGCGAACCATACAGGACTAGCACTCCTGGAAGAAAGGATATGGTGGACACATGGCTTAGCCACAGCCTAAGGGATGTTTCCAGAATGGTTCGCAGGAGAGCTTCTGTGAAGTTTGAAAAGTAGGAGGCGAGGTACTGGCGTAAGTAAAGTTGTGAGGCGGCATCGTCAGTCGTGTCGGATAGCTCAGTCGGTCGACCGCTTGCCCATGAAAGGCAAAGGTCGCAGGTTCGAGTCCCGGTTCCAGCACACAATTTTAATCTGTCAGGAAGTTTCAACTAGTGTTGTCTCTTTAGAGCTGTTTTATTTGTGATACACAGTGCAGAACAATAAAAATAAGAAATAAAATAAAAAACTTTAAAAGTATATTATTATGTGATTACAATTACTGGCCGTCTATCCGTCAAAGTTTTCACAGCTAGTATGTGAAATGTATCATAAAAACCACAAAAACACAAATGTCTCTCAGAAATTTGTACTAGACAAGCTTCGCCCACGCTAATGCAATTCCTTTTTTTCATATACTTTTTTGAAACTTTTTCGTTTGCTTCGGGAAAAGAACGTCCAAGTAATTCTTTTTATAAAGACATTGTAGAGCGCAATTTAGTTATTATCAATTAGTTTCGAGCCGCAGTGGTAAAGCACTGAACGCGCATTCGGTAGGATGGTGGTTCAAATACACGTCCGGCCATCCTGATTTAGGTTTTCCCTGATTTCCCTAAATCACTCGAGGCAAATGCTGGGATGGTTCCTTTCAAAGGGCACGGCCGATTTCCTTCCTCATCGTTACCCAAGACTTCGAACGTAAACTTCGTCTCTAATGACCACGCTGTCGACTGGACTTTAAACCGTAAGCTTTCTTTCTTCCATCAAATAGTTTCGTTCCAGTGTTGGGTCATCTGCGGAATGTTATTTCTTTATCTGCTATCACAAAAAGAAGTAGCACAATCACGATTAAGCACCTCTGTAAAACGCCGTATGCAGTAATATCCCTATAGTTGAAAGATTCAAGGCTACCCTTTTTAGCGTCATCAGTCCTAACAAGAGCAACCGTCAACATCCACAACCACTGAAAACTTCAGTAGTTTTTATACTGAATTTAAAAACAACTCATTCAACTAAACGTGCTGGAGTAAAATCCAAATTATCCACAGCCTTATACACAGGCAAACGACTACACCCATATTGTCTCATACGTCGAGGAACCTCTGTGAATATTCAGTGTTGTTGCACGCGCGGGTGCTCGCCAACTACCTTTACCACTGCTGTTACAGATATAGAGCACCTTATCAATAACCGCAAACCGCAGCGACTGCGCAACGGAAATTAATGTATAGGTTCGCCGATCCTTATAAAACTAGAGCGCCTGCATGCTGAGGCATGCCCCTACAATGTTTTCCAACCTCTTAACAACAATAACCAAAGACTTTATTTAATACTAGATGACCCGGTGAACTTCGTATCATATTAATTTATATCATATGTAGTTTAGACCCAGTAGCTTTATAAAGGCATCAGATAGTCTAAGTATCGCCTCGATGGTGGACGTAAAGAGTGGGCAAATCACGGACACATGTCCAGGTTAATGTTCACGTCACATTCGTGGAAGTCACATTCGTGGAAGTTGAGGGAAGGCTTAAACGGTGATAAAATATGGGAAAATTGCGAGGAAAATTTAGTTTTAAAACATGTAAAATAATGACTTGGTTGTTGTGTTTGCTGCGTTCACAAATATATTCTTTGAAAGAGTAAAGTTCGCTTTACACGATCTGAACCCGTATATGAACTGTCAATGATAAAAATGAATTGCTGGTCGTTAGTCTCGCTAAAATTCGAGAACGGCTGAACCGATTTGGCTATATATCATTACATAAACCACTGCATCTATTGTCCTGAAATCTGGCGTGGAGTTAGCTTGAGCGCTGAAGTACCGGGTAAGATACTTTAGAAAGTGTGTAATTCAAGATTTTTTTTTTATTTGAAGTATATAAAGCGAAATATCAAACAATAACTACTCTCTGAAAAAGCTATTTACTCTTTGACTTCTTAACTATTTTTCAGAAGTTATAATTAACTTTTAAAAATACATTGTTCCTTTTTTAATAAGTGACTAGAACGGCAGAACAGAAGTACCTGCCAGTTTTCCACAAATGTTCCTATTTTCTGGCCAACTATTCCAAACTTTTACTTCACTCAAACCTTCCTGAACGTCAATTGTGCAAATTTTTATCGCAATCAGATGAATGCAATCGATATTTCATAGAAAAATCTCTTTTTATTTTTTCTAAATTTTCCAATTTTCAGGGAAACTTTTCCAAATTTTTATTTCATAAGAACGTTACTCTGGCTAAAAAAAAAAAAAAAAAAAAAAAAAAAAAAAAAAAAAAAAAAAAATAAAAAAAAATAAAAAAAAAATTAGGTCTCTCCGTCGTGCGGATAGTTAGTTATAGAGCTGAAACTGAATTCAATCAAAAACACATTGAAGAACGCACTTTCAGTTTTTCTCAAATTTTACAATTTTCCGGTAGGTTAAAAAAAATTATTTCATACAAACCTTGTCCTGTCAAGCCGTACTCAAGTGATGCTCGTACAACCATGCATGCGGCAATTGATTTCTATTTATAGAAAAAAATCGCTTTCGGTGTTTCCTAAATTTTTCTACTTTCCGGGTGACTTTTCCAAATTTTTATTTGATGCGAACCTTCCTCTTGCTTTCAACATGGAATGTACAAAATTTTATTGCTTTTGGACGAACAGTATTGATAGCTCACTGGAAAAATCTGTTTCAGTTTTTCCTGATTTTCCTCTTTTCCGGACAACTTTTCCGTATTTTATTACCGTTTAAACCTTTCCTGGACTTGCAGGAATATTTCAAGATTAAAATTAGCCAAATCGGTTCAGCCCTTCAGAGTTTTAGCGAGACTAACGAACAGCAATTCAGTTTTGTATATATAGAAGACAGTAGCAATCACAGAGATTCCCCAGTGATGCCTCACACAGTGCCCCTGAGAGCTACAACACCAAGAAACGCTTCTAGGCTTTTCGCAAGATCAAACGTTTTTTTTATAGGTAAAGAGCAAACGGAAAGCTGAAGTTCTAAATTTAACTTTTAAGGAATCTTTACGCAGTAGGACCGCACAACTGTACCATCATTTGATCAGCGTACTAATTCCGAAATGGAGGATATAGTAATAGGTATTTCCAGTGTAGAGAAGCAGCTGAGAGAGCTAAATACGAAAAAGTCTGCTGGTCCGGATGGAATACCAGTTCGGTTTTACAAAGAGTATTCTGCGGCATTGGCCCTTACTTAGCTTGCATTTATCGCGAATCTTTAATTCAGCGCAAAGTTCCTAGTGATTGGAAAAAAGCGCAGGTGACTCCCGTTTATAAGAAAGGAAAGAGAACTGACCCACACAATTACAGGCCAATATCGTTGACATCAGTTTCCTGTATTATTTTGTAGCATATTCTCAGTTCGAATATAGTAAATTTCCTTGAAACGGAAAGCTTCTTTCCATGAATCAGCACGGGTTTAGGAAACATCGTTCATGTGAAACTCAGCTTGCCCTTTTCTCACATGACATCTTGCGAGCCATGGATGAAGGGCAACAGGCGGATTGTGTTTTTCTTGGCATCAAAAAGGCGTTCGACGCGGTGCCACACTGCCGACTGCTAACGAAAATACGAGCTTATGGAATAGGTTCACAGATTTGTGCCTGGTTGGAAGACTTCCTAAGTAATAGAACGCAGTACGTTGTTCTCGACGGCGAGTGTTCATCAGAGACGAGTGTATCGTCAGGCGTGCCCCAGGGGAGTGTGATAGGACCGCTATTATTTTCTATCTATATAAATGATCTGATGGACAGAGTAAGTTGTAATTTGCGGCTGTTTGCTGATGATGCTGTGGTGTATGGGAGGGTGTCGTCTGTAACTGATTGTAATAGCATACAGGTTCACTTAGACAAAATTTCTAGTTGGTGCGAAGAATGGCAGCTAGCTCTCAATGTAGGAAAATGTAAGGTGATGCGCATGAGTAGGAAAAACAGTCCCATAATGTTCGAATACAGCATTAGTAGTGAGCTACTTGATGCTGTCGCGTCGTTCAAATATCTAGGCATAACATTGCAGAGCGATATGAAATGGAACGAACATGTAAGGACAGTTGTGAGTAAGACAGACAGCCGACTTCGGTTTATTGGGAGAATTTTTGAGAAGATGTACTTCATCTGTAAACGAGACCGCGTATAAAACGCTTGTATGACCACGTCTTGAGTAGTGCTCAAGTATTTGGGACCCGCAGCAGATCGGTTTAAACGAAGACATAGAGGCGGTTCAGAGGCGAGCAGCTAGGTTTGTTACTGGTAGGTTCGACCAATGCGCGAGCCCCACGGAAATGCTCCGGCAACTCAATTGGGTATCGCTGGAGGATGTTATTTTCGTGAATTTCTGTTGAGTAAATTTAGAGGGCCGGAATTTGAAGCTGAGTGTAGTACGATCTTGCTGCTGCCTACTTACATTTCGCGTGGTGATCACAAAGACAAGATAAGAGAAATTAGGGCTCGTACGGAGGCATATAGGCATTCTTTTTTTCCTCGTTCAATTTGGGAGTGGAATAGGAAAGGAAATGCCTAGTAGTAGTACAGTGTACCCTCCGCCACGCACCTTACGGTGAATTGCGGAGTATGTATGTAGATGTAGATGGTAAGGAAAAATGTTTATTAACCCAGAACGCTTCCCCTGGCAAGTGTTCCAGTTCTGCACGGGGCCAGCTGCGGCTGTCGCCTGGTGTCGACCCAACGCGCCGCCTGCTCAGCGTGTCTCTGCCTCTGGCTGTGACTCACCCAAGCCTCTGACCTCTGGGCGCGGTCTGCGCTCCCCACCACCAGAGGCGCGAACCCACTGCACTGCACTACACTGGCACAGTACGTGGCAGCAGCTGCTAAACATGTTCAAATGTTCAAATGTTTGTAAAGCTTATGGGACTTAACTACGGGGTCATCAGTCCCTAAACTTCAAACTACTTATGAACTACCTACAACTAAGGACGGCACAAATATCCATGCCCGAGGGGGGATTCGAACCCCCGACCGTAGGGGCCGTGCAGACCGTGACTGAAGCGCCTCAGTCCCCTCGGCCACCGCGTCCGGCTGCTAAACATGTATGCAGTTTGAAAAACACATTATGATATGTGAAAGCCTAACTTTTCACGGCGTAATAAATGTTAAAACAACTTACGGGTATGCTGCCGGATGACATCGTTCACCACCGCCGATATCTCGACAGCAGCACTCCGTACCACTCCCAAGGCACAGGGCCTCTTCCTATCGAAATATCGGCGTTGTTTGAAGACGTCACCCGGTAGCATACCCGCACGTTGTGTGGACATTATAATCTCTGCTTCTCCTCCCACTCCACACGTTGCCTAGCTCCTCACCCAGCCCTCTTGTGTCCCATTTTCTCCTCCACTCTCCATCTCTGACCAGCTTTGTTTGTTGTTGTGGCCAAGGATACACTGAGAGTGTAAACTTGATGGGTAAATCAGTGCCGCGTTGGAGTAGCCGAGCGGTCTAAAGCGTCTCGCTGCGGAGCGCGCGGTTGCTCGCCGTGGAGGTTCGAGTCCTCCCTGGGGCATGGGTGTGTGTGTGTGTGTTTGTCCGTAGGTTAGTTTACCTAGGTTTAAGTAGTTGCCGGCCGCGGTGGCCGAGGGGACTGAGGCGCTTCAGTCACGGTCTGCACAGCCACTACGGTCGGGGGTTCGAATCCCCCCTCGGGCATGGATATTTGTGCCGTCCTTAGTTGTAGGTAGTTCATAAGTAGTTTGTAAGTTTGGGGACTGATGACCCCGTAGTTATGTCCCTTAAGCTTAACAAACATTTGAACATTTAAGTAGTTTGTAAGCTACGGACTGATGACCACGCAGTTTGGGTCGATAGATTTACAAACATTTGGACATTTTTATTTTTGGTAAATCAGTTGGGATAATTATAAGAGGTATATGAGGCTTTTCATATGTTTCGCATATTTTTAATCTGCTAATGAGTAGCATTTCTGAAGAAGCGAAACTTGTTGACATCCAATATTAGTTTAAATGTTAGGAAGTCCTTTCTGGAGGCATTTGTCTGGAGTGTAGCATCGTATGGAAGTGAAACATAGACGATAAGGAGTTCAGACAAAAAGATGATAGAAGCTTTTGAAATGTGGTGCTACAGATGAATGATGAAAATTAGATGGGTAGTTCACGTAAATAATGAGGAGGTGCTCAACAGAATTGGGGAGAAAAAGAATTTCTGGCGCATTGTGACTAAGAGAAGGGATAGGTTGGTGGGACACATCCTGAGACAACAAGGAATCGTAAATTTAGCATTAGAAGGAAGTTTGTGGGGTAAAAATCGTAAAGGGTGACCGAGGGACGAATACAGTAAGCAGATTCAAAGGGATGTAGGTTGCCGAAAGTATTCTCAGATGAAGAGATTTGCATAGGACAGGTTAGCGTGGAGAGCTACATCAAACAAGTCTTGCGAACTGAAGATCACAAGAACAACAATGAATAGCATCACCAAATTTGTGATGATTCAAAGTCTAGAGTAGTATTATAATCGTTTTTTAATACCGACTGCAAGTAAGAAAACCAATCAGCTTACTATTGTGTGCATACATTTACGATTAAAATTATGTGTGTCACACGAGGGTTGGAACTTAAATAGTGTCAAATATATATCCACAACCGAAAAATGGCTTACCTTTCAGAACTCCCTGCTGCTCAAACTCACCTGAAGCCACCTATTTGGTGATTCCATCTGTTAAGAACTATACTCATGTATGTGAACCACCAGACCAATTCCCTCAAGTTAAATGCTCGAAAAGTAGCAGCGCCGGTCAATGATGGAATACATTCTCATAATATCATCTATAATTAATAAAAATGTAAATGTTCGTTTGTACAAAACCCTTAATCTGCGAAATTTACTGACCGATTTCTTTGAAAGTTTGATACAGCGCTGGATTCTTGCACGGTTTCATGTACCACTTGCTTTAATGTATGATACATAACCTAGGCATAACCTAGTAGTATATATAATTACGTGCGTGCAGAGAAGTGGAGGGCGAGATGAATAGAGGGAACGAAAGAAAGAGATTGTCTGGGGGAGCAGCGGAAGTGATAAAAGAGTGACAGGAGCTGATGAAAAGGGAGGGAAACAGAGAACAGGGGAAGCAGGAGCTGTACTAACGGAATATTCAATAAATACTGGAGAAAGAGGATGACGAGAGTGAGGGGGTTGGCAGAAGAAGGAGATGGGCGCACAGAGAGAAGAGGCACGACTTACTGCACAGACACTCGATGGGAGAATTTTAGAGCAAATAAATATCCGTGCATCGCCGGGTACACAGCTAGTAATATATAACACACAATGCATAAGTTTAATCGTAAATATACGAGGGTTGGAACTTAAATAGAATGTTCAAATGTTTGTAAAGCTTAAGGGACTTAACTGCGGGGTAATCAGTCCCTAAACCTACAAACTACTTATGAACTAGCTCTTACTAAAGACGGCACAAAGAGGGGGGGAGGATTCGAAACCCCGACGGGGAGCGGCCTCGCGCATCGCAGCATAGCGCCTCAATACGTTTGGTCACTCCACCGCGGCAGAGTAAGGAAAAGATTCCTGAAAAAGTCTGCAGAGGATAAAGAAGCAGCTGGCCAGCAAGATTATGTCACTCAAATGTTCTTAAGGAGGCATACTATGAGTCAAAAACAGTGTGAACATTCTTTACTAATTTTCTCGAAATTACATTTTCAGATCATTAGGCACATATATCGTCATAATGGTTTTATCTTTGAAACTTCCTGGCAGATAAAAATTGCGTGCCGGAAGCGGGACTCGAACCTGGGACATTCGCTTTTCGCGGGCAAGCGCTCTACCGACTGAGATATCCCGACCCGACTCACGATGCCGCCTCACAAATTTACTTCCGCCAGTTCCTCGCCTCCTACAGATTCGAGTCCCGGTTCCGGCACACAATTTTAATCTGCCAGGAAGTTTCATATCAGCGCACATTCCACTTCAGAGTGAAAGTTTCATTCTGGAAACATCCCTTAGGCTGTGGCTAAGCGGTTGGTTGGTTGGGGTTTGAAAGGGACCAAACTACTATGGTCGTCAGTCCCGTTTTCCAATCACAGAGACAACATAATAGACCGCTAAAATAGGACATAACGTGTTAAACTACATCAAACCATAGATGGAAAATGTCAAATCAATGGAATCAACAAAAGGGAAGAAAGAGAGATTTAAAAGACCAGAGTGTCCAGGCTGGGTGTTCATAGAAATAAAAATATTGAACGTCCAGCCACTCAGCAACACATTATAATCACCTGCCTAATAATATTAAGCAGGAGCAGAATAAATAGAAAAAGCATACTCAATAACGTCAGATGGAATTGTAGAATCCACTGTTACGAATAAAAGTTGAAACAGAATCAGCCACAGAGGCATTGTCACCTAAAACAAGTGGGGATTGGAACACCCGACCGCAGCGGCCGTGCAGACCGCGACTGGCACGCCGCAGACCGCTCGGCCACTGCGGCCAGCCGAGCGGCAACACTTTATACGCAACCCACCCAACATTTTGCACGACAGTGCTTCGGCGCTCACAGTGCAAGCTGTGGCAGCTCTGTTCGGTCCACCATACTCCCCGGACTTAAGTCCTTGTGACTTTGATTTGATTCCAAAGATGGAGCCACTTCGTAGCATTCCCTTCAGAACTGTTCCAGAGATTCGACAGGCAGTAGACCGCTCCATTCGCACCATCAACAGAACTGGCTCTGATGACGTTATATTACACCTTCTACATCGGTGCTAACGACTTCTACACAACGCTGGCGCCTGCTTTGAATGACAGTAAGAGGTGCAAACATGTAACGCTTTCGCATCAATTGTGAATAAATAGTTGCCACGAGTCCAACCCTCGTATATTTACGGTTAACATTATATATTGTATGTTACATATTACTAGCTGTATACCCGGCGACGCAGAGGTATTTATTTCCTGCAGTTTTTTGTTACTCCATCTCCTCTTGCATTCTCGCTCTGCCCACTCAGTCGTGCCTCTCACGCCTATCGCCCATCTCCTCCTTCTGCCACCCCTCCTTCTCTCCTACTCCTCCTCCTCCGGTATTTATTGAATCTTTCATTCGTCCATCTCCTGCTCCCCTTTTTTTCTGTTTACCTGCTACTGCACCCTCACTCTTTCCATCTGCCCCTGCCACGGCGGAGTAGCCGAGCGGTCTAGGGCGCCTCGCTGCGGAGCGCGCCGGTTGCTCGCCGTCAGGGGTTAGAGTCCTCCCTGGGACATGTGTGTGTGTGTGTGTGTGTGTGTGTGTGTGTGTGTGTGTTGTCCTTAGGATAGTCTATCGTAGTTGAAGTAGTGTGTAACTACGGACTGATGACCACGCAGTTTGGTCCGATAGATTTACAAACATTTAATTCCATCTGCTCCTCTCACTTGTTTATCATTTCCGCACCTTCCCCACTCTATCAATCTCTTCCTTTCGTCCCCTCTGTCCATCTCGTCCTCCCCTTCTCTGGGCGCACATAATTATATATACAACTAGACTATGTATCATACATTAAAGAAAGAGGTATACGAAGCCGTCCTTTACTAGATTGCAGCGTTGTATAAAAAATTCAAAGAAATAAAAATGTTCAAATGTTTGTAAGCTTAAGGGACTTAACTACGGGGTCATCAGTCCCTAAACTTACAAACTACTTATGAACTACCTACAAAACGTACAAACTACTTATGAACTACCTACAACTAAAGACGGCACAAATATCCATGCCCGAGGGGGGATTTGAACCCTCGACCGTAGTGGCCGTGCAGACCGTGACTGAAGCGCCTCAGTCCCCTCGGCCACCGCGGCCGGCTCAAAGAAATCGGTCAATTAATTTCGCAGATTAGGGAATTTATACAAAAGAACATTTACATTTTTATTACTTATATATAACATTATGATAATGTATTCCATCATTAACCGGCGCTATTACTTTTCGAGCATTAGCGTAAGGGCAATGGTCTGGTGGTTCACAAAGACGATAAATGTCTTCGGATGAGTGTAAGCAAGCAGGGAGTTCTGAAAAGTAATCCATTTTTCATTTTAAAATGTGTGGAATAAAAAAAATATTAAATCAATATAGAAATAATATCTCTATTGATAACTACTTTCAGGTCGTTACTGAGCCATCTTCAGATCTAAAATAGTTGAGGAGAATCGCTATTATTAAAACTCAAGGATCATGTGAGAATGTATATAATAAACACAAATAAAACATACAAAGGTATATTTAGCAACGTCTTATGAATGTATTATCGAAATAATAAATACGTCTTTGGTTATGTAAATTGAAGTTATCGAGCTATAATTGTAGATCCAATGTTCGTAATTCCGCACTTACGCATTAATAAAAAAAAGTGATGGAAAACTGTAACAGTTACATAGCTCGTATCCTGATGTAAACAAGTATCAGGCGTAACGCGAGCTTCAGGAACAAGTGGGTGCATTACGGCCTGAGAACAGACCGAATTAGTCTTGTGGTTACATGAAAACACTAGATGCCAGGTGCTGCTAATACGTCATTAATATTCACGTGGCCGTGACTGTGGTAAGACGAAGAATGTAAACACATTGCAAACTCTACTGTATTGACGTCATATAAAATTAAAAGAAACGCTGTGCAGTTTAACTAAATGCATACCAATTATAGCAGCTATCGAGCACCCAAAATAAAGAATAGCAGAAAAAAACTAATATACTTATTACTGAGAAGCTGACCATTTTTTCAGGTACAGTATGAACAGTACCAATGGTCAACAAACGTATTTAATAGCTGAAACAATGTTGTAACTTTAGGTGTAGGTGACACATTGTTGTTGTTGTTGTGGTCTTCAGTCCGGAGACTGGTTTGATGCAGCTCTCCACAATACCCTTTCCTGAGCAAGCCTCTTCATCTCCACATAAGAACGGCAACCTACATCTGTCTGAATCTGCTTACTGTATCCATCTCTTGGTCTTCCTCTGCGGTTTTTACCCCACACACTTCCCTCCAATGCTAAATTCACCATTCCTTGATGTCTAAGAATCTGTCCTACCAATCGATCCCTTCTTTTAGTCAAGATATGCCAGAAATTCCTTTCCTCCCCAATTGTGTTCAGTACCTCTTCATTAGTTATGCGATCTACCCACCTAATCTTCAGCATTCTTCTGTAGCACCACATTTCAACAGCCTCAATCCTCTTCCTGTCCGCCCTGTTTATCGTCCATGTCTCACTCCCGTACAAGGCAACACTCCACACAAATGCCTTCAGAAAGGACTTCCTTAGGCTTAAATCAATATTCGATGTTAACAAATTTCTCTTTTTCAAGAACGCTTTTCTACCCATTGCGATCTTGCATTTTAGATCCTCTGTACTGCGACCATCATTTGTTACTTTACTGCGCAAGTAACGAAACGCATCTACCTCCTTTATTGTTTCGTTGCCTAATCTAATTCCTTCAACATCACCTGATTTTCTTAGACTGCACTCCATTACCCTTGTTTTACTCTTGTTAATGTTCATCTTATATGCACCTTTCAGCACACTGTCCATTCCGTTCAACTGCTCTTCCAGGTCCTTTGCTGACACGTATAAAGAGAAATATTCATGGCTATAGCCAACGGCCGTGCCGCAGTGGCTACACCGGTTCCCGTCAGATCACCGAAGTTATGGTCTTGGCTAACAATTGGGTGAGTAACCATCCGGGGCCGCCGACCGCTCACCCCCCCCCCCCCTACATACCGCATCCGATGACGTCTTTGGAAGGAGAAAGACACGGCTGCCGGTCGGTACCCGCTGGGACCTCGAGGCCTGTGTAGAACCGAGAACAATCATAAGATACCGTATAGGTATTTGATACAGAATACAGTACCACGTGATAACAACTGTGACACATGTCAGTAGATAAGCAATGTGTTTATTTTATAAGTTTACTAGCTGAGAAACCCAGCGTTGCTAGGGTTAGAATATATGGCATGAGAGACAGCTTGAGTATTATTCTAAATATGAGATGAATACAGACTGTTTAATTGAGATATTGTGAAGCAGTTATCGTGCTTAAGTTATTCTGGCCGCGTTGTGTATTAATGGGCGAGAGTGGTGGGCGAAAATCCTCGATATATGGAGTAATAAATA
The DNA here is from genome assembly GCA_026315105.1 of Locusta migratoria. Lineage (NCBI taxonomy): Eukaryota > Metazoa > Arthropoda > Insecta > Orthoptera > Acrididae > Locusta > Locusta migratoria. The sequence goes on from CM048747.1 coordinate 14,479,767, forward strand.
ATCTTAGGCGAAGCTAAATAATACACGAACTCCGTATATGTGAAAATATATGGGGCCATTGCTAGTTTAGTAATATTGTTTTAACATAATAGTATTAAATGAAGCTGGAAGATATTGGACGTTACTATATTTCTCAAGGCATTTGTTTTTCATTTCATATACATCAGTATAATATAATTCTTGTCTTCACAATACTTGCTTGTAGACTATATTTGCAGTTTTCTTGTTGGGAGTGTAAAGGAACAAATGTATAGGAGATCCATCTCGTGAGCACGCGACGTACATTTGTTAGCCTATCTGCAATTTCATCTTTGTCTCTGTTGATCGTCGGTAAAGTGTGATTGAGGAAAACGCGCCGAGAAGTTAAAAACTTATATATTTGGTATTATGCGTCGTTTTTCTCAATTTTGTTACACACTGCAACAGCAGCGCCGAAAGCGGCTGGCAAATTACATTTCTGAAAACGATATTGGATAAGTGCAAATATTGATTTGTAACAGTTTTCACAAATATCTTCTTGAATAGGAATTTGGAATGAATTGTGAGACTCTATACAAGAGTTGCGCGTGAAAGTTTTGGTCTTAATGATATGTGACAACAACGGATGTATCTGATTCGGTAAAGTTTTACTTACTATCCTGGCGGCCTCGTGTTTTTATGTTGGCAACATCAATAACACGATATAAAATCGTTGCCAAGATGACCGAACCACATAGACTGTAGATAAATACTGTTGTTCCTGCTGTATGCTTGATTTCACGACAAAATATTTGCGTGTCACGCGATTGGCTTATGACGATGTCACATGATTCTCGTTATTGAACATCTATTGCCAACATTATCACAGGAGGCCGCCGGGATATGAGTAGGACTACATCGCATAGTTTTTCTTGACCCAGCTGTCAAACGATAACACCTTTCACAGCAGAGAGTGTCGCGGCTATATGTATCAGAGATCACTGATTAACACAGACCAGTGAGCTTACTGGCACAGGCATATTAATATCTATGGTCTAAGAGACATTTATTAATGTATGTCTGTGTTTCCATCACGCTTCCACGACAATGATCAATGTTCCACGAGAATTTTTATCTTTGAGTCTATCTGGATTTTTATCTTTGTTTTGTCTCTCTGTTCATAGTCGGTAATGTATGGTTGACGGAAACATGTGATCTATTAAAAAAATTGCGTATTTGATATTCCTCGTCGTTATTAAAGTCTGAAAGGACCGCATTGTCTGACGGTTGAAAGAATAAACAGATTTTGACTCGTACTGTAAAGTTCGTAGGTCACAGAGTATATAGCTTTTCCTAAGAGTATTTATTGCATATTTTGCGAATTTTTGCTCGTCACACTCACCCACTGCCACGCACTGCGACCAAACTCCCTTACTAACATCATTAGACCAAGGGCTATCTAGCACCACAACCGCGAGTGGGTGGCAATATGTGGTCATGGAGAAAATTCTGTCAGCACGTACACACACAAGCCGAGGGGGGATTCGAACCCCCGACCGTAGTGGCCGTGCAGACCGTGACTGGAGCGCCTTAGTCTCCTCGGCCACCGCGGCCGGCCTATATTTAAATCTGAAGATAACTCGTCAGTGAACTAAACTTTGCAATCAGCCATAAACAATCTAATGAGGGATGTTTACAACTCACCACAAAGACGTACGATGAGCAGCGACAGGCACAAATAAAAAATTAAAAATAAAATCACTCGCACATAAACTTTAGATATCAGCCATCATTAACACTTGCCGGAAAATATAGCATTCATACAGGCACTTGTGAGGATACAGGGTTTTAGGTTAGTAACCTCTTTTGGTCGAACGATAGCTATCATTGATGTGCAGCGAGAGCTGCTGGCAACAATGCTTCGGTTGGAATGTTCTTTGTTTGTTGGCCGGTGTGCGGCACAGGGTTGCCAGGCGTGGCGATTTTTCGCATTCTTGGCTATCTTTTTCTTATAATAGTAGCCATTCTAGCAGTCTGGCGACTGGCGATTAGATTTGGCTATTAAAGGAATTGGTTGGCGACCTAATGGCTATTTTATTTTACTTCAAAAACAACGAATGTAAAGCAATCAGTCTTTAGACATTACGTCAATGATACCGGCTAAACTTCGGTAGAATGCTGGAGAAATGTAATCAACCTACACAAGTTGGCACAAATGTTTTCAAGTATCATGGATGTGTGGGAGAGTGTCACAGAGATGTAAACAAACTCAACTTACTGATTCTTGAAGATAGACGTAAACTACCTCACGTACCCTACTTACGATGATTCAAGAACGAGCTTCATATGATATCTCGAAGTATACTACAACACCGTATGTATGGCTCCCGCTGAGAACATGAGGATAAGATTACATAAATTACAGCATGCAAGGAGGCATATCAACAGAATTTTTTTCCGCGTTCCATACAACACGACAGAAATTCGTAACAACTCCTACTGTGAAGTGAGCCCTTTGCTACGAACTTCACAGTAGTTAACAATGGTTTACAGAGTATAAATGTCGATGAACACGCGGTGATTTCCCAGTCGTTCTCAAGGCTGATTTTTCAGTGTGTATTGGACGCATTATTACGAATTAAAGTCCATCTCACCTCAAAGTATGAAATGCTTAGTGCATTGTTATAAATTACCTCACCTCAAAACGTTGTAATGATTTTGTGTGTATTATTGTTATGATTGGTACTCGAACCTATGCATGAGAACATCTCTTGTTTATGTTTGCTAGAATGATTAATGAACAGTTTTATGTTGCAATTTTTGTAAGTTATGAAATTAATAAATATGATTGTTAAATGTAACTGAATTTTCGGAGTTTTCTATTATATGTACAATGTGACAATATTTTGACTGCCCTCATTGTCAGTTGCTGGTGTGTCTGGGTTCAGTTCTTCGATGGACTCAGTTAAATGTTTCTGTGAAGTTTGAGTTTCCTTGGAAAGTTCAGTCTGATGTCTGTGTATGTGAAAGTGCCGCAGTTTGCATTACTTTTTAATCAGTAAACAGCGTACTCCCTGAATTTCAGGATTATTATTGTCGAGTAACATGCCATAATTACCATAGCATAATAATGTTAACAGATTAAAGATTGCGATATTTGGCTATTTTTACTGATGAAAAGATGGTTATATATTCTGTTATTTTATTGATGAAGAGATGGCGATATTTTGGCTACTTTTTGTTTAAAATTTGGCGACAGAGCAATGGAAAAACCTGGCAACTCTGGTGCGGCAGTCTCCCGCCGACCGCAGAGCGAGGCGGTAGCATATCGGCAGTGAGTTCGTAACCTGCGTTTTGTGGTGGCTAAAATTTTTGCCATTCTGTCATATCGCATTGGGGTTGCAGTTGCATATTGAAATGTTTCAGTGTGGACTTGTAGACATTTATCGTGGTGGCACGCGGCTATTTAGTCAGTGTACAGAAAGGAAGAGTTTTTAACATTTGTCGTTCTACAATAAAGGAAGTTAACAAAGTTTATTGTTATGGATCAACCTAGTAATTGTCCGCATCCCATACCGTCAAATCATTGGAACAATTATTAAATGATTAAGCTGCAAATAGAATGTAACGGCAACTTCGCCCATCGAGGATTAGGTGGACGCAGCGGTGACGTTACACACTCATCACAGACACACAAACGTCATTGTCGGCTACCGCATTCCGAATCTGAGTTTTTTTTTTTCCTCTTTACATGCCGCAGCTCGTCGTAAGTTTTTGAAAACTTTTTGAATCCCAACCTGGACTTTTAATTATTATATTTAATCATCAATAAAGATATTTTTCGATTGTGAATTTCGGTACATTGTAATTAATAATTCAGCTCTGGAATCCGAAAATTTCATGTTTGTTAGGTATTTATTTTTCACTATATCCAACTGGAATGACATTCGACTGCACACTGCAGCGTATAAGCTATCTCCATTCCGAATTTAATTCAAATCTTTCCGTCCATTTTAGCATGGAGTAGCGAACGTTTTAACCCATTGTGAGGTACCCTCCGCCACGCACCATACGGTGGCTTACGAAACGTATCCCATGTATTAATTAGGGTATAAGCTACGTCTGTTCCAAATTTCAATCTTATCCGTCCAGCCATTTCAGCGTGAAGGTGTAACAAATGAATTAACTAATTGTAAAGCACCCTCCGCCATGCACCATATGAAGTAAATTTTAGTACGCCTATAACCTTCACGCAAGTGCAAGCACTGACTTAGTTTTATCGCAGTCGGATGTACTGTAAGGCTGTGCACAAAATACGAACAAAAAGATAAACAAACATTAACTTTTATATATTAGATTTCCCCAAGTGTCTACATTTAAGCATAAAATGGATCAAGCATATTTTGCGTCGTTACGTAATTATGGCCGCTTACTGATAGGATTATCTGTTGCAAATGCACAACCAATTTCCAGGACATACACCTCTAAGGAGTTCTAAGTACGGTTTTTTCAGTATTAATAGCCACTCCAGAGTTATGTGATGCAGATTTATCCTTACGAGAAAGTTCGTAAAAATAATGAACATATTCCACTAAATATACAAAAGAGGTAATGAGCAAACACGCGAGGGAGTGATACTACATAAATTTAAGAATACTGTAGGTTTTGTAAGACGTATCAAATTCTACAACAGTAAGCGTAATGACGTAAGGAACATATTTGCTGTACAAGGTATAAGCAAGAGTAAAATTTTACTTAACTGCTATTGCTAAGCTGTTACAGGAACACGAATATGATACTGTGCTGCTACCATTCTGTGCATATGTCCAAATTTTTGAAGATTATGATTTTTCCAATACATAGTTTTATTTGCATGCACTCGGTTAGCGCTCAGTGCTTAGCAGAAAAGAAATTGAACTGTAATATAGTCTAAATTTCCCTCTTTTAGAAGGTTTTTAAAGTCGACTTGGCAGTTTTCCTCTTTTATCTGGTGAGATACGACCACGTAAAGAATTACATCCAGCCGTAAACTGCTTTATATCGCCGTATGACACGAATTAAGTCGCGTGCCTCGACTTTTCACGTCACAAATGTTTTACGAGCCTCTAGCGGCGTTTTGCCTGCCACGATTGAAGCAGCAGGCGGGCAGAGAAATCTCGCGGCATGCAGTTATCCCTCCATAAGGGGCGGCGTTCGTGATAGCGCAGGGAAACCCGAAACCTGGAAGGAACGGCAGCACTGGAAATAGTTCCACACAGAACGATGCAGCATTACTGGGAAGTAATCCTACAGTGTGCGCGATTTAGAAGTAAATATCCCTGGAGTAGTGAAACAACTTAAATCACTTAACAAAAGTAAGTATCTCGGCCCCGACTGTATACCGATTAGGTTCCTATCAGAGTATGCTGACGTAATAGCCCCATCCCTGTTATATACAACCGCTCGCTTAGCGAACGTTCCGTACCCAAAGAGTGGAAAGTTGCACAAGTGACTCCAATATTCAAGAAGAGTGACCCGCAGAATTATAGGCCTATAACATTGACGTAGGTTTGCAGCATTATTTTAGAACATATACTTTCCTCAAATATTAGGAACTACCTCGAAGAGAACAACATATTGTACCATAGCCAACTCAGATTCAGAAAGTATCGTTCTTATGAAACACAGCTAGCTCATTATTCACATGGTGTGATGAGTGCTCTCGATAAGGGATGTCAAATAGATTCCATATTTCTAAATTTCCTGAAGGCTTTTGACACTGTAGCTCACAAGCGTCTTCTAATCAAATTGCGAGCTTTTGGAATATCGCCACAGTTGGGCGATTGGATTCGTGATTTCCTGTCAGAAAGGACACATTACATTGTAATTAACGGTAATTCATAGAGTAAGATAGAAGTGATATCTGACATTCCTTAGGGAAGTGTTATAGGGCCGCTACTATTCCTTATTTTTATAAACGATTTAGGAGACAATCTGAGTAGCTCTCTTTGACTGTTCGCGGATCGTGCTTTCATTTATCTGTTAGTAAAGTCACCAGAAGATCAAAGGCAACTGCAAAATGATTTAGATAATATATCCGCATAGTACAAAAATTAGCATTGACCCGTAATAATAATAAATGTGAGGTCATCCATGTGACCACTAAAAGAAATACGTTAAAATACAGTTATACGGTAAATCAGTCAAACCTACAATTTTCACATCTAGATATTTTCCACAAAAAATGAGACCAAATCTCCTTTGACAGAATTATGTAATTATTTTAACACTAGTTGGTACCCGGCGGGTTGCTGCCAGAGAAGTAATAATTGTGCAAATACGTTGGAATTTGAAAGTGTTAGCTTGTTTAGTTACGAATGATAGAAAAAAAATTCATTTTATAGTCGATAATAAATACAATTCTACTAAACACAATTACGAACACTTAGAAAATATTGTTGGGAAGGCGAACCACAGACGTCGTTTAATTGATAGAACACTTAGAGGATGCATCAGTTCTACCAAAGAAGCTGCCTACACTACATTTGTGCGTCCTATTTTGGAGTATTGCTGCGTATTGTGGGATCCATTCCAGGTGGGACTGACGGACGAATTAGAGATCAGAGAAGGGCAGCTCATTTTGTATTATCGCGATATGGGTAAGAGAGTATCAAGGTAATGATGCAAGAGTTGGAGTGGAAATCATTAAAAAAAGACGTTATTTGTTGCGTCGAGATCTATTTGCGAAACTTCTTTCAACAACTTTCAATAAAATTCTTCCGGGTATGAGACCGCGTCGTCATTATATAAACTGTACCGACGTTTCGGCCACTGTTGCAGGCGGCCTTCATCAGGTCTGTGTCTGACTGCTGAATGTACGATCACTTGGGGTTTATATATCAGCGGATGAGGGACAGGAAGGGGGACGTTGGTTTTCCTTTATTGGTGGTTACGTTATTGCACGCCATTGGTGGAAAGGGGCATTGATGATTGGTGGTTGTATTCTTCCCCCTTATTGGTCGAAATAGACGTTTCCGATTGAATTTTGCATTAGAAGTTGCTATTGGCGGAGTGGACCTGAGAGAACGGACGGCGGTTGTGGCGTGCCGCTGTTGACTTGTCGCTTGGCGCAGACGACGGCGGGCCGGTGCTCTGCGTGTGCGCGGCTGCTGAGGTCTTCAGGCCAGTAGCAACTTCTAATGCAAAAGCTAATCTAAAACGTCCATTTCGACCAATAACGGGGAAGAATGCAACCACCAATCATCAATACCCTTTCCACCAATGGCGTGCAATAATGTAACCACCAATAAAGGAAAACCAACGTCCCCCTTCCTGTCCCTCATCCGCTGATATATTAAATATGCCAAGCGATCGTACATTCAGCAGTCAGACACAGACCCTGATGAAGGCCGCCTGCAACAGTGGCCGAAACGTCGGTAGAGTATATAAAATGACGACGCGGTCTCATACTCGGAAGAATTTTATTGAAAGTGACAACGGCCGCGAAAGCCTACGTTTGCATTCTTTCAGCAACATTGTCTTCAGAATGCGAACATATTTTGTTAGCACCCTACATAGGGGGCATGATCATTATAAAATGAGTTAAATAAGATCGAAAAGAGAAAAATTTGTGAGTTTCTTTTTCTACAGAGTTATTAATGAATGGAACTACAGTGTAATATCATAAAAGTCTGCATGCACTTTGTGACTTGCAGAGTATCCACGTAGATGTGGATGTAGTATATACTTCATTCAGTCCCACTTGGTGAGGATCCCAATACTCCAAAATAGGACGCACAAGTGTAGTGTAGGCAGTTTCTTTAGTAGAACTGCTGCGTCTTCCATATGTTCTGCCATTGAAGGTAGCCTTTTGTTCGCTTTCCCTACAATATTTTACATATGTTCTTTCCAATTTAAGTTGTTCGTATTGTTATCCCTAGGCATTTCGAAAGTACATTCAGCTTTAAGTGTGTATTCTGTCTGCAAAACTTTCTGCGTGTACAATTGGTAGTGTAGCAATTATAAATTGTAACTTTATACCGAATGCCATATGTGAACTTTAAAATTCTCCCGGCGGATCGAATATTCATAGAAGTTTCGGGTATGCAGCCGGTCGTCGTCTAAAGCATCACACGATATTTCGGCCAGACACCTGCTAGTCATCTTCAGGTGAGTCGATGAAGACTGAAGAGTGCGGCCAGCGTTCCACTATATATAGAAAACGTGGCGGTTACAGCGCATGCGTCAAAACATAAACAGACAGGCCACACTGCCCTCGCTGGTGGAGCCGCGGAGTTCAGCTGTCCTCTGCACTGCCACTGCCGCTCACAGCCGACGTCGGCGCTCTCTGTCGTCTTCGATCTGAGCAAGTTTTAGTAATGACGGGATTCCACGCTTTGTCAAGATTGTAGCCACTATCCCGATTCATCAAATTTTCCGCGACACGTATTTCCACAGATTCTTTGATGATGGAGTCCCAAAAAGATGTTGCTGTTGTCAAAATTACCGTTTTATCATACTCCATAGAGTGTCCGGTGGAAATGCAATGTTCAGCAATAGCAGACTTGCTTGACTGTAAACGGCGTGTGTTGCGTTTGTGTTCACTGCAACGTTCTTCAACAGTGCGCGTAGTCTGGCCTATATAAGCCATCCCACATTGGCAGGGAACTTTGTAGACACCAGCCTTACGTAACAAGTCATCCTTAACCGAACCCAGCAAGTCTGAAATTTTGGATGGTGGGCGGAAAATTACTTTCACTTGAAAATTGCGGAGAATTCTTGCTATTTTAAAAGAAATATTGCCCACAAACGGAGTTTGCCGTTTGTGGGCAATATTTCTTTGAAAATTGCAAGAATTCTCCGTAATTTTCAAGTGAAAGTAATTTTCCGCCCACCAAACGGAGTTTGCCGTTTGTGGGAAATATTTCTTTTAAAATAGCAAGAATTGTCCATAATTTTCAAGTGAAAGTAATTTTCCGCCCACCATCCAAAATTTCAGACTTGCTGGGTTCGGTTAAGGATGAGTTGTTGTTACGTAATGCTGGTGTCTTCAAAGTTCCCTGCCATTGTGGTATGGCTTATATAGACGACGACCGGCTGCATACCCGAAACTTCTATGAATAACCGAATGCCATAGTTTTTATTGATGAACAGCGGAAAAGTAGTAAGCAAGAAACTTTTTCCTTTCATTATTTTGATGTGGTTGTCTACGAAAAAAAGTTTAATAAAGGTTTGAAATTATGTTTAAAGTTTGTTGCAAGTTTGTCGCCAAGAACTGTCATTCTCATATAGTGTATTTATAAAGTCTCGGCGCTTTATGTAGTAGTTTTTTGCGATTCCTATTGTTCATGACGTTATATCTCCTGAACCATGTGTCGTATGTGGTTAGTACTCCTACAGCAATTGTTATCTCACGCAAGGAATATGTGTAGCAAATCTGATTGAAATCGGTCCAGTGGTTTAGGAGAAAATGTGCAGCATTGTCGTTCGACGCAGCAGTTTTTCTCGCATCTCATTGTTTATGACGTCATATCTCCTGACGTATGTGTCGTAGGTGATTCTTACCTCGACAGCGATTGTTGCCTGATATTAAGGGACATGTTTACCAAGTTTGGTTGAAATCGATCCTGTAGTTTAGGAGATGTAGAACATACATATATACATCCAACAATCCATCCATACACAGATACAGCCTATATTATAAGATGTAAGATTTGATACCTATTACATATAGGACTATTACAGATACCTATTACACATGGCACTAGCTGTACCTGGCTACAGGCTGCTGCGGTTTGTTGCATATTGAATGAAAAAAAAGTCGATACTAAGCAAATAAGCGAATGTTATTCAGCCTGAGATAGCAGCCCAGGCATATAGAAACAAAGGTTCAGCAGAATGAATGACTACATAAAGGAAATGCGTTTCGGAACAAAGAAACTATCACAAAAATTAATGCTGAAATTAGTTGTTTGCCAGTTAACGTAGAAACAATGGTTCCAGAGAGTAGTAATCTCCTTTATGGAGCTCGGTACTTTGTCATAGTAACTGCTACTGTGCAGGAAAGATTTTACGAGCCAAAGCTAGGCGGGACGTGAGAGCGATTCCAGATAAAAGGGCGCGCAGTTCATCCCAGACTTTATCGTCTTACGCCGCGGTCGGCAGTTAATCGCAGCGTTCGATAAGCGATATCGGTCCACATGCTATCGTATCAGCGGTGGAAAAGCGGACTGGGTTTCACTTACATTCTGTGTTGCTTTACCTCGACAGATTCAGAGGGAGCACAATCCATCGACTCTAAGCCTATAGTCTGAAAACTACAGCGGCATTAATGGACGTAGCCATAATGAAAAGAAAGTGGTCTTTTGAATTTACCGGCATCCTATTTCGCCACACAGACATATCAGTTTAACTTTAATCAGGAGAAAGAGGGGGTAGTCATTTGAAGAGACACCATTGATAAACTCAATAGCCATACATCTGTAAATCTAAAAGGCGATGTCCTGATTGATTGACTGATTCATCATCGTCCAACCCAAACCACTGAAGACAGAATCTTGAAATATGCAGAGGCGTCGTTTAAGAAGCGATTTTTCGATATTTCATCCCTAAGGGGTAAAAGATTTTTTGAAAATAGGTTGCTACTTAGGCAATTATGAAGTTATAAGTATAAAATTTCGGATTTCGATTCTCGGGTGGAATTTAAGAAAATCGTGTTTTGGTATATTTGGATTTTCAACCGTTAAGGTGGTGATCATTGGTTTTCGAAAATGCATTGCTATTGACGCAATTTTGAAGCAAGAACTGCCAAAACTCTGAATTGGGTTATTTGTTGGAATAAAAAAAATATGTTTATGTATTTTTGGAAATTCATCGATTATGCGGGTGCAACAGAGGATGAAAAGATCCTTTTTGAAAATACACTTCTGTTGAGACAATTTTGAAGCTAAAAACCACGAAAATTGTCATTTAATTGTTGGTTGGAATTAAAAAAGTACTAGTTTTGTTATTTTTGGTTTTTCAACCATTGTCGGCCGCGGTGGCCGAGGGGACTGAGGCGCTCCAGTCACGGTCTGCACGGCCACTACGGTCGGGGGTTCGAATCCCCCCTCGGGCATGGATATTTGTGCCGTCCTAGTTCGTAAGTAGTTCATAAGTAGTTTGTAAGTTTAGGGACTGATGACCCCGTAGTTAAGTCCCATAGACTATAAACATTTGAACATTTTTTTTCAACCATTAATGGGGTTAAATACGGCCTGAAGGATGTTTTTAAAGATATGTTACTATTAAGGCAATTTTGAAGCAAGAACTACAAAAATTGGTATTTGGATTCGTGGTGAGTATTTGTGGAAATTCAGACATTAAGGGGGTGAAATAAGGGATGATTTTTTTTTTTTTTTTTTTTTTTTTTTTAATATGTAGCTATTAACCAAACTTTGAAGCCAGAATTACAAAAATCGGTGTGTGGATTCTTGTGTGGAATTAAAAAGATAAGTGTTTCGGAATTTTTGGAAATTCATCCATTTTGGAAATTCAGCCATTGTGGGGATGAAATAAGGGATGAGAGGTTTTATGAAAATATGTTACAATCAAGGATATTCTATTATGACAGCATCACAGCTAAAACTATGAATATTTTATATTAAGAAGAAGAAACAACGAGTGCTGGCTGCCCAGCAACAGCGGTTATTAAGCTAGTCGTATATACGAGGTACGTCCAGAAAGTACGTTCCGTTTGGTTATATATAACAAACGTCTACAGATATAGAAAAATATTTATTGTACAAAAATCTACAACTGTTAAACTACGTTTCTACATAGCTGCCGAAATTTTGTAGGCACTTGTCATAGCGTGGCAAAAGTTTCTGTATGCCTTCTTCATAGAAGGTTGCCGCCTGAGTATTCAGCCATGTGGTAGCATGTTCTTTCACCTCGTCATCGTTGAAGTGTTGACAGGACAAATTTTAGGTGTAAGAAGAGGATTTCCATCAAAAGGTGGTGTTTGTTTCCACGATAGTGCCCGACCTCATGTGGCGAATGTGACCAAACAACTCTTACGGGAATTTCACTAGGACGTGTTTGATCATCATCCGTACAGCCCGGGCCTCGCTCCTAGCCACTTTCACCTCTTCTTACACCTAAAAACTGTCCTTGGTGGTCAACATTTCAACGATGATGACGAGATGAGAGAACATGCTACCACATGGCTGAATACACAGGCGGCAACCTTCTATGAAGAAGGAATACAGAAACTTGTGCCACGCTATGACAAGTGCCTACAAAATTTCGGCAGCTATGTAGAAAAGTAGTTTAACAGTTGTAGATTTTTGTACAATGAACATTTTTTCTATATCTATACACGTTTGTTTTATATAACCAAACGGAACTTTCTGGACTTACCTCGTAAATCAAAGTGGCCGTGAGTTTGTGGGTTTGACTGTTTGTCTGTATGTATTGGATAAAAAACTGCAGTTTTCTTCCAATCTTTATGTAAGCTTCAATCCATGAGGACCGTCGCCGTTAGTGTACGGATCACGTAGAACACGTTGTTCAGGAGATACGTCATAACAGCGAGATGCGTGAAGAACTGCTCACTGGACCGATTTCAACCAAATTCGGTACACATATTCCTTACCGCGAGGTAACAATTGATGTAGGTCTAAGAACCATAGACAACACATAGTTCAGGAGATATAACGTCATAAACAATAAGAGATGTAATAAACTGCCACATCATGCGTCTAGACTGATTCATACATTATTTGGAAATGAGTATAATTAATGACTTACAAGACTTTAAACATAGTTTCAAACCTTTATTATACTTTTTCTCGCTGACAGCCACATCGAAATGATAAAAGGAAAAAAGTTTCTCGCTTACTACTTTTTCGCTGTTCAAGGAGTAAAACAACGGTATCCGATACGACGTTACAATTTGTAATTTCTACACTACAAATTGTTAAAAAAAAAATTCAAATGTTTGTAGAACTTATGGGACTTAACTACTGGGTCATCAGTCCCTAAGCTTACAAACTACTTATGAACTAGCTAAGACTAAGGACGGCACAAATATCCATGCACGAAGGGGGATTCGAACCCCCGACCGTAGTGGCCGTGCAGACCGTGACTGGAGCGCCTCAGTCCCTTCGGCCACCGCGGCCGGCCATAAATTGTTCTCATAGGAAATTTTACAGACAGCATACACACTTACAGCTGAATGTATTTGAATGTAGTTCATGAGATATGAGGACATGAACAGAAACGTTCATGGAAAACCGCCCCATCATGCATCATTCATTACTTCTTTACTACTAACCATATTCGCAATAGATTTTACCGGCATACAGCACTTATACAAATGGATATATGCCTGCAAAATTATACAATTGCACAACGTATAATTCAATAAATAGGAGATCACGTATACGGCGATGTTTAAAAACCTTTCACTTCACGCCCCGCGTTTAAATGCATTTCTTATTTACTGTTAAGACAGTACTGCATTCCAGTCAGCTGAAGTGCTATTGACAACTGTTAACTCTGTAGGCAAAAGTAATAGAATTCTGTAAAGCGATAGTGAAAAGAAAAAAAAATGAAATACTGTACATCAAACGAAAAACCATTATTTCCGACAGATTTACCTTTTACTTTCAAAAGACTGCAGTTATCAGTGAGACCTGCATTTTGTAATACGATTAATAATCACAGGGCAGTCTATTATGTACCCCCATTCATTATCCTCCTTGCTAGCATCTGCACCTGTATTCCCACACTCCGATGGTTTGCGTACGTCCCCACCGAAATTCCCTTCTGTATTGAAAATTACCTGCTATCCATGCTATTATGTCAATACAATAGACGATTTTGAACATCCAGCTGATGTTGCTTACAGGGGGTGGACAATATAATAGCAACACCTAACAGAGACACATTATTTATTTATTAGCAAGGATTTGGCCCACCTTTGGCATCGAGAACAGCTGCAGTTCTTAGAGGAACAGATTCTTAAAGTACCTTCATAGTTTGCAAGAGAATATTACCTATTCCTGTACGAAAACATCCGCCAATTACACTGGTTAAAACAATTAGGGGATGAGTTGAGATATGTAGGTTCTGAGGTATTGTCATCGTAAACTGGAAAGCTTAGACAAAAAACGTTTGTTAAGCTTATGGGACTTAACTACGGGGTCATCAGTCCCTAAACTTACAAACTACTTATGAAGTATTTACGAACTAGGACGGCACAAATATCCATGCTCGAGGGGGGATTCGAACCCCCGACCGTAGTGGCCGTGCAGACCGCGACTGAAGCGCCTCAGTCCCCTCGGCCACCGCGGCCGGCAAGTTAAGACATATTTTTGTCGGTTCTACGGAGACAACAACATTATGGAAACAGAGACAGTGGTAAAAACAGAAAGTTCATGCAAAGAGGGTTGACGTTGACTTGTGTTTACTCTATCAAACCAATTACTCTAGCAGTTGTGTTCAGATAGTGAAGTGATCAGGCAATAGAATGCATCAACAACATGACTTACCCGAAGTTATGACAGAAGGTTAGAAGCGGGACAGACACAGTATGTAGGTCGCTGCAGCTATTGGAGTGGCCGAAAGTGTAATTTCCAGGACCTGGACGTGAATTCATACAACAGGAAGCATTAAAGGAAAGTAAGTCCCAGGTCGTCCGACCGTTATCTGCGGTTAACAGCCCGTCGAGACAGGAGGCTGAATGCAACTCAGCTGCATCGAACCCTCCAGGCAGCAACACGAAGCGCGGTATCAGCACAGTCGGAAATCGCCTCGGGAATGTGGCCTCAACGCAAGGAGGCCTACGGTTCTTGCGTGAGTTTGTGCGTGGCGAGTACGGGGCCCCGAGCTAATGCAGTCTTCCTTCCTTCTTTACTTCCCGGACTGCATTTCCTTTGCCCCTCCGCTTCTTCCTATCTTCTTCCCGTCATCACTGGGATCGTCACGAAACGTACGTTTGCATCGAACACGATGCTACTACAACCTTCTGGGACCGCGACCCTCCGAGAAAGACTTTGCGACCTACAGGTTGAAAAACACTGATTTAGACCTGGTTGGAATCCCAAACACTTGAGCAATACTCAACACGGCGTCGCATAAACGTTTTATATGCGGGCTCCTTTATAGACGAATCACATCTTCCCAAAAATTCTCCCAATAAACCAAAGTCGAGCGTCCGCCTTCCCCATGACTGTCCTTACTCGCTCGTTCCATTTCATATCGCTGAGCAGCGTTACGGCTAAGTATTTAATTGACGCGACTCAAGCAGCACACTAATGCTGTAGTTTTCTCGTGTGCTCAAATGTTTCTAAACCTATTGGACCGAATTGCTATGATCCTAAGGTCGTAGACTTATAAACCACTTAAACGTCAAACTTCCTGGCAGATTAAACTTGTGTCGAAGTCGGGCTCGAACCTGGAACCTTTGCGTTACGCGGGCAAGAGCTCTACCACTGAGCTACCCCAACACGACTCACGGTCCGTCCTCATAACTTTACTTCTGCCAGTACCTCGCCTGCTATTTTCCAATCTTCATCGAAGTTCTACTTATACTAAGGATATCGTACATATACATGCCAGAGAGAGGACTCGAACCTCTGGAGGGAGCGGGCGCCGAATCTGTAGCATGATAACTCCGACAACGTGGCCATTCCATGTGCTATTCGAGCATTGCCATCATCATCATCATTAGAGACTGATTATGCCTTTCAGCGTTCAGTCTGGAGCATAGTACCGCTAATAAAACTCCTCCATGATCCCCTATTCGATGCTAACATTGATGCCTCGTCTGATTTTATGCCTTTTACTTCAAAATCATTCCGCACGGAATCTAAGTACTTTCTTCTTGGTCTACCTCGACTCCTCTTACCCTCCGCTGCCGACCTCATGAGTCTCTTAGGTAACCTTGTTTCTCCCATGCGTGTAACGTGACCTCACCATTTCAGTCTGTTTGCTCTAACTGCTTCATCTATGGTGTTCATTCCCAGTTTTTCTTTGATTTCCTCATTATGGACACCCTCCTGCCATTGTTCCCATCTGTTAGTACCTGCAATCATTCTTGCTACTTTCATAGGGTATGTTAAAAAATAGCAGAAATGTGGTTCCATGAAATCTCTCCCATACACGGTCTCGTAGATGTAGATCATCTGCAAATGAAGGTGTTTGAGAAGAAACGGTCAAAGGAGTAGAGCGATGGTGCAGAACTAACTGTTCGGCATTAGTGGGAGACCTTGGACGAGCCGATTGGTATGCTGGCAGCGCCCACGTCGATCTTCAATGGCGGCGGAAGTCGCGCGTGGAGGCGCGGCGCGTGCACTGCGCGACCAAGGAGGTTACTTGTGCGCGACAAGGCGAAGGCGGGCGTGGAGAGAGGACGAGAGAAGAGAAGGCGGTGGACGTGACTCCGGCAGAGAAGGCGGTGGGCGTGAGGCAGCGTCTCCGCCCGTGCTGCATCCGGTGTACCGCGCGATCGCCATCGAACACCTACACGACTCCGCAGGTGGAGGTTGCTGTATCAGCGCGACATCGGATGTCATATTTCCCTCCAATACAATTCTGGAACTTCCCTACCCATCGCCGCGCGAGAGTAGCCGAGCGATTTGGAGCGCCACGTTGCAGATCGCGCGGCCTCTCGCGTCGGAGGTTCGAATCCTCAGTCGAGCATGGATGTTTGTGCTGTCTCTGTATATAAGTTAGTTCATAAGTAGTTTGTAAGTTTAGGGACTGATGACCCTGCAGTTAAGTCCCATAAGCTTCACAAACATTTGAACATTTTTGAACCCTACCCATTCACGCAACACGTAGAATAAACACACTGCTCAAAACAAGTAGAGGATCTGGTGAGATATCATACACAATAGACATAGAGTAACGTCTTTTATTCAGATTTTAATTAAAATTCTAATTTGTGTGGGATAGTGCGATATTTTCCTGTTTACATGGCGTTTACGTAGAGCGAGGCACCATAGGGCTACCATGATAGTGACAAAATGTGTGTCACCTCGGACAGCCAATGCAGTTGCACACCATCTTGGCGAGGACACAATGAGGTTGTATAAAACATTCTCGGACTTCTTGCCGCATGATGAAACTTCAAGCTTTCGGCGATTACCTTCATTGCCTTCGTCAGGTGCTCCTGAAGAAGGCGATGTAGGTAATTGCCGAAAGCTTGGAGTTTCATATTGTGGCAAGAAGTCCGAGAAAGACTTCTTTCTCACACTATGAGGTCATGATTCACCTCTTGACGGATATTTCACCATTCTTATCCAATCCTACTAAAGTTGTGGGAGTTGCTGGTCTGGCTGCATTGCGGGTGCTAAGTGCATCCCAGACATGTTCAGTCGGGTCTAAGTCCGGTGAATAAGCTGGACGCTCCATTCGTTCAATTCCCTCAGCTTTAACACGTGTCTACTATTGACGCTCTGTGTGAAAAAACTCATCTGCCATTGCACCAGCGTAGGGCACAACAAAAGATCAATCTCGACTCTATACCTTGAGCAGTCAAAGTGCTATTCTGAGCGACATGTCCGAACGTCTGCCTGTGGTGAATCGTGCCCACATCATTTGTCTATCGTCATGTGGTGATGTTTCCTGCACATAAGCAGCATTGTCTGAGTTCCCCGTTCTCTACAGATGAGGGAACGATGATTCTCCGACTAAAGACGAAATGTTGACTCATCTGTGAACAGAAGCCGGCGCAATTCATTACGACTCCAGTCCTGATATTCCTCATTCCAGTTTCTGCGGATTAAATGGTGTAATGATTTTAATTGGACACACACCATAGGCGGGTTGGGTTGTTTTTTTTTTTTATTAAACTGCTAATGTTATCGACTGATAACCTTAGCAGTTTAGTCCCCCTATCCCAACCAAACATCCCAACCCGAAAAAAAAGAAAAACAGGTCTGCTCAGACTTCCTCCTAAATCGGGATCAGGAAGAGCAGAGGACCTATAACTAGCGGGAACGCCAGGTATCAAGCCGAGGCCTTTCCATCAGCTACTAAGAACTGTGTTCTCTCTTAAAGGAAATCTCCAATCGAATCATATCTGACACGACATACCACAAGCAGCAGTCTGATTATAATCCGTTTGTGAGATACTGTATAAAAACACTTAAGGAAATCTAGAACTATGAAATTGATCTGAGATCCCTTGTCAATAATACTCATAACTTCATGCGAGTGACCTACTTGTGTTTCACAATAACGATATTTTCTGAATCCAGAATACCTCTTAGAAGAACCTTATCACAATTTCTCTAGTTCAAAATGTTCAAATGTTTGTTAAGCTTATGGGACTTAACTATGGGGTCATCAGTCCCTAAACTTAAAACTACTTATGAACTAGCTAATACTAAAGACGGCACAAATATCCATGCCCGAGGGGGAATTCGACCCCCGACCGTAATGGCCGCGCAGACCGTGACTGGCGCGCCGCAGACCGCTCGGCCGTCGCGGCCGACATAATTTCTTTAGTATAAAGGCGCAAGGTACGGTATTAAAAGGCATACGGTGCAGCAGAGCAGTGAAGGTGAGAACGTACCTGTTCGAATGAATAGAAAGTGACTTGTCACTTTCTACTTCATTCTGTAACAACGTCTATGCTTATACTCACGTAAGCACTTCGATATTGTACAAGTAAGGCAAGGAATTGTTGAAGGAAGGCAGTGGGATCCTTATTGTGATTACAAGGAAACCGTACTAGCTTAAGGCTCAGTAGCAGGTAATGCCTGGTAACATAGAGATCTTACATTACCGTTTCACTGTATCAGCAATTTTAATTCAAAATTTCTACCTGTAAAGGCGGCATTACAAAGCTTGGGGTTCCTGGAACGTTTGCTTCCACAACTGTGAGTCAGTTAATGAAATTTCGCTGCAACTACTTGAATTTAAATTTGATTAAATCCATGTCATAGATATGCGCCTCCATATTTAGGCAATATCAAGTGATTCCGTAACTGTATAACAATAATTTTACATCATAAATCTCTTTGATGTTTTATGGTTTCTTCATTCAGTTTCAGAAATATCTTAGAACGGTCTAACATAGAGGCTGAAAGCTATCATCTGAACTTCATGCTATTAAGCAACTAGAACAGAATTCGTTAATTAACGAACGCGAATGTTCAATATGCCATTTCAGAAAGAGGCAATAAAAGTAGTAGAGGAGTTTTGTTATCTGGATAGCAAAATAACCTCTGATGGCCGACGTAAAGATGATATAAAATGCAGAATGACTGTGGGAGGGAAAGCGTTACCGAAGAAACGAAATTTGACATCCAGTATTTGTTTGAATGTTAGGAAGTTCTTACTTAAAGCATTTGTCTGGGGTATAGCATTGTGTGGGAGTGAAATGTGGACGATCAGGAATTCAGATAAAAAGAAGATAGAAGCTTTCGGGTTGTGCTGCTACAGACGAATGATGAAGATAAGATGGGTAGATTACGTAAGTAATGATGATGTGCTCAACAGAATTGGGGAGGAAAGAAGTCTCTGGCATATCCGGACTAAGAGAAAGGCCAGGTTGGTGGGACACAGTATGAGACATCAAGGAATCGTCAAGTTAGCTTTAGAAGGAAGTTTGTGAGGTAAATATAGAGACCGAGGGATCAATACAGTAAGCAGATCCGAAAGGATGTACGTTGCTGTTCGTAAAACTGAGATGAAGAGGCTTGCACAGGACAGGGTAGCGTGGAGAGCTGCATCAAACCAGTCTGCGGAGTGAAGACAGCAACAATAATAACAACAACAATAATAATAAAAGCTCCGCTATTCCTGATCCCAAGCCCGGGGCCCGTCTAGCAAGCTATAGGGAAGGAGGAGCGAGAGGAGAGACAACATCTTTAAAAAAGAACCTGGCTCCATATGATGCTAGATGGTAGCAACCTGTGAGGGCATCTGCCTAGTGTTACCAGTGAAACCCGGCCAACGAAGGTAGAACAGAGAGAAACACGACCAAAAAATCAAATTTCGGACTAACAAAAAATGTTCAAATGTTTGTATAGCTTATGGGACTTAACTACGGGGTCATCAGTCCCTAAACTTACAAACTACTTATTAACTAACTGATACTAAGGACGGCACAAATATCCATGCCCGAGGGGGGATTCGAACCCCCGACGTAGTGGCCGTGCAGACCGTGACTGACGCGCCGCAGTCCCCTCGGCCACCGCGGCCGGCTCGGACTAACAATCCCAACTTTGTATGTGGTACAATTTCAATTCCAGTATGGAAAGTTCGCAAAACGAACGCATTACTCCAGGTGATAATTCGAGAGATAAATCCTCCATTGTTTCAAGAAATGCATTGGGAGTAATGGTTCTGGAGAGTCCCAACAACTGCAATCAAATCGTTGGTTCGGAGCAAATAGAAATTCGTTTTAACCACTTTAATTGTAAATTCTCTACTCAAGATTGGCAATAAAAGAAAAAAAAAAATCAGATTTTAGCTGTTCAAGGAAAAAGGTTCCTGGGTGAAATTGCAGGAAATACTTGTAAGCAGAGAGATAGTCAAAGGCAAACCAGCAATCTAATTGTGAATGTGGTGCCACTACTGGATACAGCTTTCTATATTTAAAAGGAAATGTGACGGTATTGAAATCCATCCCAGAGATAATATCTTCCATATCAATTAAATGTAAAAACAAAATATACAAATTTGTTAATTTGTATGCACCAATGAACGTAGACAACAAGAAATATCCAGAAAAAGCAGGAATTATAGGATATTTTAGAAATAGAAATGTTCAATTTCCAAAAACGAACATCATATTATTATTAGGTGATTTATAAGCATAAATACGTTGAAAAAAGAAATTTAGTGCAATACCCAACTTACAGAAGAAACCAACACAAATTGTGTGAGCCTAAGCATTTTTTGTGAAAGCTTTCACCTCAACCTAAACTCAACCTTCTTTAGGAAACTCCCAAGAAAAGCAAAACATGAGTATCTACAGACGAAATGTTACCAGAATTTCAATTATATCGTATGTCTATTTCAGAAATTATGAACGTGGAAGTAGTAAGGAATTGTGAATTTGATTCTGACCGTTATCTCTCTAAAATAAAATTCAGACTCCTACCTAACAGAGAAGAAAGAAAATCAAAAGATTAACAAAATACACTAAGACAGCCTTACTATAAGAAAAGATTCAATTAAAAACTAGCAAGACGAAATTAAACTGGCTAGACATGGTAACTGGAGACAAATCTCTAAAACTATTAATAATGCTGCACGGATGAAATTGTGCTAGTAAAAAATAAAAATAAAATATGGTGGAATGAAATATGTGAAGAAGTTGTACCAGAGGTGGCTAGAAAATGGACAGAATGAAAATACGCAAAGAACATTGAACAGTGTGACCAGCTTAACCAACAAAGAAAGGAATTCGCCAGGGCAATCAGAAACACCAAGTGAGCCTTTGAAAAAGAGAAACTTTTGAAAATAGACAAGAACTTCAAAAAGCAACATTCACGACTATTATCAAACTTTTAAAAATAAATTAAAGGGGTGACAAACTCCAAATACCTGTTTCAAAAATGAAAATGATGTAATTGGGTAAAGCAACACTGAAAATTGTGAAATACTAACAACATATATTAATCAGATTCTGAACTGTCCTGAACCAACTTATAAATTAGAAGTCTCAGCTAATGAAAATTTGGAAGATGAAATTGACGAAATAATTAAAACTCCAAAAAACAACAAAGCTAGTGGAGATTCTATTACAGCTGAACTTTTGAAGTGGTTGAAATGTTCAAATGTTTGTTAAGCTTATGGGACTTAACTGCGGGGTCATCAGTCTCTAAACTTACAAACTACTTATGAACTAACGTATACTAAAGACAACACAAACATCCATGCCCGAGGGAGGATTCGAACCTCCGACGCGGGAAGCCGCGCGATCCGCAACGTGACGCTCCAGACTGCTCAGATACTCCCGCACGGCGAGAGAGATGTAGCAAATGAACTACAATTACTATTTGAAGTAATATGGAAAACAGAAAGGAATTCCAGATGAATGGGTAGTTTTCGTGATACATCCACTCCACAATAAAAGGTAATACACACGATGTAAAAAAGAAGAAAACTGCAGTGACATCTCTTTATTGATTGTAGCATATAAATATTTCTCAAGATTTTATTATGCAGAATACAAACAGGTGAATGTCAAGGTGGATTTAGGAGAGGAAGGCCGTGCTCAGAATTAATATTTAGTCTTAAGTCAATAATTCACCAGAGATTAACTAATTAGGAGGACACTGTTTTTATGTTTGTAGATTTCCAAAAGGCTTTTGGTTCTGTTGACAGGGAACGATAGATAAAATAACTCTAGAATTTGGTATTAATTCTAAACCGGAAAACTTGATACGGGCAACACTTTCAGCTACAGTGTGTAAAATAAAATTTCTTGAGAAATTTCTTATCCTTTCAAAATACAAACAGATGTACGAGAAAATGACAACCTATCTCCAATTCTTTATAAGTGTGTGTTAGAGGAAACAGTGAGAAGATGGGAATATGGAACGAGATACTTACTTATTGAACTAAACATTTCACCGATAAGATTAGGAAGAAAAAAGATCGGAATAAACTGTCTGGCATTTGCAGATGATTTTGCAATACTTCCCGAAAATGTGACATCTGCTCCAACACAAATAAATCTCGTCGAAGAAATAACCTGCTGAAGTGGCTGAAGAATTTTTAGCAGGGAAAACAAAATTGTAACAAATGTCAAAGTTGAACCAAAATTCCTGACTAAATATACTGGCCAAATGGAGAGGGTAAAAAAATTAAGATATTTAGGAGAAATGCTCCAAGAAAATGCAGTGGAAAAATCTGAAATAGAGGAATGGGGTTGCGTAAAATGAGGAAAGTATATGGTATTACTAAAAATCTCTACACTAAAAAGAACCTATCTAAAAATGCAAAAATAAGGCGTTACAACATTAGTGAAACCGGAATGCCACTATGCAAGTGAATATCTGGCAGTTTACAGAAATTAGAAATACTAGAAAGGCAAATCATAACGAAAATATTAGTACTACAAAACACAGCAAAACGTTCGAATTTACGAAGTAATACTGAAATCCACCAAAATGTTGGAAATATTTCAAACGTAATGAGGAAAAGAAGACTCATGTTTTTTCGAGAATTTTCCCACTACAATGCCAGTTAACCGCATTCTGAATTCTATTTCTACATAGGAACGGCGCATATACGATAATTATCATATATTTAGATATTATTAAACCTTGATATTTTGACGGATGACTAATTACATTTATTACTATTTGATACTGTAGTCATAAAACACAGCTTTTTCTGCTTTACTGAGTGTCTGATTTTAAATGTCAAAGCATTTAAAACAAGTAACAAACCTATCCTCTACTTTAACATCATATCAAGTTATGAGTGAAAAATTAGTACAACTCATTTCAGATAACACTTACGTAACTACGCAATCAGAGAAAAATGACATTACTCTTAATACCTGTACATTCAAAGAAACAGCTACTTATTTTAGTACTGTTATAAATACTGGCTTCTAGTAATCCTACAAACGAGCCAATTTCACTCCTTGAGATAAGAATAACAAATAATTCTAAAATGCATGAAATTAAACGTCAATTCCATAGAGACGAAAATGCTAAATTATTTGGTTGACTGTTAATTTGCACTTCAGTGCAACTAATCGAAGTGTGAATATTTCAGATATCTCATTTCCGTACTTCAAGCTTCATTGCCACACGCATTAATTGGAGGCTAACCATCTGTTGATTCATTTCACTTTTATGCAATGTGTCCACAAAATCATGGTGCTATTATAACCTATCACAGAAAAGCAACGAAACAAAACAGACGTGAAACCTTCACCAAATGAAAGAAAATCTCTCCAAGTTTGCCTTCCTGTTAAGTGCAGTTCGATGTTGCTTCCATTTACAGGCAGCCAAACGATACTGCAGTTCATTCCAGACATGTAGAAGGATATGAAGTGTTAACGGGGTGAATAGCGTCTCTGATTCTCTCCTGTAACTGGTCAATGCCATTAATATGAACACGGTATACACTTTGCTTCAGATAACCGCTCAAAAAGAGACCACGGATGTCAATTCCGGGGATTGCGGCGGGCATATCGTAAATCCACGCCTTCCTACCCGTAGCTGCGTAAATTATATACCCAGTAGCCCCTCCCCCTCAACAATTATAACGTAGTGTGGAGGAGTTCCGTCGGGATGGACGATGACATCTTCGTCTTGAATTTGTGGCACTGCGTACAACTGCAGCATTCCTAGGTCGTTGTTTGACGTCACAGTTTATTCCGGAAATAAATACGGGCTTATAATTTTATTATGCATTAAGGCAAACAAGACATTCACCTGAAGACAGTTGTTACCCCGTGTACGCAATAGGATTTTCAGCAGCTCATATTCTGAAGTTATAGCGATGAACAAGACCACACATACTGAACGTGGCCGGGTCACTATTAATCTGTAGGAATTGTTCATCGTTGTGAAAGTGATGAAGCATCTATGAAACAATATCAAATATTTTGGGCCTATCGAACGGATGTATAGTGTATAACAGCACTCACTGCCCGGTAAAACGCCGTTTTTTGCAAACTGAATGGAATGTAGTCTTCTTTTAGTGCTCGAACACATGTACGCACCGATTTCTTGGGACTCCTTAGGTAGGTGACGCGTATAACTTCTACAGTTTCCTCACTAACCAAAAGCTTGGTCTACCAACTGCCAGCTTTCTTAAATTGCTTTTCCTAACGTCTAATGTTATTTCTTTGAGGCGGGACTTTATTGCACAAACGACGATATTCAAGATGAACACGTGACAGAGATGAAAATTTATTAAGCCACAGAAGGTACTGAACTTTCTCTGCGCCGTCAACATTTTGACTGAAATGGCCTGATTTGCTGCAGCTACGTAATTAGTTTTGTTTCTTTGTTGCGTCATTACTGCGTGCACATCATTAAAAATTTTGTAACGTAAACTTGAAGAAATTTTCTGTAATTATGTGAGGGTTTCAGATTTCTGTTCTTTTTAGTTGTCTTTCTGTGATCGATCAAAGCTGCACCATAACTTTGCGGACACATTGTAGACATGGAGGAATTCAAATTTTAGTTTCTTATATTTTCTATCCCCCTTATTATTCAAATATATTTTTCTATTACTTTCCCGAAAGTGAAACAAGTACCACACATAGAAATTTATTTAATGTATTTAAATTTTCAGTTTATGTAGTTTTTAATTTGCATTACGGCTTTTAACGTTTCTGACTTTTGGAAACGCATTATTGCTTACTAAGCTTCTCCGTGGAATAGCTAAGGCTGTATTAGACGATGCACGACGTGTGAAGTGGTGAGGTACAGGCAGAAGATGGTACAGTGGGTAGCGTTTCTGTCAGAAACTTTAAATCTGGATAATATGACACGAGCCAGTTCGCCAAATCTATGATTTTCGTTTATTAACAATTTTTAAACACTAACTCAGATATAACTCCCTCCATGCTAACCGGCCTCTTAACAATAAGATAACATCCATGTACTGGAAATATCATTGTTCTAATAAATTCCGGGAACTTTATAATAATGACATTCAGACGAAGCAGTTCATGCAGTTTCGTCTCCAAACCAAAAAACGCACGTCCAACCAAGTTTTCAGTGCTTAGAAGTCAGTTGGGAATGAGCAGTCTGGTTAAGGGGCCTTTACATGATCGATACTATTGTCGATATAGTGAAAATGCGTTAATGGATATTGACTTATTGTCAATACCTTAAATATTGACAGAGCAGTATTGATGGACCCAAAAATATTTTTCCAGATGTTCAGATGTTCACAGTGTTTCGCGAAACAGACTCAAGGCGCTAGCGTCTATCGCATAACTACTGTTTTTCAGTGTTTCCATATGCCGTAACTATCTCGCTTTGAATGAAATTCAATGGACAGGAAACATGAGTAAATAATTAATGATGCAGTTTATCAAATGTTATAGTAGCAATCCATTTCTCTGAAACAGTAGATTACACGGAAGCTAGAAGCTTAATGGTTATCAGAGTTACTTGAAATTTATCACCTCCAGTATCCGGAACGAAAAATAGAAGACGCTAAAAAGAAAATAAATTTTGTGATTTCCTCGTATGTTTCAATGAGAATTGTATTAATCGTGTTATCGGACACAACTGCACTGAACTTTAAACATTGCTATGACGGTCCTGTAGGAAAAATCGTAAAGTTGCACATAATCCATCGTCGGTTGAAATCGCGGGTCTGTTTCTTTATTATGAATAGCAGTGTTTGTCCGTCTTTGCAACTACATAAAAATGCTATTTTTTTCTCACCAGACGCATTTCGTTTTAATGACTGTAAAACATCTTCAGTGGTCTGTAATAATAGAAATCTACAGTTTGTTTTGTTTTTAGATCGAAAACAGTTCTTAAACGGATCATGAAAAGTAGGCCTAATGTTTGTTACTTACGGAAATTTTGTCTTCTTTTCGCTTCACATCATGGAATGCCGGTCTGTTTCATAC
Organism: Locusta migratoria; assembly: GCA_026315105.1. Classification (NCBI taxonomy): domain Eukaryota; kingdom Metazoa; phylum Arthropoda; class Insecta; order Orthoptera; family Acrididae; genus Locusta; species Locusta migratoria. The sequence goes on from CM048747.1 coordinate 14,506,270, forward strand.
AGTAGCGCCGATTCTTCATGCTGTGTCGTTTTTTCACTACTTTCACTGTCACTTTTGCAATGCTCATAGTTATTTTCCACAGATCAGAAGTGTTTGTTCACTTCTGATCTGTGGAAAACAACTATGAGCAGTGCAAAATTGACAGGTTATGAAGATGTCTGCTAATTATTTCTTTAATACTGACTTGAATCCGATTTTAAGACCGAAGTTGCAGACATGGAATTTAAATAAAGTGTAATCAATGACAAAAATTTTGACCTTCAAAACCGTTGAGCAAGTTGATTTCCTTGAGTTTGCGCAAGGGCACTGCCGTTTCTGTCTCCAACCGGAACGGGGAAAAAGTTCTCGGCGTCAGCTAATGAATGAGTTGATCATTAGATGAAACCACCATGAATCAAAGGACATAATTCAAGGTCGAGAAAATAGTAGTCCAATAATACTCAATTCCTTGATAATTTGAATAGGACTTTATTCCTTTTTACTTTTTTGACGGGCGTTCATGTGCAAGGTATAAAGAGCAATTATTAAAACAGTCGAGATATTTACGAAGTTACTAGCTAATGTTATTTTCAGATTTCAATGCAGCCACTTAGTACTAGCACAGTGGCAAAGAAACAGCTGCCCTACTCATATAGAAACATGAACGTTGGATAAGTGAGAATCTGTTTTGTAAAAAGGTTATGTTCTTATGGACCCCTAATAAATGTCAATGATCATTTTTATTGGTCATGTAGATATTGATAATAGTTTACAATATCTTATCATATATTTAATGTGATCTGTGGCATGCCGAGCTATAGAGGAGATGGAACAGTATCAACGTGGAGACGTGAAAAAAATCACTAGGGTGTGAGAAAGTATCATTTATTGGCTTTCGACTCACTTTCAGATAAAGGGAACAGTTCAAGGAAGACGAGAGCGAGGTCGTTCACGTGCAGAGGCACTGCTTACATCTGGTTCACAAGACTGAAAGCACTTAGCAAACAGCAGTAGGATACGACGTGTACGCTGGCTCAGGGACCCATTAACAACACTGTAGAGGCGCAACGTAATGGAGCACATCGTAACTGGAAGCAGTTATGAGGTCATCTGATGAGGCAGACAGAAAACGATCTCCTCGTTATTGAAAATGGTCCTTACGTTACTTTGCAGCGAATATGACTGTTGTTATTGTCAATCGTTACTTATACTTTTCTTGAACGGCTTTAATCAGCTGGTGATGAAATTTTTAAGTACTGATCTGTTATGACTGATATTTAATGTTTCTTGCAGTTACTGTCACAATTACATCTGTATTCACAGCAGTCCACGCTGTGATGGGTGGTGAAACGAACTTTGTGCCAGTTCCCTGATCACTCGACAATGGAAACAACAAAAACCAAGACGCGTTCATAATATTCATCGAGCTGAAAAATACGTTCGACAGAGTAAAAGAGAGCAAGATGTCGAAATTCCCAGAAAAGAAATAAACCATAGGAAAAGACAGTTGTGCACGGTATTAATATACTCGAAACGGCTGCGTGCGAAAATGCCCATATCTCGGGTGAAGTGTATTAGGTAACCAATTAGTAAAATGTTTTAGGTAGCCCATTTGTATACCTATCAGAAGAATGTCACCCCTATGAACCACAGACATTGCAGAGTTGGGGTGGCTTGCGTGCTTCAACGAAACAAATAGCCGTACCGTAGGAGCAACCACAGTGGAGGGGTATCTGCGGAGAGGTCAGACAAACGTGTGGTTCCTGAAGAGGGGCAGCAAAAAAGGGTCCCACATGACCACAAAATGTAAAATAAGGTACAAACCAAAATAAGACTGATGACTTTTTAGGCCTAACTTTACAACTAGCACAATAGTAAAATAAATGTAATTTGTTTTCACAGCATGAAATAAATTGAAAGCCCACTGATGATGGCACAGAGGTGCTGAAACTAGTTTGGGTGCATAATAAAACAGTGTTTTGCATATCAGGTGGACCTCATGCCCAGTAACTTTTCAGTAGTTACAGGAGCCACTATTGCAAGTCACCTTCTTCTGGACAGTATGAGGTTACCATTCGGTTACTGAGGGATATTTGGCCATTCTTTCATGAGTGCAATATAGTACGTGATGGTCTGCAATCTACATCTACATCTACATAGATACTCTGCAAGTCACATTTAAGTGCCTGGCAGGGGGTTTATTAACCACTTGCATAACTTTTCTCTATCGTTCCATTCTCTAATAGCGCGCGGGAAGAAAGAACACCTAAATCGTTCCGTTTTCGATCTGATTTCTCTTATTTTATTGGGATGGTCATGTCTCCCTAAGTAGGTGGGTGCTAGCAAAATATCTTCACATTCAGAACTAAAAGTCGGTGATTGAAACTTCGCAAACAGATCACGCCGCAATGAATAACGTCTTTCTTTTAATGATTTCCACCCCAATTCGTGCAACATTTCCGTGATGCTTTCCCCCCCGTAACGTGATAGAACAAAACGAGGTGCCCTTCTCTGAACCTTCTCAATGTCTTCCGTCAATCCCACCTGGTGAGGGTCCCACAAGGGCCAACAGTACTCCAGGAGAGGACGCACAAGTGTGATGTAGGCAGTCTCTTTGGTGGGGCTTGTGCATCTTCGAAGCGTTCTACCAATGAAACGTAACCTTTGGTTCGCCTTCCCCACAATATTTTCTATGTGTTCTCTCCAGTCAAAGTTGTTCGTGATTGTAACTCCTAGGTATTTGGTACAATTTATGACCTTAAAGTGACTGATTTATCGCGTAATTGAAGTTCAGCGGATTTCTTTTAGTGGTCATGTGTATTACTTCACACTTTTCTTTATTTAGTGTCAATTGCCAATTTTCGCACCACGTAGCAATTTTGTCTAAATCGCTTTGCAGTTGCTTTTGATCCTCTGTTGACTTCACTAACCGAGAAACGACAGCATCATCCGCGAGATGTCTAAGGGAGCTATTCAGATTGTCTCCTAAATCGTTTATAAACACGAGGAAATGCGTCTGTGAAGTGCATTCCAGACATGCTCAATCGGGTTTAAGGCCAGTGAACAAGCTGTTCACTCCATTCTTTCAGTTCCCTAAGCTTCAAGAATGTTGTCCACCAGTGCAGCTCTGTGGTGACGTGCGTTATCGTCCACCGGAAGGAACCCATCTGCTGTGGCACGAGCGTATGACACAACAAAAGATCGAAGGATTTCGTTTCTCTACCTCTGAGCAATCAAAGCTCCATTCTAAATGACATAGAGGTCCAACACTGACTTATGACGGTAATTTCCAAGGATACTTGCAATCGAAATAGCTCGGCCTGCAACGACATATATCGAACATGCAACTCAGAAACGATTACGCGGGAAACGATGCAGGAGACGACAAAATATGATGTTACGAACGTATAATTACAAACAAATAATTTTGACGAGTAGTACTGTGAAGCTTCATTGGCATGAATATTTTTACAGCAGATTGGTGACACATTAATGGGAAAAAGCTCTATGTTTTCGACGAATATCAGTGTAAATGTCACTGCTACAACTGTCACAGACGAAATTTGAAGCTGTGAGTAGTACGTATCTACGCAATTACATATTCGAAAATCGTGACATTTTCTTAGAATGTTTCTGATGATGTACATGATAGTGTAATTTGGAATATGCGTTAGGTATCCATACAGTATATATTTCTGACATGAGCAAGGACGAGATGTCAACAATTTCATATGTATAAGAAATAAAAATTATATATACGACTTTCATCGCATAATAAATTGCTGCAGTATCTCTTCATTTACAGTACATCGAGAACTAGTCACTAAATGGGTGTGGCAGTTTTTAAGCCGCGAGGGAGTAGCCGAGGGGTCTGGAGCGCCACGCTGCGGATTGCGCGGCCTCCCCGCGTCGGAGGTTAGAATCCTCCCTCGGGCATGGATGTTTGTGCTGTATTTAGTATAAGTTAGTTCATAATAAGTTTGTAAGTTTAGGGACTGATGACCCCGCAGTTAAGTTCCATAAGCTTTACAAACATTTGAACAGTTGAACAGTTTTTAATGGAAATTTCGCGCCATTTCATTCGTCAGTGACATTGATTTCTTAACATTTGAAAACACTTTTCAGTCAAACCAACGTAAAGGATACACTGTTACATCCCCGTAGTGACTGTTTCTAGGTGTTCTTTTCTGCAGATCTTTCATAGCGATTTTAGAGAAGTACAGATACAGTCAGTCACAACATGGTTATGACAGTTTCCCTTTTCTTTTGCATAGCTTTTACTTTGAAGCCTTTTAAATCATAAGAAAATTTTCAAAAATCTTCAGCGTCACTGCGAACTTCGTAAGTCGCGCCTGAATAGCCGCGTAATCGATTCAGAGTTGCACGTTCGATATATATATATTTCAGGTCGAGCTACTTCGAATGTAAGCATTCTTGGAAATTACCCTTATGTCCACACCATGACATGGTGATGTGTGTTTTGTGTACATAAGCAGGAATGTTCCGAGTTCCACTTTCTATGTAGATGAGGGAACTGCGATTGTCCGCCTGAACCGAAAATATTTGTAGATTTGTGGGACCAAACTACTGTAGGCGTCAGTCCTTATGCTTTCAGACTACTTAAACATAGCTTAAACATAACTGCCGCTGCTATCGGTCCCTAGGCTTACAAAGTGCTTAGACTGATTTATCCTAAGGACAACGCAAACACACACACACACACACACACACACACACACACACACACACACACTGAAAGACGACCGTCTGTCGTCTTCCATATATTTTTTGAATATTTCTATAAAGTTATAATTTATTTAATGTCGCTAGATTATCATTTTGTTAAAACTTGAACACCACTCTTTTCAAGGGTTAAGGAATAGTATTTTTATTTAATGTGTTCAAATATTAGTTAATATTGCTAGGTTTTTCTTATTTTGTTGTGTTAATAATTTATTATTGTATTGATTAATGTGACACAAGTACGGCTTCTCCACTACGCCACTGTCCCTGTGAGAATGTGCAGTTGTTTTACTTTTAAATGGGTGCGAGAATCTTTGCCTGTCAGAATTTGGGGAGTGATAGCTCGCTTTGCATCGTACTTTCTGGCTCAGAGTCGATAGCTGTTATACATCTACATCTACATACATACTCCGCAATTCACCGTAAGGTGCGTGACGGAGGGTACACTGTACCACTACTAGGCATTTCCTTTCCTATTCCACTCCCAAATTGAACGAGGAATAAAAGAATGCCTATATGCCTCCGTACGAGCCCTAATTTCCCTTATCTTGTCTTTGTGATCTTTACGCGAAATGTAAGTAGGCGGCAGCAAGATCGTACTACACTCAGCTTCGAATTCCGGCCCTCTAAATTTACGTAACAGAAATTCACGAAAAGAACGTCGTCTTTCTTCCAGCGATCCCCAATTGAGTTGCCGGAGCATTTCCGTGACACTCGCGCATTGGTCGAACCTACAGGTAACAAATCTAGCTGCTCGCCTCTGATCCGCCTCTATGTCTGCCTTCAAACCGATCTGCTGCGGGTCCCAAATACTTGAGCAATACTCAAGACGTGGTCGTACAAGCGTTTTATACGCGGTCTCCTTTACAGGTGAAGTACATCTTCCCAAAATTCTCCCAATAAACCGAAGTCGGCTGTCCGCCTTACTCACAACTGTCCTTACATGCTCGTTCCATTTCATATCGCTCTGCAACGTTACGCCTAGATATTTGAACGACGCGACAGCATCAAGAAGCTCACTACTAATGCTGTATTCGAACATTATAGCATTGTTTTTCCTACTCATGCGCATCACCTTACATTTTTCTACATTGAGAGCTAACTGCTATTCTTCGCACCAACTAGAAATTTTGTCTAAGTCATCCTGTATGCTATTACAGTCAGTTACAGACGACACCCTCCCATACACCACAGCATCATCAGCAAACAGCCGCAAATTACAACTTACTCTGTCCATCAGATGATTTATATAGATAGAAAATAATAGCGGTCCTATCACACTCCCCTGGGGCACGCCTGACGATACACTCGTCTCTGATGAACACTCGCCGTCGAGAACAACGTACTGCGTTCTATTACTTAGGAAGTCTTCCAGCCAGTCACAAATCTGTGAACCTATTCCATAAGCTCGTATCTTCGTTAGCAGTCGGCAGTGTGGCACCGCTGTTGAAGCTACCAAAGAGGTTTCTACACCCTTTTGTTACAGTCTAGTTAGCGACCCTTCCCTGCAGTGCGAGTGTCGCTGTCCGTCCCCACCACCGCTGTTTTCATGGATTTTCCGGATTCCGATGGCTTCCCGCGTCCTGTTGCAGTTTCCCGCCGCATGACCGCTGGATCTTCATTCTATACTGGGCGTCTGGCGAGGTAAGGTTGGTTCTTCTCTGGTATCTGCGAGATGGTAACATTCAATTGACTAGCATGTTTAACTTAGACTCGTGAACTTAGAATCATTTTATGGAATATTTTCTCCGATCGTGTGCGGAAATTTGTTCTCGTTTTTCAATTCAGTGATTTCCAATAGATAAACGCGGTGATTCTAGTTGCAGTTTGATAATGGCCTGATATGTTAAAACCTTTTGTGATCATGCGGCGGTGTATCAACTCTGTGTAAATACTTTCTAGCTTTGTGGGACCCGATTTCTAATAGGTGATATGTTCATTTTATACAGTGTATGTAAACATCTTCTCATCGTTTCCTTCCGTGAGTGATATGTTTTCCACGTGGTTGGTTCATAGAACAAAGCCTTCAGCTTCCACTCTTGTTTGTTCCATGCCCATCAGGCAAGTAACTATGCAGGTATCCTATTTCCACTATTATTTCGCGATTTTCTCTCCTCGCCTATTCTAATTTTGCTGTTTCTTCTCCAACTGGAAGTATGCAATCTGTCTTTGTCAGTAATTCTCTCTGAGCCTTGTACAACCTCCTTCAATAGCTTCCTTATGTAATTCTAAACATTACTATGGGTTGCATATTGTAATTCTTAATTTTATTTTTCCGACTTCGTAATTATTTCACTTTTACTAGTTTCGGACACTGGACTTCAGCAGTCTCTGTAATCGCTCCCTATCGCGTGTGGCAGCATTTCTTTCGCTTCTTCATGTAATTCTAAGCATTTCTATGGGTTGCATGCTGTAGTTAATTTTCTTTATTTTTCGGAAATCAACTTTATTCAATTTTATTGGATTTTGGAACCACGTTGGTCCGCGTTCAGACTTCCGGGGTTTGCAGCTAGTCGCCTGAATTCATGCCACTTCTCATATAAAACCAGTACCTAGATCGATTTCTAACAGAGTGCAACTTAAGAATCCACCGTGATTTTGTACAAAGAATCCGACTTTCAACCACTTCACCTTCAGTGGAGTGCGTTCATGTAACGTAGCCGTGTGTTTGCTCGCGGTCCAATTCAGGTGTAATTTAACTTGGCTGTACACACGCACCATCTCAAAACAGGCACGACAGACCAGATCCAGCTTCAAAGTGTTTGTATATTGTGTATTGTGCTACCAACGACTTGCTGGATTTAGCCTACGATAGCGGCGCCCGCTTCCGCCTCGTCTCAGCACGCTGATTTTGGCGAGTTTCGCTGTGGCATTGCGTGTGTGAGAGAGAATGAGTGTTGTTAGTGAATGCTTCCCCCCAGTAGCGTTAAATCATGTATAATTTAGGCTGGGCACCGTCCGCATTAATACAGGTAAGAGGTGGATTTTTATTGTATTAACAAAATAGGTTCCCCATTTTGCTTGTTTTCTATCTGAATAAACAAGTTTAAGTTCAGCATAATCCGTAAGTTGCCTATAAATCGTAGTTTTAGAGCTCCTTCCCTCTTTTAGTTAATATTATTCTTCACAAGGTCTGAGAAGAAGTTCAGATGCAATAATTTTCTTATGTCTAAATTCCTTTGCGCCATAAATGTTTTCTTAGCCACCTTTCTAAGATAACTTTAATTGTAGTGGCTTACTTATTAATGTCTGTGTGTAGTAACGTGTGAGCTACTATGTGTATTGAGCATTGTAGTATTAACTTTCTCTTACTGAAGTAATTTGAAACGAGTCAGTTCTCAGTTTGGGCCAGGGAACAAGGCTTTGTAGCACGGAGTAGTTCACGCGGACCTCATTTGCTAATTTTAGTGTTAAAACAAAGCTCTTGTTTCGTAGAGTCGTCGACTTTTAAGGGCAACACACACACGCACACACACACACACACACACACACACACACACACACACACCCTTGGCCGAGGGAGGACTTGAACCTCCGGCGGGAGTGGCCTCGCAGTCGTGACGTGGTGCCTAGAAACGCTCGGCCATTCCTGCGCGGCGCAGCGCTTCTATTGTTGGCATTCAAGACGTCGTAAGACTGTACGCGTCATCTCTGTTCATACTGCTGGGTCACTTGGCAATTTATATTGCCTCTTTGATCTCGTCTTTCAAAGTTCGGGTTGTTTCTTTAGTACGTGAGCTTCTCGATGACCCGTCTGCGTGCTGCACTCTTTTTGGTGTTCCGCCACTGCCGACTTTGGGTGTTGCTCCAAATGACAGAATCTTTCGTGTTCCACTAGCCTTGTTTCAATCTTCTCCTGCATTCGTAACATCCAACCACATTGTGGTAACAGTTACTACCACCAGTATTTCAGTTCAGCAGGAAACACAAGCAGAAGAAGGCGATTTGCAACAGTGGCCAATATGTCGGCGGTTTTTAATATAAAGACGATGCGGTCCAACGGCCTGAATAATTTTATTGACAAGAAAGAAATGCGATGCTAGTATATTGGTTAATCCTCTAACACATTAGTCTATCGAACCACCATCGTCACTGTGGAATGGTCTTATTGTGTGACTCACTAAACAGACAGAAATAATTTAACCCGGGTATTGGTATACAAAATAATGTTGAAGAACCATATGTTGATGTCTCTTTCTCTTCGACGCCCAATATCCTGGTGTGGTAATTTCATCCTTCGACGTTGTTTTAGCCAGCTGCACTCGTGCTGCATGTCGATCGTGACTGCAGGTCGAATGTCACGAAAAGAGTCACCAGGACGCCAGCGGCCAGTGCGTTTCATTTACTTAAAAGTTTGCAATGGCGGCTGAAACGGCGCACTGTGAGTAACAAGTAGATTATTTGCTGACTCTTACAGTCCTTTCGGATAAATTATGTATTTGCTCATTAACCAGAGTGGCTGACGCAACAAGTCCTCATCCGATAGATGAGTCACCCATCTCATTTCTCTTGCAATGGATGTATGATATCCGTAATTCATACTGTGCCTTACCTAAATTGAGCTTTGGTAGAAGGCATTTCTCAGTTGAGAAAAAGTAATTAAGTAAATCCCTTTGCTTTAAAAGACTCTTCAGATTTTAGTCTCTAGCCAGGCCTGTATTCCATTACTGAATAATAAATTTACATTTTATGTGCTGCAGTCTTCTTCTGAAATTACAAAAATGTATTTCTTATTTCAAATGTAAAAACTTTCCAAGGTCAACACTGTTACGTTGTCATGAACAAATAGTCTACTGAAGTTTAAAAGCATCGCAATAAGAAAACTATTTTATGAATACTGTATTTAGCTGCGTATCGGTTTTATTGATCAGCAAGTGAAATAAAATTAACGGAAGTATCATCGAAATCGCTTAAACGCTAAATTGATTCTGAAATTGAATCTATTGGAAACGAAAAAATTTTCATTTCAAAAGCAGTTGAAATTGTTAAGGCATTTACAAAATTGAGTTAACTTACAAATAACATATGTTTCATGGTAGAAAAGTCTCCTTTCGTCTCTGGTAGAAGTATCACTTAAACTTCTACACGTCATGTAATTTGCATTAAAATATATGATATTTTAGTTGCCAGAAAATTGTGTAATTTAAGAATATATTTCAATTAGGCGTAATACTGAACAAAACATTTAAAATGGGAATTATTGCATGAAGGATCAATTTAAAAAATAAAAAGGAAAGCGGAGAAAATAACGAAATGTTTTAAATTAACAACAGGATTAGGGCAAGAATGTAGTATATCCAAAACGCTGTTTAAAATATACCTTGAAAGAGTAATAAGAAACTGGGAAAAATTTAAGGAAATTAGAATTTCATTCCAGAAAACTTATGTATACTCATTAAACTACGCAGATGACTGAATACTATTTGCACGAGATCACAATGTCATAGAATATATGACAATAAAGATAAAAGATGAACAAGAAAGTTGGGGATTGATAATAAATTGAAAGAAAACTAAGTATTTAATTACTGGTGAAGGGATAGAAACATCGAAACTAAACGATGGAGAAATAGTTGAACCAAGCACAGAATGCATGTATCTAAGCCAAAAAATAGAGCAACATGGGAAAAGCAACACAGAAATTGAATGCAGGGGTTCCAAAATATACATAGAAAGCGATTAATTCTCTAATTTCAATTTCGTGAGATAGTCATAAAACAAATATCAAACTTTAAATACATGAAAACAGTAATTATATTTAGCCTACCTTTGGTGAGAAGTATAATAAATTGCTGCAGAATCTCGACGAGAAATCAAAACATAATTTTAGCTACAGAAATGGATGTGCTAAGAAGATCAGTGGGAAAATCAGAAAAGAAAAAAAATTACAGAATCGGCTGATAAAATAAATTATGAGTTAATAAGAAGAACCCGATATCATGGTTATAAGAGAGACAAATGTAAAGTCTCGGGGTGAAATATCTAAGGCACTCAGCATACAAACATGTGTAAAGCAAGGTGACAGCCAGTCTCCATTTCTCTTCAACTAAGCCCTGTAGAAAATAGAAAGATAATAGACACAAAAAGTAAAAGAACATGTTATGATCAATAAGACTGGTGAACAGATTTATTGAATTTCACTGTACACCTTTTTCGTACGACTTCGTCGTACTTTCTGAAAACCTAACAAATCAATCTCTTATAAGAAAAACCTAAGAAAACATATTTAAGATTTTATGTAGAAAAATACAAAATATATGACAAACATAAAAAAGCTGCAGAAATCTTAGTAACAGATTTTGGGCATTAAAGAGGGTAAAGAAATTAAAATATTTTGCAGAAATGATTCTAGAAAATGACTTACAAAAATTCGTTATAAAAAAAAGAGTACTTAAAAAGAGAGAGCATATTATGGTATAACCACGAGCATTTACAACTAAAAGTTTCGTTCAAAAATTTTTCAAATACAGCGCTCCAGTTCAGTAGTAAAACCAGGATGTTTCGCAAGTGAATGTTCAGTACTATATTACAAATTATACAAATTTGAAGTCCTAGAAGAATAATCTTTCTAGAAATAGATAGGTATGGAAATTAAGAAGAAGTTTATCACAACATAGGGAATTGAAATAGTTCTTGTAGCAGCCGTTATCCTGCGTGGTACCGCGAACTACCGGCGATTGGAATGTCGCCGTTTTCTGTGGCAGACGACGCTCTTGATAGTCGCGCACTAACTTAGAGTAGGAATGTCTCTGTCTTCGTAAATACGCCTTTATTAACAGTATGTCTAACGTTGATTGTTTTAAGTTTAATTTAGTTTTATGCCCGGTTTGTTTTCCAAAATGCAATGCTGATGACATGAATCCCATCTCTAAGCGGAGAAAGCCGTACACGAGAAATTGTTTGTTCAAGCTAGCGTCTGACCGATTTCACTGCCATGGAGAAGTACATTATATCTCTGTTCGTGAAATGGTCAATTGTCTGATACATAGGTGTATTTCTAGCCAGAACACATCCTACCGTCCCTGTTAGTAAAACTACTTCACTTCTTATCACTTTAGAATATTTGGTATTTAGCTTTAGTATAAACATAACAGTTTAAGATCGTTTTAGATCCTATCATCAAACCAAACAGTTTATAAATAAAAGATAATAGCTTTTGATGAATCAGTTTAGGAGCACAAATTCTAATAAAAAACAAGTCACTTTAAATGAAATCACATATATTGGCACCTTTAGTAATGATTATGGTGAGTGCTATTATTGATGATATCTAGTCCCTTCTCTACATTCATACACAGTTAAGTTCGTCACAGTCAATTCCCTATGTTTTTCACACTGTGAAAGGTCATTGAATTATGGTTTCTAGTTATTTAGAATTCACTGATTAATAGTCTCTGCCCCAATAGTTAGTTCAGTATTTTAGCACTAAAGTCCGTTTTGAGTTCAAGTCCAAATCATTTGAATTACGTTTTAAACAGTATAAAATTAATTTATTTACCGTAATACCTATCAAAGATATTCTTTACGTAATTAAACATCGCGTACCCTTTACTTGTAACAACGATCTATCACAAATGTAATTTTGCGAAAGACTATTAGCAAATCGCCAACTATTGCAATACGTATTATCTCAAACGATGATTAGAACCAAGAGACCTTAACAATCAATTTAGTCCCTTATACAGCATATTTTAACCAAAGATTTACAGCTGTAATCTCCATGACTAAAGCTCCGCGTTACTTTGTATCTAGCACTACTCTTTAATTTATATTACAGTGGAACCCGCGATATCCGACCTTCATGGGACCGGGCCGTGGTCGGAACGGCCAAAACGTCGGATATACCGAGGAGCAATAGAACACGTTTTTTCGCGTCAAAACAGCCGTATACTGCACTAAATTATAAGTATTGTACAAAATACACACACAATACACACAGTGCTGCTTAATCGTAATTACTGTATTCAATAAAAATTATTTTACATTACATATTCTAACAAAAAGCTTCCAGCGATGAAACCAACCTTCGCTTGCCTGGAAAGTCTCAACATCTCCTCCCAATTTTTCAAACAGCTTTACGGCTTCTTCTTTCACAAAAGGCCCCGACAAAGGAGTCCCTTTGCGTTGTTCTTGACAAAAACAAACCCAATGAGCTTCGTCTACAAGTTCTAGCTTAGGTTTTTTTTTTTTTAACATTTTCCGATTTTTTAAAGCATCTTCCGTTTCAACTGTCACAGAATAACTTTGAAGATCTTCACGGTTTTTTCTCCAGTTTTTTTTACAATTGTCACGCCGACCCCTAGCTCTGCGGCTTTTGACTAGTCACTCACCACGGTCCAAACGTTGAAGCACTTCAAGTAGAGCAACGTTCACGTCGACAATCAGAACACAACTGGCAGTTTAACAGAGAAACAATGCACAGCACTGTTGAGTCAGTTTGACTCGTCACCGACAGAAGACAGTCGGGCACATGGTCGGATATCCCGAGGTCGGATAAGAGGGGATCTACTGTACAAAAATATTGATAAATTGATCTTCCTTTCTGAAATATCTCCTTTTACTCTAATAAAAATGGAAATGAATACCCTTTTATAAATGTAACTGATTAAAAGTCTAATTTCAACCGAGGGGGTTATAATCTCTATCGAATTTTCATCAAATATATCATTCGTTGGTTAGATAGGAATGGCATGTCTGTGTGAGCTGCTCTTTGATTGTCACGCTACTGCTGCTGTGTGCGGTTAAGCAGCAGAATTGTGCAGAACGTGATCACGAGAAGTTGTGGTTAGTGTCTCCGAGAAGGCGCATTAAGTGTGGACTTAAGAATTGCGCAGCGAGAATTATGGCTACTTCCATTTAAGGTTTTGATGAGATAACATAACTGAAACACTATAGAAGAGGTGACTGCTATTTTTTAGATAAGTATACAGCATGAACTACATGAGGTTAACAAATCGTACTTCAAATATATGTGGGAGAAGAAGTTAGGGGAAAAGAAACCTTAAATGAAAAACACGCAAGAGAAAGTGGGAGTTTTAAGAAGAAGCTATTAAAATGGAAGGATTCCAAGGCAGGAGGCAAAAGACAGGGTCAAAATGGTCTGAGGAAAGAAAACGTATACAGAGTGAAAAGATGTGAGTACTGGGGACAAAAGAAAGAACAAAGGAAGAAGCATTCAACTTGTCACGTGGTGATTATAAGCGAAACTCCCCATTTCACCTCCCTCCGATTTTGTGGTAAGAAGACGCAGCGGATAGACAGATGAATCACCAAAACAGGAAGAAGTTGTACGAACTGTAAAATTAATGTTCGATGTGCTAGGTATGCATCATTCAGTATAGTGCTAAGGCCGTGGCGTCGTGTTCTGTGCTGTTAGTGGTGGACTGCGATGCTGAAGGTCCGTCTTCAAACCTTCTTCAATCTGCGCGTTCTTACTTTTTGTTTTTAACGAAATTGTCAACTGTCCGTTCGATCATTGACATCTCAGTTCTATTTTTGTAGCCTTGGAAATTGTCATATTATACATCAGTCATGTGGTTAGTGTTTACCGGTATTACTGACGCAAATAAATGTGGTGATAGTGAGAGCAGACGAGACCTCTCGCAGGAATGAAAACAATAAATAAATATAATCACCTTCGCTCTCAGAAATTACGGGACATGTTCTGATTAGCTGGATATATGTAGAATTGGATGGCGTACATGTCAAAGCTTCAAAAACATTGGAACATATGTTTTGACAGCGCACGGAGATAAATGTGTGACTGTGAAACTGTTGCGTTCATCTGTTGCACTTATGTGACAAACTGTTATATTTTCATCATTTCTTTGAGGATTACATTTACACGAACACATAAATCGGACAAGGAGTTATATCTCACTCATTTAACAGGCATAAAAGGTAAATGCACCGATAATTGATTCCCATTCTATAAACACATACTGTCACAAATCATGTTCATGATCAGGCGTGTTTTCCAGTGGAAGATTCGACAGTCGTATTGTCATTAAAGTTTGTCGCTCCTATTCAATAGCCGCCACCTTCGACTGCTCGTAAAACACTTGTGTGGTACGGACTTCACACCACAATACTGACACAAAATAGAATAAAATGAACAGAATTGTCGAAGAGCGGAGCGACAGTTGATAGTTTCTTAAAGACAAAAGAAATACAGCACGGCGCAGTGTTGAACGCGGATCTTAAGCTTTTTTGTGACCACACAACCGAGACGACATGACTTTCGACGCTTTCTTCACACTGCACATCATCTGCTTGAACAGTTCTCTATTTACATTTTTTTTACTGTCCCTGACAATTTTTTTCCGTTTCCACATTCGTTCTGTTCAGTTTCTGATGGTCTTCCCACTGTGTCAACTGAGTGGGGTATGATAAAGAGTCTCCACTGTTAGATGAGCTAAACGGAAAGAAGAGACGAAGCGTTACAGTGGCACGTACATGCAGGAAGAATGACGGAGCAGAGACTTCAATGACTTAATTATGGAATAGATCCCACTAGAAAAAAGAAAGAGACTTGTGTCGAAAGGGTCCTGAATTCCACGAACACTTCGAACTTGAGCAGTGGAAAGGTAGGGGGTGATGGTGTTTGATTTCCAGAAGACAGTGGCATGGATGCCGAATTAAGAAGAAGGAAATTTAAAACCTAGCAGTTTATATAAGGCTCGAAATATTTGAAAATGCTGCATAAAACACTGTCTCCTGTTCAGAAACAACTAAAACGGTAGGAATGATAGCTTGGAGCGGCCTCTAGAAAGTATTCCTTCACGTGATTCTGAAATCACTTACAAGACTGAGGTACCAACCAAAAAGTGTCCCCTATAACAGAAAAAAAAATATCAGTGGATATTTTATCTTAGGAGTAAGAATCGTGGGTGTCTGAACCACGACTTAACAAATCCGTCTTTGCAATACGAGTGGTATCAGACATAGGAGACCTAAAAATAAAAAAAAAGCTTGCATACTCTGCTTACTTTCATTCCATAATGTCATATGGTATAATATTTTGGCGTATATCTTCAAGACAAGCAAAAGTTTTCAGAGTCCAAAACAGTGTAATACGTATTATTTGTGGTGTAAATTCAAGGACATCCTGCACAAGCCTCTTCAAAGAACTGGGTATATTAACTAAAACTGTCTCTCAGTATATTTATTTCGTAATGAAATTTGTCGTAAATAATATATCCCTTTTCCCAACAAACAGCTCAGTTCATACCTACATTACTAGGAACAAAAATGACCTACACAAGGACTTAAAATCACATACTTTAGTTCAAAAAGAGGTCCACTAATCGGGAACAAATATTTTCAATAATTTACCAACAACCATAAAAAATTGCTACAAATAAAGATCAGTTTAAGAGGAGCCTAAAAGACTTTCTAGTGGCCAACTCCTACTCCACTGACGAATTCTTAAATATAATCAACTGATACATATATCTGTATTCATACTATTAGTATTATTATATTATCCACTTATAAAAAAATAGACATGTTCCACATCCACGAGGATCTCCTCAACACGGATCTATGGAACGAACCAGCTAATCTAAACTAATCTGAACTGAAATTACAGAATAATAGAGAATTTTAAAAGCCTTTGTCAACTATTTTTGTTCCATCTTTAGCACGTCAGTATATATTTTGAAGTCATACCTTAATAAGAAATCCGGTTTTTTGTGATTATCTTACTTTGAATAGTAAAATTGCTACCGAAAACAGAGTAAAACATGCATTACAAATTTTTCCATTTGTTTCATTCTCGATGCTTCTAAGGAAAGACACTATGACTACCCTGAAATTCTGAACTAGGTTTTCCATGATTCTTGAGACAGAACGAGATGGCACTCTGGTTAGCAAACTCGTCTCAGTTCAGATTTCCGTGTGGCAATCTAGATTTTAGATTTCCGTGATTTCCTTAAAACTTTCCAATAAAGTTCCGGATTGCTGCTTATGTTTTATTTAATATTGCTACAGCTGTTTCGACAGTTTGTCATTCTCAAGCGCGTCTGCGATGTTTGGACGTTAATTAATGTTGACATCTGGCGTAACTGTTGCTTTAACTGTCAGCTATTATGCAGCTTTTTACATTAAAACTTTATATATTTTTTCGTAATTAGCAACAGCTTGGCCAAAGATGTTTACATATAGCAAAGCTGTTGCTAATTACGAAAAAATATAAAAGTGTCTTTAATTTAAAGTTTTAATGTAAAAAGCTGCATAATAGCTGACAGTTAAAGCAACAGTTACGCCTGATGTCAACATTAATTAACGTCCAAACATCGTAGACGCGCTTGAGAATGACAAACTGTCGAAACAGCTGTAGCACTATTAAATAAAACATAAGCAGCAATCCGGAACTTTATTGCAATGTCTTTCTACGACATATATAATGCTGCAGGCCCAACAATTATGAAATTCCTTAAAACTCTCCAGGCAGACGTGGAGATATCGCTCCAGGCGAATCCTCAAGACATTTCTTTTGAAAAATGCGCGGTCTATTTCCCCACCCTATCAGTTAATAAACCGGGCTTGTGGCCCGTCTAGAAAGACCTTATTGTCGACCGGATATTAAATCGTCCTTACTTTTGACATCCGTAAGCAGTAGACGACGAGGGGAGGAGAGTGATACCTATGTATCGTTAAATTTATTTTGTAATTCTTACGATTTGAAATTATGTAATGCTTGCGACTTGAAATATTTTATAAGATCACAACAATGAACACGTGTAAGCTGCACGGTATTGATTATAAAATACCCAAGGGTTACCAGATGACATTCTTCACGGAGGACATTTCCAGAATCATGCATAACTGCGGAAGTGTTGTAATTATAATTTGATATTATTAAAAGCCAATGATCATTTTCAAGCCAAGCCAGGTATTCCCTTCGCAGCTCTTCCGCAAGTTTCAGCACAAAAACATAAAACTAAAAAAAAAAAAAAAACAAACCTTAATATAAAAATTAACAAAACATGGTTAGCTAGTAAAATTATCCCTAACTATTTATTCATAACCGTAAACAACATTTAATCTACAGCATAAAAGACAAAACGTAAAGCTGAAAACATATGGATAAAACAAGAAATATGCTCCCTATATTCTAAGAAAACAAGCATTGAACGCTGAGTTATACAAACTCCATATCCAGCTAGCAAATCACTTAAAGTATGCAGCATTTTTTATGAATCATTGCAAAGGGACAGGAAACACGCGGACACCATAATAGAAAACAGATAATTCAACAAAGGAAACTCACCAAAATTCTAAAACACAGAAAATCCCACCAGACACATTACCAATACCAGAATCATACATCTAACAAAAGAGTGATCAAATTCACTGACATGAATTTAACCGAACAAGAAAATAATCTACTGACAAAATGGTGTCACACAGAGCCTTAGAAAACAGGATAACAGAAGCTGAACACATAATTAAAAGTTAAAGCAGACAAGGGCCATTCAATTATTCTCATGAAACAAAAGGAATACATTGATAAAACATTAAAATTAATCCAAAATAACATCATGAATCTAACGACTGATCCAACAAACCGATAACAAAGAAACCTACGGAAAACACTGGAAACAATTTCCACAGACACACAGATAAAAGAGTGATATGGAAAATCCTATCTGAAATCTGATACCGCACAATGCCCACCGATTACCTTTATCTATGAGCCAACTACTAGCCAGACACACACACACTGTTACAAACAATATACGTATACACAGAAAACAGAACCCTAAAGAATCCAAGTGAGCTAATAGAAAAAATAAGAAAGGAAAACATACCAAATATAGCAACATTAAAATCACTTGCCACAATTTTCATGTACACAAATATCTCAACAACAGAATCCATCAACATAATAGAAAGATACCTGGAACTACAAGGAAACATGCCTGCAATAAACATAAAAGAATGATCAATCATACTAAAACTCCTCTCTGAACGAAATTACTTCATGAAAATTGTCAAACCAAAACAGTGCAAGATAAAATTTTGGCACAGACATGTAGATTATATAATATCTGTAATAGATGACTCACATTCCCGTATAAAAGATATTCACAATGACATAAACACCATACACGTACAAATACAATTCACTATTGAAACATAAACAAATGGAAATCTCTGTTTCTCAGATGTTACCATACACAAAGGAAGCTACAAACATGAATTCACAATTTTAGGAAGTCCACACTGACCAGCACTGCGATTGATAAGCAATCCAATCATCCCATAACCCACACAGAAGCAAGTTTCAAATTTCTACTACACTTACTAATCAGAAAACCGATCACCAAGCAAGACTACATAAAAGGACTGAACACAATATAACAAATTGCACAAGAAAATGTTCAAATGTTTATAAAGCTTATGGGACTTAACTGCGGGGTCATCAATTCCTAAACGTATAAACAACTTATGAACTACCTTATATTAAAGGCAGCTCAAACATCCATGCCCGAGGGGGGAATTCGAACCCCCGACGGGGAACGGCCTCGCGCATCGGAAAACAGCGCCTCAATGCCCTCGGTCGCTCCGCCGCGGCCACAAGAAAATGGGTATGATACAAAAGCAGTGCACAGAATACACAGCAAATTACAAAAAACAGGCAACAAACAGTCCAGAAAAATCCATACACAGAGATGAAACACGGCACGCAACGAGCCAACAGACAGTAACAACAAAAAGCACTTCATGACTTAAAATAACAAAATCACACACAGGGTAGGCAACATACTAAAGAAACAAGGGCTGAACAGAGGATATAGAACCAACAACACAATACAGAGTAGACTAAGGAAACAGGAAGGAGGAACCTTAGGGTTTAACGTCCCGTCGACTGCGTGGACATTAGAGACGGAACTTACTCTCGGATTTTTAGGTAAGTATGTGGCAGGAAATCGGCCGTGCCCTTTGAAAGGAACCATCCCGGCATTTGCCTGCAGTGATTTAGGGAAATCACAGAAAACCTAAATCTGGATGACGGGAGATGGATCTGAACCACCGTCCTCTCGCATGCGAGTCCAGTGTGTTACCACTGCGCCACCTCGCTCGGTCACTAAGGAAACACTCCACCAACACTGACAAGTACAGTCAATCAGCAATGTATCAGCTAAGTTAGCTACTTTGCGAGAGTTGCTAATCTGTATTTGTGGATGAGACATGCAGAAATTTCCAAACAAGATATACTGAACACCTCAGAGCACTGAAAAGAAGTAGCTATCGTTCAATATTTGCTGAAGACTTAATTAAAACATAATCATACTCCAACAAACGTGTAAAATGACCTACAGATTCTCACAACCAGCAACAGCTTATTCCAAAAACTTACAACCTGAAAGCAATAACCCAAGGTAAGAAAGTACTTAACATGCAGCAAGTGTCAAAAAGCATTCCATGTAGCGCGCCACATCACAGAGAAGCTTCAAAAAACATATGAATATGATACAGCTACAACAATAAGACAAATGGCACCGTGAACAGTCCTAGTTTCTAACATAGAAATAATAATAATAATAATAAACAACAAGCAGAAAATAACTTCTCGACATAAAATTACTCACCACAAACAAGAGAGAACAACACCACAGTTAACGTCACATAGGAGTATATCCATCATAACATACAACATAACATTCGTTTTGGAAATAAAAATATTTTGTTGTTGTGGATGACAAGCTGCAAACTCGCAATTTCTTACTAAAGGCAGCACGTAAATCCTGAGAATAACTTCATGTAGGTATGTAAATAAACTTAGGCCTAATATAATCAATGAAATTCTCAAATCAAACAATTTATAGAGATGTCTACACAATCCAAAAAATCTGTAACATGTAAAACAATTTCAGAAATTAAATACAAAAGCCCACAGAAGATAGCACAATAAGTGCCGAAACATGTTGGGTGGTAAAAATAAATCAAACAAGGTGTGTTGTATAAGGCGGATTTCCTCTCCAGTTAGTTAAAAGCCGAATTATTTTGCTTTGTTGCATCATTAACTGGCCAACTCGTAGCTCGTATTTCACGATAACCGTTACACCAGTTATTTCAATTGTTCTAACATCGTAACTCGATCTCGGCGCGGTGGCGACATAGAAAAAAGAAATGTCTAGGAAAAGTACCACATTGCTGAAAGAAAGGTTAAAGTGTTCAGAGTTTGCGATTGTTTGAGTTGAAAGAGTTGTAATCCAGCACTTAAGTTTTAACGACCCATTCGCAGCAAGGTTATTACAAGCTCGGATTATTAAAGGATGCGGAAGGAAATCGACCGCTCCTTTTTAAAAGAAACGTTTCCACTTTTGCCTGGAGCGATCTGGGAAATCATGGAAAACTTGAAGCAGATGTGAAACCGAAAACAAGAAACTTTCCTATTTTTCTACAAATCCACCGGCACCACTTTTAGGATCTACAAAACACATGTTCGCATAAAAGAGGACATCTGGTAGCGCTGTCTACATCTATACGGGATACTCAGCAAATCACATTTAAGTGCCTGGTAGAGGGTTCATCGAACCATCCTTATACTATTTATCTCCCATTCCATTCTCGAATAGCGCGCGGGAAAAAGGAACACCCAAATCTTTCCGTTTTCGATCTGATTTCTCTTATTTTATTTTCATGATCATGTCTTGCTATGTAGGTGGGTGCAAACAAAATGTGTTCGCTTCGGAAGAGAAAGTTGGTGGAGGAAATTTCGCTAACAGATTTCGTCGCAACAAATAACTCCTTTCTTTTAATGGTTTCCACCCCAATTCGCGCATCATTTCCATGACACTCTCTTCTCTATATCGCGAGAATACAAAGCGAGCTGCCCATTTCTGAATCGTCTGTCAGTCCCACTTGGTGGGGATCGCACGATGCGCAACAATACTCCAAAATAGGACGCACAAGTGTAGTGCAGGCAGTTTCTTTAGTATAACTATTGCATCTTCTTTCTGCCAATGAGACGTAGTCTTTGGTTCGTTTTCCCTAGAATATTTTCTATGTGTCCTTTCAATTCTATTTGTTTGTAATTGTTACTCCTGGTTATTTAGTTGAATTTACGGTCTGTAGTTTTGATTGATTTATCGCGTAAATGAAGTTTACAGGGCTTATTTTAGTGGTTCTATGGATTTCTCACTTCTCATTATTGAGGGTCAATTACCATTTGTTGAACCATGCAGATATCGTTCCTAAATCATTTTGCAGTTGCTTTTGATCTTCTGGGGACTTTAATGACCGATAAGTGGCAGCACCGACTGCGAACAACCTAAGAGAGCTACTCAGATTGTCTCCTAAATCGTTTATAAGAATAAGAAAGAAGAGGGCCCGTCAATTACAACGTACTGTGTCCTTTCTGACAGGAAATCACGAATACAATCGCACAACTGTGACGGTAATCCATAAGCACGCAGTTTGATTAGAAGACGCTTGCGAGGTACAGTGTCGAAAGCCTTCCGGAAATCTAGAAATACGGAATCTATTTGTATATCCCTTGTCTATAGCACTCATTACATCATGTGTTTCACGAGAATGATTCTTTCTGAATCCGTGTTGACTATGGGCCAATAGGTAGTTTTCTGTAGTAAGCGGTTGACAACAGTTCGCGTTGACACTCCTGGGTTCACAAAGAGTCTTATCTGTGCTGTGATAACACGTGACCATTGCAAGCTGCACGTCAAATTTTCGTAAGGCCGCAGTTTGCCCCAATTCATACTTACTAATTTGGCTGTAGGAAGCACGACTGTGTCCCTGTAGGTTGCCGCCTGCTTGCTTCATACTTCGATACCTCTCTGAGCCTTACGGCTGTGAACATCCGGTATGAAAGGGCACACACATATGGCTCTGTGGCAGCTACGCCACTTCCAAGTCTTTTGGCGAACGCCGTTGAAACCATTATCACTATATCTACTATCCCGCAGGCGGCATCTGCTATCATCGGATGAAAATCGACGTCGTCTTACCACGTGTACTAATTTTCTGCTGGCAGTGTAAAACTAGAGGGTAGTGACTCAGTGTTGAGACTTGTGACGAGGCAAGGGAAGCTGGTTGCATACAACGACATGGGTAGGGGGACTGAGCACTACTGTGTACATAGTGATTGTAAACGTTATTTTTAAACTTGCATGTACGAACCGGAGATGGAAAAATCCACTAAAGGGTGGTACCACAGTGTAACATATACAATTGCGACACTCTCTGCTGTGAAGTCTGTTACCAACTGACAGTGGCAACGACACTAGCGCTCCTAGCGGTGGGCAAGCCGCCGAGGAGTAACGTTAGTTTACTATTATTTTTGTACGTAATTAACAAAATAGTTACTATAGTAATTGCACTAGAAGCATTAGTAAAATATCGAGAGACATATATAATGGAGAAATTAATGTAAAAAGGGCCGAATTTCACTGATTTAGTGGTATGAAAAACAATTTCGTCATGAACAAGTACGAATGTGCGAATATTTGAAGCTTATTGCGCTGAAAGTAAGTAAAATATAAACATAAGAGAAACATAAATTTCTATTATGGTCTGTTCTTACTACGATAGGCAGTTTTATGGACGCTTATCAATTCGGTTTGGAGTCTAATGATCCGCATAATTTTTTACACTTCACTCATCTTTCTTATATGCCCGTATGCTTTGAGTGTAATTATTTTAGCTTTGGAGAGTATTGCCGTTTGCGGTTCAGCTGTAGCAAAAATTGTGAAATTCGGTTCTTCTTTGTTCGGAAACAGTTTGATTGCTTTTGCCGTTTTATTCCTAAGTCTGTGGTAGCTGATTTGTTACGTTAAACACTGCAGTTATTGCATTATTTATAAGCTTCCTACGTTCCACCCTATCCAATTTTACTGGAATTGCAGTGAAGAAACCTTAACGTTCCTGAGTATAAAATCGATGTCTTTCGGCCAAGGGACAGGTATTCTGAAGTTTTCTAGTCATTTTTCAGTTTTTTTTTTTTTTTTTTTTAGAAAATTAAATTCTTCGCTAAAAATCTGTACGTTACAATGTAATTAAACATACTATTCCAAAACAAATATGCACTAAAAAGTAAATAATAATAATAATTATTGCGTATTCTTCGACAACTCAATAATCAACATACTTTTTCTATTCATCAATATGTAGGTACGATCAATGTGTTTACCACGCAAGAAGATAGGTACGTACGTACGTACCCACTTTAAATCTAAGTGAACACATACCTGTGAATAACAAACAATGATCAAAATATTTTTTAAGGTTCTCCTAAGTAAAATGAAATGAAAATATTACACTACTTGAAAGTGAATCAAGTTATTACGATAATATGATGTTGTTACAATTATTGTTATTTCCAGAGCCGGTGTCAGCCAAGGAAACTTCCGATCCGACTTCGGTCTCAATATTCTCGTACTATTTTTGCTAGGTGTATTGTATTGTTTCCTTGGCTGACACCGACTCCAAGAATAACAGCAATTGTAAATACATCATATTATCGTAATAACTTGATTGTCTTTTAAGTAGTCTAATATTTTTCATTTCAGTTTACATAGGAGAACTCTAAAAATATTTTGATCATTGTTTGTTATTCGTAGGTATATGTTGAGTTAGATTTAAAGTGGATAGGTACGTAGTGTCTTCTTGGGTGGTAAACACATAGATCGTACCTACATATTGATGAGTAGAAAAAGTAAGTTGATTATTGAGTTGTAGAAAAATACGAAATTAATTTTTTACTTTGTAGTGCACATTAATTTGTTTTGAAATAGTTTTTTGGTGTCTTTTTTGTTAAATTTTTGTTTATTTTTTGATTTTCAGTAAATCTGAAGTACACTGACTAATTTATCTGAACATGGTAGACCTATTAAACGTGCTGCTCATATGAGACAGCGCCGTTTAAATTTATCAAATGAAGTCGGGCAGAAACGCCTATCTCATCAGAGGAAATCTATCTCGAGGACAATTTCAGAAGAGACCTGCGAAGAGCACATAAATAGACTTTCAAAAGTGTGGCTTTAAATGAAAAAAGTTTGAAGATAGAATTACTTGATCATAACGACGTTACGGTAGGTGACTCAAATATCCGGATAGCCTATAAAAGGTTCGGCCGAGTATCGTTAATTTGCTCCTAAGAATCGAAGAGTTCCGTTACTTTGTCATGGATCATATAATGAGAACCTAACGAATGTCTTATCAAACTACCCTTGAAGTACATCCTTTCCAATAAAAAAGAATAATCAAAATCGGTTGGCGTGATTTCGAGATATTCGTACATTGTCGCGCATATAGTTAATGCAATTTTAAGACTTATATGGTTTTCTTATGGGTGACAATGTCAGAACTGGACCAAATTGAAATGGGACAAAACGGAAAGCACCACCTTTGAAATAAATTAAAAAAAGAAAAAGAATAATCAAAATCGGTTCATAGAGTCGAATGTTTTGAAGTAACAAACATAAAAAAAACACCGTTATAGTCGATTTGAGAACCTGCTCCCGATTGAAGCCGGTTAAAAATAAACTGTCCTGTAATGTATTTCGTACTTGTCAGGGCTCTTAGGAAATGTACCAGGTGATCAAAAAGTCAGTATAAATTTGAGAACTTAATAAATCACGGAATAATGTAGATAGAGAGGTAAAAAAAATGCTAGGCGCGTGAAAGATCTCTTGCGCGCGTCGTTTGGTGATGGTCGTGTGCTCAGCCGCCACTTTCGTCATGCTTGGCCTTCCAGATCCCCAGACCTCAATCCGTGCGTTTATTGGCTCTGGGGTTACCTGATGTCGCCAGTGCATCGTGATCGACCGACATCCGACGCCAATACCTCACCATAACTCTGGACATGCTTTACAGTGCTGTTGACCACATTATTCCTCGACTACAGCTATTGTTGAAGAATGATGGTGACCATATTGTGCATTTCCTGTAAAGAACATCATCTTTGCTTTGTCTTAATTTATTATGCTGATTATTGCTTTTCTAATCAGATTTAGCGCCATCTGTCGGACATTTTTGATCTTTTTTTTTGGTTCTAATAAAACCCCATGTCATTCCAAGCATGTGTGTCAATTTTTACCTCTCTATCTACAATATTCCGTGATTTATTAAGTTTTCAAATTTATACTGACTTTTTGATCACCCCGTAAGAAGGACGAATGTAGAGTTGCTCTTATTATGGAACTACATAGTTCCATAACGTAAAAAAATATGTCAAATTCAATATAAACGATTCTATTTCCACTCAAATGTTCAAATGTTTGTAGAACTTATGGGACTTCACTACGGGGTCCTCAGTCCCTAAGCTTACAAACTACTTAAGAACTAGTTAAGACTAAGGACGGCAGAAATATCCATGTCCGATGGGGGATTCGAACCCCCGACCGTGGTGGCCGTGCAGACCGTGACTGGAGGGCCTCAGTCCCCTCGGCCACCGCGGCCGGCTATTCGCACTCATCCAATACAGTATTCAGATATGTAGCTTGCCGGCCGCTTGGAGCGCTGCTGTCACTGTGTATAACAAAAATCAGAGACAATGTGGTGACTGTATACGTCAGACTGTGGTGGTGGAGACTGTTTAACTGGTCCGTGCATTGTCGCGGACCGGCTTGATGGTCACACGTACCTCGTTCTCCTCGAGAGGTTCTGTCGCGCACGCTGCACTATGCTTCCACGCCTATTTGTCGGCGCATTCGATTCCAGTAGGACGGATCGCCCTCGCATTTGAGCAGACACCTGCAGGCAATCTTCCCGGCCGCTGCATTGTTCGCCTGGGCCGAGATAGTCGCCACACTCGCTTCATCTGTCCCAGTCGATTGTCCTGTGGGAAAGGGCCTTGATCGTGGAACACCTGTTACATCGCAGGGCAGCGGGACGTCTCCAGGTACATCAGGTATCTTTGAGGAAGTGCGCTGTTCATTCTAGTTTCATTGTCAGACGCGTCGCGACGAAACATCTACAATCAGCGCCCATTTGTAGCAAGAGACAAAATGTCATTTAGTAGCCCGACGTCATTTACGCTTGCATTTGCTTTCATGATTACGCTTTATAAAGCCGACTTGTTCTGATATGGAATTGTCCTACTCAAAGTTACTATGTCAGTATTAGGAATGAGTAGATAAGATTACATTAGATTAGATTAATACTTGTTCCGTAGATCATACATACACTTCATAATGATATGGAACGTGTCAGTTTAGTAAATGGTGTCTATGCATGAAAATATTTTTATGATTTTCTTATTTTCACGTTATTTTTTTTTTTAAATTTAATTTCTTTATTTTAATATCTAAAAATTCATCTATAATGTAGAAGGAGTTACATTCAAAAATTCTTTTAATTTATTTTTAAATATCAGTTGGCTGTTTGTCAGACTTTTATGCTACTTGGTAAGTAACGAAGACTTTTGTGGCAGCATAATTTACCCCTTTCTGTGCCAAAGTTAGATTTTCCTTGAATAGTGTACAAATTTCATGAGTGAATATACATATTGTGAAGCTACAGTGAAGATCCATAGATCCTTAAATAAATGTCTGCAGGATGATCTTAGGTGGGATCCAGCAATTATTCTGATTACACACTATTCTGCAATGAATACATTTTTTACTCATTGTTCAACTGCTCCAGAATATGATCCCATATGAAACCAGTGAATGAAAATAGGTTTAGTAAACTGATTTACCTGAGATGTATATTACCATATTTTGCAATGACCCTAATAGCACAAGTAGCTGAACTGAAACGTTTCAGCAGATCTTCAATGTGTTTGTTCTAATTGAATCCCTTGTCAATGCAAACACCTAAACTTTTTGAAAATTCTAACTTAGCTACAGATTTATGTTCAAAGTCTAAGTGGGACTAAAACATCGAATCAACAACATAAAAGTCTAAATTTGTTAATGGTGTCATGCCATTTATTGTATGAAATTGTATATAGAGGGTTTTATTAAAGTTTAATGAGAGTGTATTTGTAGAGAACCACTTAATAATTTTCTGAAAGACATGATTTACAATTTTATCAGTTAAGTCCTGTTTGTCAGGCATGATAGCTATACTTGTAACGTCAGCAAAAAGTACTAGCTTAGCATCTTCGTGAATATAGAATGGCAAGTCATTTATATATAAAGAAAAGCAAAGTTCACAAGAGCGAACCTTGTGGGACCCTATTTGTAATAACTTTCCAGTTAGAGAAATTAATTGTTTCTTCTCTATCATGTGAACTGCTTATTTCAACTTTCTGCTCTCTTCCAGTTAAATAAGATTTAAACCATCTCTGCCTTGTCCCACTCATACCACAATACTTATGCTTATCTAGAAGAATCCCATGATTTACACAGTCGAAAGGCTTTGACAGATCACAAAAAATCCCGACTAGTGATGTCCGGTTATTCAAAGCATTTAATATTTCATCAGTGAAGGTATATATAGTATTTTTTGTTGAAATTTGCTTCTAATGGTCGTGAGAGGGGGTTAATTATAACTTAGGTAATTGAAAAGTTAGTCTGGTGAAAGTGGATTTATGTCAGAATATTAATTAAATGGCTGTCCTGTAAATATTGTACTTTTAAAAGCTTGATAAAACATGAGAATTTACGATCTGGTTGGAATGTGGGAGGAACATGATACACAATTCGAACTGCCACTCCTTCATTAGCTCAAGTAATTTAACTGCGAAAAAGTAAAGTATTTTAATGAATATTAACTGTGCTATCTGTTTGCGTATTAAACATTTTCGTTTGATAAAATCTGTTACTCATCTGCAACTTGTCAGTTAATTACACGACAATGGCAATAGCGTGAATTGAAAATCCAGAAACATGGCAGAAATAGCATATTAAACTTTACATTTGACTCTATTAATAAGTTAAACAAGACGCTTCTAATAAGGTAGAAACCACAATACTGTTATTAACATTTTACTTCAGCAAAAATCTCTGAGCTCTATAATGAATCTGAGCTTCAATCAACACTAATTTAATTTGGCTGCCAGTACGCGTGCAAACGCTAGCTTTGTCATGCAACTAATTTCCTTCAAAATCTGCCACTATTACAACTTTATTATGATAATCTGACACCTTATTCAGGTTGTTTATATAGGATGCGATCTTCAAGGTAATGGTTATGAATCACTTATGAGATCTTTATTTGCCATATATGGCGTATATACATTGATGACTAGTTTCAACTTGTTAAAGAGTTCATGATGTTAGTTCACCTGAAACATTTGTGTTACCATGCCTCGACAATAATTAAGATTTGATAATGACTCTTTAATGAGTCGAAAGTAGTCATCAATGTATATAAGCGATCTATGGCAAATAAAGATCTGATAAGTGATTCATAACCATTATTACAACTTTGTTTAACACACAGTAAATTGATCTCCAAAATCGTGATTACCACGTGGAATGTAACACGTGTAACACCACATCGCGACCATAGCATTAGAATCACGGTATTCCGACCTTTTTCATCGTTACGTAATTTTAATAATTTGTTAAAAGACAGAATTTTCTCATTTTTCAAAATTTTGAGCAAATTCAAATCATATCAGCGTAATTCAGAGTAATAGTATCCAGGGAATACTTAGGTCAAAACAGCTCGCATATCAGAGATCATTTGTCAGATTGCTATTATAAATAGTACCCGCAGTTGAGTTACTCTTTCTCTATGTGTTTTAGAGCAGGGTTTGAACATGACTAGAACTGTTCGAACAATTTGCGTCACGGTTCGGGAAATCTCGGGAAATGTTCGAACTTTCGATCACGACGCTATCTAGCAATGTTTACGATTTACAACAACGATATTCATAAATCTTTTCTGTGCTGTGCAGTATACGATTTATATCGAAGATAGGGTGTCATTAATGTACTATGGGGATTAATAAGTGTGAAATTCCGACTATAGTAGCTTCTAGGATACAGGTCATAAGTAAAAATAGTAGCGAATGTAGGCTATAAGTAAACGAAAGCGATCACGATTAAAATTATAGTGCTGCGATCTAGCGACGCCTGTTGATACTACGTACAGAGCAGTTCGTGCACCTTTTATTCGGAGATTGCAATTACAGTTTATTTTGTATGCCTTATTTCCGTTATTTCATATTAAATTTCTAATATTTCCCCAATTTCAACTCTTTTAATCTTGTTTTCAAGGCGATTAAAAGCTGGTAACATTTTTATCTGTTACTGTACCGTATCAACAGGGAATGGAGTGGTCATTTTCAACCTGTCTCTTACAATCACATTAAATGTAATTTCTACTTATGAAGGATTCAAATTTTTTTCCTTTGAATTTTAGCCGTCAGTAATGAGGTGCAGTAGTTCTGTTCTAGCAGCAAATATTTTGTTTATCAGTGGATCATATCTTGCAGTGACACCAGAAAAGTCACGTATGCTCTGTTTTAAACAAAATGTACAGTTTTTCATAGTGTTGTCCGTCTTTTACTTTCGATGTACTTGTACTGTCTATGAAATTAGTCCTGAGCAAATCGATAGCCCGCTAACTTCAACAGTTCCCGCACATCGTTGGCAGATTAGCAGCGCCAGTCATTTATTATCTGAGTGTTCGAACAGTTCGATACTGTATCGAGTTCTCTGCTGTATCGGGAAATCCCGAACATGTTCTAACGCGTGTATCATTTGCCCAGCCCTAATGGGTTTAGCTCTCTATGTGTTTAGCTCTCAGTGGGACTATCTCTCAGTACTTAGCTTAAAGTATTATACGCGGTTTCATTCCAAGACAGGAAAAAACCCGAGAAAATATTTAAACTCTTATATCGTGATCATACGCGGAAGCGAACATTATCTTTTGGACTCCTGCCTCCCGTAATAACTGATGAACATTCTTGAGAGGGATTAATACAAACAAACTTTGACGTCAATAATCACTAATTGTGAACTTGTAAAGTGTGTACTGTGAAGGTGTTCTGAATGTAACTATTGATTTCAGAATATAGAATTTATGAACCTTAAAAAGTTATTAGAGTATTTAGTTCCCTAATATTGTCCCAGCATATACTAAAAGTGAAGGAATATATCTAACAGTAGTGGTCAGGAGAAACTTACGGTGAAATTTTCTAAAGAATAATTCTATAAAGGAAAAGGATCAAGGAAAAACTTTATCTTTGTGATGGGCGTCAAATTATCTGAACTACCGGGACTCAATGATTTGAATTTTTATTCTTTGGTTGATTAAATATCAGCCCCTGAGAAACGGATTTTCATGCTCAAACATTAAAAAAAGGTCTTTAAGTTTTAAATAAAATCCTGAACCAATATTTACAGTGAAAAATTCAACAAAGATATAAATTTTATTAACTGCGAAGAAGTACCAGGTCTACCAATTTAATTTTCATACTGAGGTGACAAATAGAATTTTGAACCTATACATCCAATACAACTGTGAAAATCAAGACGTAATCTAAAGCTTAAAAGTCGCAAGTTAAAAACCTAATATAAAACGAAGTCAACACAACTGTCGCCCCAGTGACCAAACCAAACCATGTCGCCGCCCAGTCACACACGATCACACACATATGAAACAATGTAACATACATATTTTTTACCAAAAATTCCGTTAAATCTGGAATCAAATGCTACTAGCTAGTAGCGATGGGTCGAACCAGGTCATTCACGTGTACTACTTCACTCATACGCACTCTTTACTGTGAAGCGTTCAAATGAAGAACTTCTTTCATGAAGTACTGAAGTCGGGCAATAGGCAGCGCTTTCGTTCACTGCCTTCTGCTCACTCAATACTACTAAAGAATATGACCAACAGAACAGTGCAATTATGGGCAGCCATTGATTCGCAAACTTACAGCATCTAAAATAATTTAAAAACATAATGTTGGGGATCAAAGAAAAAATATACGTTGAAATTTACTCGTCATTTTCGTATTATGTTGTGAACAAAATTTTTTACTGGCACATCATACCCTGTTTGTTGTTCTTACTGACTAAAAACTCCAGTGTCAACAACAATCGTGACCATAATGTTATTATTTACTCCAAAACCGAAGGAATACGTTAACTAGTGCCATAAGTCTATATACCTACTTTAATTTTTATTCATGAATTTTCCAGTCGATAGTTTCTAAAACAGGATATCTCTTAAAAGATAGAAGAAATCATTTAAAAGGAGAATGAGGGGAGCAAATTATGTTTTTAAACGGAAATCAGTTGCCTTTTTCTTCATATAAGTTGTTTTCACGAACGGCAC
This sequence comes from Locusta migratoria, assembly GCA_026315105.1. Lineage (NCBI taxonomy): Eukaryota > Metazoa > Arthropoda > Insecta > Orthoptera > Acrididae > Locusta > Locusta migratoria. The sequence continues at coordinate 14,538,202 of CM048747.1, forward strand.
TTAGGCAAATCATCAAAGTGTCATGTAGTGTAATTATTTCAGTAATATGTATGAGATAAACATTCCTACACGACGGCGTCTACTACAGCTGTAGATTCTGCAAAGGCGTCAACTTGCAGACTCACAATTTTGGGCGTGCTATTGTTTTCACACTCAGTGTCCTCTTTTTTTTTTTTTTTTTTTTTTCAGCAACGGCGGCATACCGGTAGTGTTCTTTGCAAAGACAGCTGAATGTTATTTGAAAATCCAAGAACGTAGAATGAGGTGAATAATTGTGTTGGAAATAAATAATTAATGCTGTTTCTGGGCTATGGTTGACAGGTATGTACCTCTGTCCGATAAATAACGTAATTATGCTCGTAAACATTTCGCTGTTATCATAGCTCACCACGCTGCCGCTGCTTGGCAACATAACGCCAAAGTCGCGGGAGAGGGAAACACAACGTGAGGGAGTGAGCAAGACAGCCGAAACAAATGAGCTGTGAATGTTACTGTGCGTGCGCACTTAAGTACACAGAAGAGCGGTGGCTGATGGGACCGACCGTAAATGGTAAATGTTGTCACGGTAGCTCCTATATGCCACTGCGTCGAGTGTCAACTTAGTGTGTGCTGACAACATGAAGTGTGAGAACTGTGAAGTATTGAAGCAACATTTCACTGGAAATGAGTGGTTACTACACACTTCATGGAAGTGAAGCTACCCACCACTAGTAGCTACTAAAGAAATACAATGTGTATACGTATTATGATTATTATTCAGATCCTTTCTTATACACAAGACAGACAATGTGTCTACAATTAATAATTATTGCATTTACCTCTTGATAATTCCACATCTACAAGTGCCTTTCTTAAAAGTAACCTGATAAGTAATCCATTCAAAAGTATCTTACTCAAAATGAATAGTCCTCCACTGCGTGATAGGCTAGCCTCCATACTTAAGCCATGTTACCGCTCTGACACACTACACACGACTGACCACTGTGGACTGCTACTGACACTACAGGAGTAGCTGTAACTTCTATGATAATATTATTCACGTACGATGTAAAAATCGTGTGTAGCTGATCGTCTGATCATCAGATTCATAGTTCAACAGATTATTGCAAAAGAACAATTGAACTGCATGGTTCGTAAACATTTAAACTGATTGCAGAAACTTGGTTATAGATTGGTAGGTTAACAGATAAAAAAGTAAAAGCTACACAGCTTATGAAATCGGAAGATAAAGTCGTGCAAAACTTTGATTATTGCAAAGATGTTATTTTACTATGTATTAATAAATGATGGTGAGGAAACTACATACTACAATGAAAACTGAGATTTAACTTTCAAATAAAGAGGGATTTACTGAAGTAAGACAAGTAAATTTTATTTCACATTATGAGAAATGAACATGATCCGAAGACTCGGAGAGCATTCGGTATTCACTAAAGCTGAAAACAGAAAGTCGACTAATAGTCACAAACCTTTTCCTTTCAATAGCAAGAGTACTAAATAAACGTCGAAAAGATAGAAAACTGAAAATATAGTAGGAGAACACTGACTTGCGATAGCAATCTATACCAATGTTTGCCCTAGACAATATATTATTATAACGCGTAACGTCGCCTGCGTGAAAATGTGAAAAGGAAACGGCGTGAAATGTGGCGAAACAATCCATGGCTCTTCCTTCCAGACAACGCACATCATCCCTTTTGGGGCGTGACTGTCGCACAAAAGAAAACGACATCGCTGTAATGCCTCATCTTCCCTACTGTCCAGCCTTGGCTGCAGCAGATTATTTTTTTCCAAAGTTGAAAAACTTTGAAAGGACGAAGATTTGCAACGATCTGTAAGATAAAAGAGAATTCGCAGTCGGACCTTCCCGCGACCTAGAAAGAGGTCTACCAAGACTGCTTCCGAAAGAGGCGTTGGAGGCGTTTTATCAGTCGCGAAGAAAACTACGAGGGTTGGAACTTAAATAGTGGCAACACTGCTGTGGACACACTATGCAATGGGATATACAATAATTGTCGCTGATAGCACACGTTGTTGACATACCTACCTTACCTCAAAACAAATCGACTAAAAAATGTTTGTGAAGCTTAAGGGACTTAACTGCGGGGTCATCAGTCCCTAAACTTATAAACTACTTACGAACTACCTTATACTAAAGACGACACAAACATCCATGCCCGAGGGGGGATTAGAACCCCCGACGGGAACGGCCTTGCACATTGGAGCATAGCGCCTCAATGCGCTTGGCCACTCCGCAGCGGCAAACAAATGGACTCGACCGTTCTACATCACCGGTGTGCGCTCAATAGAAAGAAAAACTTGCAAGCGAGCGGTATACCGTAACGATGTTACTATGTTTTCGAAGCAGGAACAACGCAGTTGGATAAAGATTGAATGTGCCAGAGGCCGTACAGTACGACAGTGTCATTAGGACTTGAAGAGGTGTGTGGAAAATCGGCATTGCTGTACAGAACAGTGGAACGTTGGGTAAAAGCCTTCAACGAAAGTCGGTAAACTGTGACAGACATGCGATGGGCAGGTTGTGCTAGCGTCTCTGAAGAAGAAGGGCGTACTGTTGCAGAGTTAGTGGACAGTGATCGATGCCAGACGATTGGTGAACTCGCACACGAAATCGGATTAGCGCATACGACTATGCTTTTCGCATCCCGAAAAGGAACGCCTGAGCATGCGAAAAATTGCATCATGATGGGTTCCGCATGAGTTGACGTAAATGCAAAAATGGATGCGTTACGACGCTGCTCAGACGCACTTGGAGCCCTATGAGTGCGAAGGAAAGGCTCTCTTACGCCGTATCGTAATAATGGATGTGACATGGGCCACACCGTACGATTCAAAACTGGAACGCCAGTCCAACAAATGGCGTCATTATGGGTCGCCGCGAAATACGAAAGCGCGTCAGAGCCCCAGTTTGGTGATTATCGTGTATGAGTGTAATGGTGTATTACATCGCATTACGTTTCTCCACGCCAGATCGTCAATGCACAGTACTACTGTTCGTTTTGGGAGCATCACCTGTGACCAGCTTTGCGAAAGAAGCGGCAACACTTTCTGCCCAACCCACTCATCATTTTGTACGACAGTTCGGGAGCGCATACAGCGCAGGCTGTGGCTGCTCTGTTCGGTCGATGGGACTGGGAAGTACTGTACCATACACCATATTCCCCAGTCTTAATTCCTTGTGATTTGATTACGAAGATGAAAGAACCATTTTATGAAATTCGCTTCAGAACTGTTCTAAAGATTCGACAGGTGGTAGACCGCTCCATTCGCACCATCAACAGAACAGGCTTTATTAACGGTTGTACTACGCCTTCCACATCGCTTGCAGCAGGTTCTACACGACGTGAGGCCAACGAGAAAGACAGGCCATGCCGCGCGTGATCGCTGAGTGGCTGGTCACTGTGAGGTAGTGGGCAGTGCGTCAGCAACTGGACGATTAGCTAGCGATCGCACCGGCTCAGGACTACCTCGATTACGTGTCATGCGCGCCGTCGGCCTCGCACACATCGCTGGTGACTACGTTGTAGGACCCTAACAGGTGCAGACGTATAACGGTTTTGTGTCGGTTGTGAATAAATAGTTGCCACTACTTAAGTTCCAACTCTTGTATATCAATCATTGCCCTAGCCAATGTATTATTATGACGTGTGACAACCCCTGTATGTAAATGTGAGAAGAAAAGGCCTTAAACGTGACGATACAATCCACAGCTCAACCATCACGATAACACACTCACAGACCCGCACATCATCTCTGTTGGTACTTAACTGGTCAACTGGTCCTTTTTCTTTTTCTTTTTTCTTTTTTTTTTTTTAAAATCCTGCTGTGATGTTTCATCGTCCCTACGCCCAGCCCTGGCAGCCGTAGATATTTTTTTTTTCCAAAGATGAAAATACCTTTGAAAGAACGAAGATTTATAACAATCGGCAAGATAAACGACAATTCGCAAATGGGCCTTCGCGCGATCCAGCAAGAAGCGGACCATGACTGTTTCCGGAAGTGGGAAGAACCATAGGAGAATTTTATCAGTCCCGAAGGAAAATATTTGCAAGGAGGCCATGCAGAGGAAGTTAAAGGTAAGCGCAGAAGAATTTGTAGACGAAGTTCCCGAATTTTGTGAATAGACCTTGTACATGCTTCGAAGGGAAAAATTATTGTTTCATTTCCATCTCTAATGATCACGTTGTCGTCGGGACATTAAATACTAATACCTCCCTCCTGTTGTTTTAGTCTGGGATGCAGAATTAGACGTTGGAATCTTTGCATGAATGCAGGTACAGATTTACGAGCAAAGGAGAATGTGGATGCTGGAACGAGTGGTATTTGGGATTTTGGGTAGGCCGGAAGACCACGTAGAACAAGTAAAAAGGTAAGCACAGAAGAATTTTGTGTACAAAGTTCCGGAATTTTTCAACACTCTTCCCTCGTAGTGGCGCCACTGCACCTGATGCTGGGTGATTCAGCTACCGCTGCCACCGCCCGCGATCCTGTAGCTCGCCAACTTCTGCCGCCGTGGCGTTTCTTGCGGACGCGCCGAGTCGTGCGGCCTGCACTGTGCAGTCGGCAGTCGGCTGTCGGCAGACTTTTTCTGCCGGAAGGAATCCAGGCCAGACGAGGCAACGCGAGACCGAGCAACAAAACGGCCGCCACTGCCGGCGGGACCAGCTGTTTTGCGGCGCTCCGCTTCGGTCGGGCCGGGGAATTAGTTAAAAGGTAGCGGGGGCTGAGGCTGGGCGGACGCGACCCACGTGTGACACACGGCAAAACACGACGGATCGCCATTAGCGCTCCTAGCTGCCTGGTGCCTTCTTGCTCTCTGACGCCTTATTTTCGTCAACTGCGCGACGTTCCTCGCTGCCCGGCCAAAGACAGAGCCCGCACGCTCCGCTGCGTCTGTTTCCCACAAACAACAGTCCGTCTGTCACGCTTGACACGACCAGAGAAATTGGATTTTCACTTAACTTTCTTTCTCAGTCAGTCTGTTTTGCGCCAGATTCGGCAATTTCGAGTTTCCCTTCCAACTTCACTGTGCAACTACAGGAAACTAATTACGAGTCGCTCTGACTTAACGTAATGGCTTTCTCACTAAAAATTACTGGTTAAGACTCTGAATTCCAATGCAAGGGATTTTTCATAGGGAAACCCGATAGTTCCCGACCAATCAAAGTTCTTTAGGATCTCAGACGACGCAAGGAGGTGGTACTGATAGATTTTTTCACCAACAAGATGCAATATACGAGGTATGTCCACAAAGTAAGTTCCGTTTGGTTGTATAAAACAAACGTGCACAGATACAGAAAAAATATTTATTGTACAAAAATATACAACTATTAAACTACTTTTCTACATAGTTTCCGAAATATTGTAGGCAGTTCAAATTCAAATGTTTGTATAGTCTATGGGACTTAACTACGGGGTCATCAGTCCCTAAACTTACAAACTACTTATGAACTAACTAAGACTAATGACGGCATAAATAACCATGCCCGAGGGGGGATTCGAACCCCCGACCATAGGGGCCGTGCAGGCCGTGACTGAAGCGCCTCAGTCCTCGCGGCCACCGCGGCCGGCTGTAGGCAGTTGTCATAGCGTGGCAGAAGTCTTTGTATGACTTCTTTGTAGAAGGTTGCCGCCTGTGTATTCAACCATGTGGTAACATGTTCTTTCAGCTCGTCATCATCGCTGAAGTGTTGACCACCGTGGACAGGTTTTAGGTGTAAGAAGAAAGTCGCTAGGAGCGGGATGTACGGAGGATGATCAAACACGTCCCAGTGAAATTCCCGTAAGAGTTGTTTGGTCATATTCGCATTGGGAGGTAGGGCGGCAACGTGAAGGGAAGAAGAAGACTCCTTTCATCTCTTCTTAGACCTAAAAATCTGTCCTTGATGGTCAACACTTGAACGATGATGAGCTGAAAGAACATGTTTGCCACATGGTTGAATACACAGGCGGCAACCTTCTATGAAGAAGGCACACAAAACATGTCATACGCTATGACAAGTGCCTACAAAATTTCGGAAGTAATGTAGAAAAGCAGTTGAACAGTCGAAAATTTTTATACAATAAATATTTTTTCTGTATCTGTTCACGTTTGGTTTATATAACCAAACAGAACTTTCTTTGTGGACATACCTCGTATTTTATTGAGGCAGTGTGTTACGTTCTTATGAAGCTAGCCTGATATAAATTTAAAGAATTCAAATGTTCAAATGTTTGTTAAGCTTATGGGACTTAACTACGGGGTCATCAGTCCCTAAACTTACAAACTACTTATGAACTACTTACGAACTAGGACGACACAAATATCCATGCCCGAGGGGGGATTCGAACCCCCGACCGTAGTGGCCGTGCAGACCGTGACTGGAGCGCCTCAGTCCCCTCGGCCACCGCGGCCGGCTTTAAAGGATTGATGATCACGCAATAACAGCAGGCACCTTTAAAATTTGAAAAGGTACAATAATTTTCATAATGACAGAATCTAAACTTGTAAATAACTTTAGACTTTTAACACCTTAATTACGGCACTTTAACACCCCTGAATTCAAAGAATTGATGATCATACAATAACAGCAAACAATAACAATATGTTTTAAAAACTGCATTAGTCCTTCAACCCTGCGTTACTAACGTTTGGTTTTAACGCTCGCTACCAACACCCGTCTTTCAAGGAGTATCGCTTTTTTTTTTTACTAATTCGGCGAGTGTGATTCCAAATCTACACTCTACATCAACTGTTCCTCAAAACGTCTCAGCTCACTGACAACTGAACGTAGACGTCATTTTGACGGATGTTACCAACCTAGGGTTAAAAACATCAAAATTCGACTGTTTCTTACAGTTTCTTACTCAGCACGAGTAGACTACAATTTCATGACATTCATTCAGTCAGTTCCCCACTATATCGGTAAACACTAAAGTTACGCCGGCAAATGCAAGTGTAATAACATGATGTAAGAGGAATCGCACTAACAGGCAGGATCACAAACTAACAGACTCAATTAAGAAATGGATCTAAAAACTAAAAGAGTCCATTCATCGTCTGGAGCTGCTACCCGCAATCAGCATATTGCCAAATAGTTGACAACACATCGTGGGGAAGGCACCGCCAAGGCTGCCACGCTGGGGAAGGCTAAACGGCAGACATGTTTTTCTAAGGAATTTTAGTGAGTACTTTTCTGCGGTTTATTTAATTTTATTTTACAGTTAGCAATTTTATTGTATATTTTCTCTTAACTTCAAAAGACACTCTTGTAAGTCTCTTTCATTTATGTACATTGCAGAGCACCTGATGATGCGTCTACAGGACGCGAAATCGGTAGGCTTTTTAAAATAAATTTAATTGCAGTCGAACCGGATTTGGTCTGAAAATGAAAACATTTCGCAGCGGATGTTCGAAATTCAAGATAACATGATTAGGAATATTATATTACAATTTTGATGACATGAAGTGTGGACTAGCTGATTGAAGATTAAGAGCGGTGTATTCTTCATTCCTTTGTGGTTGCTCACAACATTAATTTTCCTGCCCTATCTTTGCAACGTTATGTAAACACCACGCTAGGTGCTATTATTTACGGAGACAAACGTTACCGAGAACAACCATCCGCTGCCCCACACATTAAGGTACGTTTCTAATCTATTATTTTTGTCACTCCTTACGTCAGTTTACCCAGTGTTGCTTGTCTCCACGCTGCTACTCTTGGTCGTCAGGTGCAAGGCTTGCTATTCTCAGCAGGCACTTGACACTGAGGCTCTGGTAATACTAAACTACGTACTCTGTTGTCCCATTAACTTTGCTGTGTAGATCATCTCTATTTTTTAAAATTTTTTGTATTCCTTCCTAGCTTACTCAATGTACAGGTTGAATAACATTGGGGGTAGGCTACAACCCTGTCTGACTCCATGCCCAACCACTGCGTCCATTCGTGCTCTTCGACTCTTATAACTGCTATCTACTATTTGTACAATTTAGGTATAACTTTTCGTTCACTGTATTTTACTCCTGCTGACTTTAAAATTTAAAAGAGTGTATTTCAGTGAACACCGTCGAAAGCTTCTCCAAATCTACAAGTGCTAAAAAGGTAGGTTTGCCTTCCATTACGCTAGCTTCTAAGATTAGTCGTGACTGTTGCCTCGCGTTTGACCACATTCCCCCTACATCCAAACTGATTTTCCCCGAGGTCTTATTCTATCAGTTTTTACAGTAGTCTGTAAACAATTCCTGTTTACATTTTCCAACCATAACTTTGTAAACTGATAGTTCCATAATTTACATGCTTGTCTGAACATTCTTCCTTTGTAACTGGAGTTGTTATATTCTTCTTGGAGTGTTAGAGTATTTACCCTGTCTCATACATTTTGGGTACAAGTCGGAATAGTTTATTCACGACTGGCTCTTCGAACGAACTACTGTATTTCTTTCCCTCGTTTCGGTCAATCCTCACCTAATGCCTCCCTTGAAACTCTCAACAACCTCTGGTTCCTTCAGTTTATCCAGTTCCATCTCCTTACTTTCCTACCTTTTCCCAGTCTATTCATAAGCAATAAGTTATGGTCAATCTATATCTGGCCCTGGTTATATCTTACAGTTTAAAAGTCTATTTGGTACTTTCCGTTTTCTCCCGGTCTCTTCTAAGTGCACAACCTTCCTGCATGTAGCTTACACCAGGTGTTTGTGATGATTAAATTGTGCTCTGCTAAAATTCTACAAGGCGACCTCCTCTTTGATACATCCTGACCAGTAATCCTGTTCATCCTACCACATCTAATTTCAACCTATCCATTTCTCTTTTGAAATTTTCTATCTACCCGACTAAGGAATAGAACATCCTACGTTCCTACTTTTAGAATGTTTATTTTTTTATTTATTTATTTTATGATGACATCTTCCTGAGTAGTCGCCCGGTGAATCAAAAGGGGAACTATTTTACCTGCGGAATATTTTATCCAAGAAGACGCCAACATCATATATCTTTACAGCTGCATGTCCTCGGGAAAGGTACCGACTGTAGTTTCCCCTGGGTTTCAGCTTTTCGCAGTAACTGCATATCAAAGCCGCGTACGGTTGCTCGCCGTGGAGGTTCGAGTCCTCCCTGGGGCATGGGTGTGTGTTTGTCCGTAGGTTAGTTTACCTAGGTATAAGTAGTTTGTAAGCTACGGACTGATGACCACGCAGTTTGGTCTGATAGATTTACAGACATTTGAACATTTTGAAAGCCGCGTAAGCTGATGCTAGAAGGCTCGTTTACTTAATGATCCAGACTGTTGCCACTGTAACTGCTGAAAAGACTGCTCCTTTTCTTCGGGAACCATACTTTCGTCTGGCCTTTGCACAGATACCCCTCCATTGCGGTTGCACCTGCGGTACTTCTGTCAGTATCGCCGATGTCTATGGTACATGGGGGTGGTTGTCAAGAATATTCGTTTCTATTAACCCTTTATTTGGCACACACAGAAATCACGATAGTAAAAAGTGTTATGTTACTTGAATTAAATGTGTAGGGCCATGTGAACAGATTTATGCGATTTTTTTTTTTCAAAATATAGTTTCTGGTTTATAAGTAACATTGCCCAAAAACTTAGCATGGTGGTACGGTATCAATACTACAGTGTTGTTCTTATGACTGTAGAAAATATTGTATTTTGGACTACTTCATGTGAAACGTGTGAAAATAAGTTGTTTTTGATTCAAAGTTCAGAACAGTCCCATGATTTCCACAGTTTACAGTCAAATATCCCTGAAGACAGAAGTTGGAAATTACTTTTGGCCCGTAATCTGTCAAATGACAACATATTGTCATATCTGTCATACCGTACATCATTGACCGATACAGGAGATGCTGTTTCATTCTTCATTTAGACTAATTGCCCATTTTGTAGTGGTCTACCAGGACTCCTCTTCCGAATAAATATAAGTGGATTTTCAGTTTCCCATATAAGAACTCGTCAACAATTTTACATAATAATTAAACTTCAAGGCTTTCTCTTTCCCTTTTATAAGCAGTTTTCTATATATCACGAGAAATATCGTCACAAAATTGAAACGAATATGTACCTCGGTAACGTATACTTGGAATGTCCGCTAAAGATTCAGTTTATTGCTGAACTTTTCGCAAACGACAACGAAACATCACTTTATTGTAGAGCTTAAATGTTAGTTTCAGCACTGTTGCCCATCCAAGGATGAAGCTCGAAACATGTTTCAGAAAACCACGCGAAATTTTGATGTTGCTTGAGGGCAACATTGCCAAATAACGAGTTAAGAACTGGAGAAATTCGTTTTCGTCGTAGTTCCGGAACCCTCTGAATTTAATAAACATTAAGAATATACAATTTTGATGACCAGAAGTGTGGACTAGCTAATCGAAGACTAAGAGCAGTATATTCTCCATTCTTTTGTGGCTGCTCATAACATTAATTTTCCGAGCCTGTTTCTGCAGCGTTGTATAGAAACCGCGCTAGCTGATATTATTTACGGAGACAAACGTTAACATTTCTAACCGTTTACTTTCGTCATACGTTTGACATTAACTTCAGACGTTAGTTTAGGCAGTGTTGCTTGCCTGTTAGCATTCTCTGCGCTACTGCTCCTGGAATTCAGGTGCAGGGAGACGGACACTGTTTAGATTTAACGCCTGCAATTTGCTATTCCCGGCAGACGCTTGACACTGGGAATACCGAACTGCGTAACGATTTCTGGCATGGCGTGTCCCGTGTGTCGAGCTCTAACTAGAATTGCAAGTCTGTTAATTTCCTGCGTGCGCCCACAGTCATGTCTGAAACGCACTCACATCCATCACCAGAGAACATAGAGCGCCTCTGCCAATGCCGCCCTTCTACCGACGTCTCTGCATCAGCGGTGTATTATGTCTCCTGGAATAAGTGTATTTCAGGCAATAAAATGAACCCCACAGACGTCAGTGACCCCGTAAAGGAGAAGAGGAGATCATACAATGAAAATCTTATCGACGCGAATGAATGAGTTCTAAAATGTTTTATTAAAAGAGGAAGAGCAACGTGTTTTCAAGCAGTTTCGATTAGTAAGTGTGTACGATCGTAGATGATTCATTAAATGTACAGCTTTATGTAACTGCGGTCGGGGCGTGATACATTACTAACGGAACATGACCCATATCTAACTTCCTGCCAGATTAAAACTGTGGTTCCGGAACCGTGATTCGAACTTGGAACCTTTGCCTTTCGCGGGCAAACGCTTTCTATAGTCCGAGCTATCCCGGCACGACTCTCGGTCTGCCCTCACAACTTTACTTCTGCCAGTACCTCGCCTCCTACTTTTCAAACTTCACAGAAGGTCTCCTGCTAATCTTGCAGGACCACCACTCATGGAAGAAAGGATATGGTGAAGAGGTCGCTTAGGCGCAGCCTAAGGGATGTTTCCAGAGTGAAAGGTAAAGGTCCCAGGTTGGAATCTCGGATCCGTAAAAGAATTTTAAGTTGGCAGGAAGTTTGATATCAGCGCTCATTCGCCTGCAGAGTGACAGTTCATTCTGGAAACATCCCATAGGCTGTGGCTAAGCTATGTCTCCACCATATCCTTTCTTCCAGGATTGCTAGTCTTGCAAGATTAGCTTCTGTGAAGTTTTTAAAGTAGGAGGCGACGTACTGGCAGAAGTAAAGTTGTGAGGGCGCACCTTGAAGCTTGCCGGGATAGAAGGGTGACGAGCGCTTCCACGGAAAGGTAAAGGTCCCAGGTTCGAATCCGGGTTCCGGCACCCCAATTTTATACTCCCTGGAAGTTTCGTATCAGCGCACACTCCGCTGCAAAGTGGGTCGCTTACGTATATATTTGGTAGCCGGGAGCAGGCAATTGTTTTTCTAGAACAATACAGAGCTAGTCTAGAGCCTGCGGTGGTAAGCAGTTGTGTGAGTCGGGTGGTGGAGTCTGCGTTAGTAAGCCATGGAGTGCAGACACGATTTAGCTGTCGGTGCAATTAGTTTCCGTTGTCGAGGAATCAGTCATTAAGCAGCATCTTTCATGTGGCAAGCCAAAAAGAAATGTTATTTACCATTATCTGACATAGCTGGTTTAGGAGGCGATCTGATATTCTTCAAAATGAAATTCCAAGGTCGCGAATTACTTATTTATTGAATGACGACCGGTTTCGGTGAACTGTGTCACCATAACGTGGTGAAATATATTTTATAAGCTGGTCGTCTTATTTAAAAAAATGGATTTAAAATAATAAGTGCAACTTAGTCACCATATAAAAACACACAAGTCAAAACATGACAGCTTAGTAAATAGCTTACAAGTATCTTGCAAGCTGTCATGTTTTAACGTGTGTATTTATACATTGTGACTAAGTGCTATGTTGCACTTATTATTTGAAATCCATTTTTTTTTTAAATAAGACGACCAGCTTATAAAATATATTTGACCAGATGATGGTGACACAGTTCACCGAAACCGGTCGTCATTCAATAAATTAGTAATTCGCGGTCTTGGAATTTCATTTTGAAGAGTATACATATTACTTAATCAGTTTACGTGACGTGCCTTCATTCGTACAACTGTTTTCGACTGGTAGCGTGGCTCTCGCCTCCGGTGTATCGTATAATAAGGCCTAATATCAGATATTTGTAGAAGAGGGCGAAGTGCTTTTGACAAGCTACTTGTTCACTCCCAACAATTTAAGCTGTAACCCTTAGGTTCATGCATAACCACACCATTTAACATCAAGACATATTCGTTAAAAAATGGTAAAGTACTTTTGTCAATCAGAATAGACATATACATGGTAGCTTGTCAAAAGTACTTTGCCTTTTTCTACGAATATCTGATATTAGGCTGTGGTACACCATACGCCTGAGGTGAGACCCGACAGTACCACTCGAAAACGGTTCTACGAATAAAGGCTCATGTTTAAGTGTGTCGTAGCGCTGACAATTGTTCAACCGCGCCGCCACGGTATCGGGGGAAAGGGGGGCGGGGGGTATTTGGGGCGCTAAACATCTACGTCATCAGCGCACAGTGTCGGACATTATTAGACACCAAAATATTGAGGCTGTTTTGTCTATCTGAGTAATTAGCAGCATCCTTTGTGACTGACGTCGCTTCGAACTTCAAGATCAATAGGGCAGCCGCTTAGCGTATGGAATGTGTGAATGTAAACTTTGGACTGCAGTTGTTGTCATCGCCAACATTGTCTCTCATCAAGGAAGAGCAACTATCAAGTCAACGAATCGTGTAATTGTGATACTAATTAACAAATGGGACTTTCGCCGTTTACCCCGACCGCTAGAATTTCGGGCATCCGCATCGCGAATCTGAAACATCGTGTCAATTTCGAACTTTCGGCAACCCATTCTTCTATTTTTTACTCGCTGCATCTAGTAGTTAAGGTTTATAAAGTCTATCAACCACAAATAAACGTAAAACAGTGTAGATTAAAATTTCGTGATTAAGCAAAAGTCCTAATTTTGTTTTCGTTAGCGAGTTTCTTTTATTCAGTGCCCTTTCCGTTTATTCTATTTTTTACTTGTGTGATCAGTTTTTAAGTGCTTCTTTGTGTAACTTTTACGTTTTAGTAAATACTTAATCAAGTTTATAAGATTTATGTTTTTATCATTGGGTGAGAAGTGTGTGACATGGTGCAGGATCGTTAGTTCCGGGGTGTGGTGTGATATTTGTAGTGGGTTCTTTCATTGGGACGAATGTAATGGCGTGGGAAATGGGGAGATAAATGAGGCTCACCAGTGGTTTTGTAGGATCTGCACTAGAGATAGGAACATAATGGAGCAAGCTGAATTAGATAAGGCAAGGGAGACTCTGAGCAGGTTAAGGAGGGAGAAGGGTGAAAAGCGGTGGGAAGTGACAACAAGTAACAGGGGGAACAGGCTTAGGACAGTTTCAGACAGCTTTATCATTAATCTGAAAAATAGATTAGACCTGTTGCCTCAGTCAGAATCGGATGAACCTCATGTAGCTGAAGCTGTAGAAAGGGCACAACAAACTTTCAAGAAGGATTTCAGAAAGGTAGGGAAATTTGTGAAAAGAAATAAAGTCTTGTCGTTAGGTATTTCTCATGGTAGAGGTGTAGGACAACTACTGCAGGAAGAGCTAGGTCCCGAGTATCAGGTCTCAAACTTTTTCAAATCGAATGCAGGTATGGGTCAGGTTCTTTATGCAAAGATTTCACAAAGGAGGATACCGTGGTTACAGTGGGTGGTCTGGGAAGTAGCACTGACAAAGAGTCTGAATATTCCGTAGAGAGTGACCTGGTGAAGGTAGCATCAGCAACGAAGCATACCAGTGTGGGATTTGTGTCTGTTTTGAGACGCCATGATCGGCCTCATTTGAACTCTTCTGTCAGGAGAGTGAACTTGGGAGCTGGAACGGCTGGGGTCCTATATTAGTCTGATTTCTGTGGATGCTATCTGGAGGTAAGACTACACTAGGCATGGCCTACACCTCAACAGGAAAGGGAAGGGAAAACTGTCTGGGTTCATTGCAAGTAACTTACGGGGGGGGGGGGGTGGCAATGTCACAATTGGTAAAATACCAGTGGTTACAGGTGTCAGAAGGATGTCTGTTTTAGGGCAGGAAAGGGAGAAACAAAACCAGTTTTGAGAGAGCTTAGAAGACAACCTCAGTTTGAGAAAACTGATGAACAGGAGATGGATTTTAGCAAACAATGTTTAACAGAAAGTACTCAGGATCTGCCAGTAAATATTTATTCAGCCATTGGTATGCAATATCAGTTATCTTTATTACATCAGAAGATCCCAGGACTCAGAAATAAACTTGATGAACTACTCATTTGTATTGATGAAATAGATTCCTCTAACCCTGTTGACATAATTTGCCTCTATGATATGTTAAAAGTTCCAGGATTCCATATTCCCACCCAGTACTGCATAAAGTATGAAGAAGAACAGATAGAAGAGATTGACAATGTAAAATTCGTGGTATTACAGCTTGATAATAAATTCAGTTGGGTGGAGCACACCACAGATATTCATATTCTCGTTAAATATCTGATTAGTGTATTATTCCGCTGTGTAAATCGAGCCGCGACAGTCGTCTGTCTTTGTTTTGTGTGTCTGTTTAGCCGCCGGCTGATACGCAGCCTTCTGTATTTTGATTTTGGTCTGCGCGTTTTCGTTTCAGTTTGTAAATTGATACTATGCTCGCGTGCATATTAGATTCAAATTCGTGTTTTAACAAAGAGTGTAGTCTATCGTTAGTGGGGAGGGGTGGGCAAAGTTTGAAGCCCTTACTCTTACGGGAATTAGTTCATAACTACGAGTTTGAGTACTGTGGGCAGGACGAAGCTGGGAATTTGTATCTGACGGGAGGCGTGCTTAGGTAGTCCTTGCAGGTGCGGTGATCACTGTGTCCCCAGTGGTGTAGGGGTCAGAGCAACTGCCTAGAAAGCAGGAGACCCGGGTTTCGAATCCCGGCTGGGTACACATTTTCAGCTTTGCCCAATCGCAGTTGATGTCATATATTCTATGAACGTTGAATAATAACAACTGCAGGATCAGAAGTGACGTCTGTTCTCTCGGAACAGATGCCACATGTATATATATAATATGCCGGTGACAGGCAATGATCCTATCGTTAGTGGGGTGGGAATTAGTTCATAACTACGAGTTTGAGTACTGTGGGCAGGGTGAAGCTGGGAATTTGTAACTGACGGGAGGCGTGGCTAGGTAGTCCTTGCAGGTGCGGTGATCACTGTCCCCAGTGGTGTAGGGGTCAGCTCAACTGCCTAGAAAGCAGGAGACCCGGGTTCGAATCCCGCCTGGGTACACATTTTCAGCTTTGCCCAATCGCAGATGATATCATATATTCTATGAATGTTGAGTGTAGTCTTCCTTTGAGTGCATCGCGACAGTAGTTTTTGTTTCCTCGTCACTGTAATCACGAATAGGGACTGTGACTGCTGTGTGCGGATGCGGACTCCAGTCGTCTCCACCGATCGGCCTGCGCCATCGACATGCCCTGATACTGCTAGCAGTGAGGCAGACACCCCACCTGTGGTTGTGTGGGAGGTCGCTCCAGTGCGTGGCAGACGGGGCAAGACATTCCAGGGGACCGATCGTGAGGCCTCCCCGGTTCATCTTGCGAACAGGTTTGAGGCGCTATCTGTTCAGGACGACGTTCCTGAGTCGCTTGGTGTCTCTCACCCCGAGGTCACCACCCAGCCTGCGAGATCCGGGCTTTCACAGAGGGTGAGTTTCCTTGTAGTTGGGAGCTCCAACGTTAGGCGGGTTATGGAGCCCCTAAGAGACATGGCTGCCAAGGAGATGACACTCCGTGTGCATACTGGGTGGGGTCATTCCAGATGTGGAACGGGTCCTTCCAGATGCCATGCAGATGCCGGGGTGCAGCCACTGCAGGTGGTGGTTCACGTCAGTACCAATATTGTGTATCGCTTCGGATCTGAAGAGATCCAATCAGGTTTTGATCGGCTATCTGAAGTCGTAAAGACTGCCAGTCCTGCTTGTAAGATGAAAGCAGAGCTCACCATCTGCAGCATAGTTGACAGGACCGACTGTGGACCTCTGTTACAGAGCCGAATGGAGGGTCTGAATCAGAGGCTCGGACAGTTCTGCGACCTTGTAGACTGCAGATTCCTCGACTTGCGTCATCGGGTGGTGGGGTTCCGGGTTTCGCCGAATAGGAGTCCACTACATCACAGACAAATATATACAGACGGGAAACCTCCATAAGGCCCGGTCACACGTTCAGGGGTGCCGGGAGGGAGGGCCAGAGCAGTTCCGTAAGATGTCCCACGATGGCGCTGCGGTCAGAAGTAGCCCTTTAAACTGGCCAGAGCAGGCGGCAGGTAGCGGCTGTCACCACCACCACCACCTCCCCTCAAACGCCGGCACGCCGGACGCAGCCGTGGCCTCGTGGCAGGCGGCACGAGCTCTCCCCTCAGCCTCCCCTCCACGCTACCCTCTGACGTTCGAGAGGCACCCTCAGAATCACTGTAGTATCGTCTACCGGTACTAAGCCAGGGAACCGCCTGACACCTGCTAGCATCTTACGGAACTACGAGGACGGCATAGGACAGCGGTTTAGGGGGGGCTTCCTCTCTATATATGTTGCTCTGTGACTACACGCAGTAAGCGGCTACACGGGTAGCGGGGACTGTGTGGCGTGGACTGGGCGGTTTTTTAAAGTAGAGGGCTTTGCGGAAACAGTACATGGGCTTTCTCAAAGAGTGCAGGCCGATCACAGGAGAAATATAAATCTAGAAACTATCGGTATTACAGTTGTGAATTGTCGTAGCTGCGTCGGGAAAGTACCAGAACTCCAAGCGTTAATAGAAAGCACCGACTCGCGAAGGCGCGCGGGAGAGCACAGCGGCCACACTGTGCGTACACAGAGCGCCGGCTAGGAGACTAGTAAACAGCGGCACGCCACAACGGCAGCCCCTCTTGCCCATTTCAACCAAAGGCAAACAGAATGCAAACATCAATCATAGACGTCTATTTCCGCCAATCAGATGGAAGAACGCGAACACCAATGACAAGGAAAGTACACCATAGAAACACCACTCTAGAAAGCCCACCAATAGCGTCAATTAATGCAAAAACCAATAAAGACTGCCCAACATCACCCCTTCCTCTTCCTCAATAGATATTTCACGTCATTATATCAGCAGTCAGACGAATACCCCGAAGAAGGCGACTTGCAAATAGTGGCCGAAACGTCTGTTGGTTTTACACAATGACGATACGGTTTAATACTCTAAAGAACTTTATTGAAAGTGACAATGACCGCGGCAGCCTACGCTTACAAAGATTGAACTCTTTTGCATACGGCGGAAAATCCTCACCATTTATTTAAGCAGGTACGGTGAAAGAGGAGTTCAAATGTTCAAATGTTTGTATAGTTTATGGGACTTAACTACGGGGTCATCAGTCCCTAAACTTACAAACTACTTATGAACTAGCTACAACTAAGGACGGCACAAATATCCATGCCCGAGGGGGGATTCGAACCCCCGACCGTAGTATCCGTGCAGACCGTGACTGGAGCGCCTCAGTCCCCTCGGCCACCGCGGCCGGCCGAAACAGGAGTAACATCAAAAATATGTTGGGCACAATAAGCTTATTTCGGCTATTAAACGCCATCCTCAAGTGTTTTGCAATTACGATAAAAGTATTTAATGAAGGTAATTGTAATATATGTTATATAGTATTATTTTTTTCGGACCAAACTGCGTGTTCAGCTTACAAACTACTTAAACCTAGGTAAACTAACCTAAGAACAAACTCGAACCTCCCCGGCGAGCAACCGCGCGCTCCGCAGCGAGACGCTTTAGACCGCTCGGCTACTCCACCACGGCAATAGTGTAATAATTAAATACTTTTACAGTAGGGTAAGGTGGTACAATTGCGATCATTTAGGACAAATGTTATTGTAACTGGAAATATATTGAGAAAAGAAATAATTTTAAGTATTGCACTTGTTCTTGAATGTTTAATGATTATGTGACAAATATTTGACAATTGCAAATGTTGGTATGAACACCAAAAAAGGTTACGTAATTGAGAAAAATCGGTCGAAAATGGACTACACTAGGTACAAGTGTGATCACTTCCTGGTAAAATTTTGATCATAAAAAGCACGTTTTCCCTCTGTCACCAAAGCATACTTCGTGGTACCAAACATCGCATTTTTGGCAGCGAATCCAGTCATCCTTAAGTAGAAGATTTATAATAGCGCATTAAATTAAGTAGCTTTACTTACCTCTTAATAGGAAGCAAATTATATCTCCTTAGCACAGAGTGGTGTATTCTTGGAAAAGACAGGGGGAGCTATAGAAACCTGCTACACTACAACGCCACACAAAGGCAGTTGTTACCAACACTCGAGACACAAATTATGTTGATCGGAATTGTACTTACTTTGAATTCGTACCATCTCATCCTAATTCTTAGAACACCTGAAGATGGTGTTGAATAGTCGAGCTGGCCGCGATGGCCGAGGGGACTGAGGCGCTCCAGTCACGGTCTGCAAGGCCACTACGGTCGGGGGTTCGAATCCCCCCTCTGGCATGGATATTTGTGCCGTCCTTAGTATAAGGTAGTTGATAAGTAGTTTGTAAGTTTAGGGACTGATGAACCCATAGTTAAGTCCCATAAGCTTAACAAACATTTTAACATTTTTGAATAGCCGAAATAAGCTTATTGCGCCGACAAAAATACGCCAATATAAGCCGTCATCAGTACTGAATAGCAGTGTCTTGGCGTCAATATTTTAATATGCCATTAAAATACATTTTTTAACACTGCGGGTACCTCACAAATCAAAAAATTTCAAACAGTTGAGCCGTAATGGGAGGCACTTGCTGGGTTGCAAAAAAAAAGTAATCCTTCAGTGGTGTTGTGCAGCGTAGTTTGACCAGTGGAGTAGAAGTACAGTATCCCTGCAATAACCCAAAATATTCCAAACAAGTATTTCACTATTGGTTCCAATACATATTGTAAATTACTAGCGCTTTCCTCCGACAGACCGTTTAGATATTTTTCTGATGATTTTAAAGACGCGATACAACTTTACGAAGACATATATGGGCCAGTACGAAACTTTCATTTGTAACGCGCCCGGGAAACAAATGTATGATAATTACGGTAATTATTTAATGTCACTATTGATTTCTAGCAGTTTGTTCGGAATGGCGGGCGGATAACGCTGCTGATTGTGATATGAATGACCGTCTGCCTATCCCGCCAAAACGCTTCCCCAGGCCGTTAATCTTCTCATCGCTACACAGAATACTTTTACTAACACAGTTACGACTTTTATTGATATCGATAGGATCATTAGGTTCGATAATAGGCCACACTCTGGAATAGATTTCACAAGTTATATTCGCATACGCACACAAATACGTGGTTGCACTGCCTAGAATGCTAATAACGGTTACGATGATGCAGGTCTCACACTTGTCCAGAGGTTGCACAAATCTTATATAATTGAGAAATGTTCCTCAGTTCTGAACTAGCACGATTTCATTCCAATCAACAGTTTCAGTAGACAGTAGTCGTACGAGTCACTGTTTACGATTCGCGCGCTTTAAATTAGGCCTGCAAGTGTTGGTAAAGCTTGTGGGACTTAACTGCGGTGTCATCAGTCCCTAGACTTACAAACTTCTTATACTAAAGACAGCACAAATATTCATGCCCGAGGGAGGATTCGAACCTCCAACGGGGAACGCCCTCACGCATGGTTGCATAGCGTTTCAATGCGCTCGGCCGCTCCGCCGCGGCAAGGCCTACAAATACGTGCTACAGGCGCGAGAAAAAAATACACTTTTTACACCGTTTAAATTATTTAACACTACGCTAACATTTCAACTAATGTAACAACACTTCTGTTTATAAGAACTTCAAACGTTTAAAAATAGCTTAAAACAACGGTTTGTGATTATTTACTGCCGCAAATACTCAGAACGTACGCGCGGGTGCAGTGTTGCCAATTTTAAGATGGTATGCTATCCAAGTCGGATATATCTTTCCCTTTCAGATATTCTTGTGCCGATTGGTTACGGACTTATAAAAAATTCTACGTGTGGGTGTCAATATTTTGCTCTTCAGAAAAAATACACATTGGACACAAGCGATCTCTTTGTCTTGTTGTAGTACAAAGTCTCCCGTTGTACACCATAGCAGTTCCGTATCGACAGTTGTAAGAGGTTGGAAGATGTAGTGGTTGAAAGTCGTCAGCTTATATAAAATTTAGACTGAAGACCAGCAATGACTTTTCACAAAAGCAAAGAATTATATACAGCGAAGAGTGATGCAAGGGTACGGATAAAGAAAGATATGCAGTTTGAAAAGTAAAACTACGAAGAAAGATACCAAAGCGTAAGGAAGAAATTTCGCGTTCTCGATCCGTTTCTAAAAGACAGGATACGGCGCTGAAAAGTGAATCTACAGACGATAGAAACGTGAAATTTGTAGATGTTGTTTATCTTACCCTATAGGCATCAGCGATTTTATGATATTTCCATCCCTAAGGGGATTAAGGTCTTTTTTTTTAATTTAAATATTTTGCTATTTAGGCAATTTTGAAGCAAGAAATACAAAACCTCGGATTTAGATTTTTGATTGGAGTTTTAAAAATATGACTCAATATTTTTGGAAATTCAACTATTAAGCGGGTGAAATAAGGGAAAATCTTTTAAGGGTGCTGCTAAGACTATTTTGATGCTAGAAATGCGAAAATTTGGATTTGGAACCATAGTTAGAATTAAAAAGAAAAGAGTGTTTTAGGATGTTATGAATTTTGCCATCAGTGGTGCGATAGGGGGTGGTAAGTTGTATCAAAATACTTCATTAGAAAAGCATTTTTAAAGCTAAATCTATGAATATTTATATTTAGAAGTAGAAACAACCAATGCAGATCATCCAGTCTACGCGTGCGAAGCAGCGGGAATTAAGCTAGTTAATTTATATAAGTATTAAAAAAAGGCATAGGATGAAATACGGGACTGCAAACATTTAAAAAAGAGATTTTAATTGACGTGTTCAACGAAACGTAATGTTTTGCAATTGATCAATTACTTGTACAGGCGTGATATTCATCGCAGAAAAAGCTCGTGATGAAAGTTAGTGGTTGAAACGACAGCGTTTCCAGGAATGTCTGTCTTATTAAATGAAATTGCTTGGAATAATTTAATACATGTACGGAAAACCCCACATATACAGAGAAAGAGAAAAGTATGGTTTTGTAAATGAGGCTGGAAAACAGCATCAAATTATTGAATTTTTTTCAACAGTAATCCACACAGAAAGAAGGAATTTATGTTTCTGATCATATCATTTATACTGCAAAGTTATATGAGAAATAATAATTGCTATATATAACAAGATCATTAGGTGAAAACTGCTTTGTACATTATGGAACTTCAGCAATCACAAATTATCATTAACTGTAGTAAAAAAGTGTTGATATAACCCTAATACTGTATAACGGGTTTAATGTATTTTAAATAAATGTATTCACGCAAATAATACACAAAGTATTATTAACAGCAACAAGTGTTACCAAAGAAAGCATTGTGATTAAGTTTGTCAGAGTATGTGTCATCGTAAACTTGTGGACTGTAATGCTTGTAAACCCTTCAGCTTGGCTCGTTTTACAAGTTTAAATGTTTGTAAATCTAAGGGACCTAACTGCTGCGGCTACCAGTCCCCAGACGTACAAAGTGCTTAGACTGACTTATGCTAAGGACAACACATAAACACATGCACGAGGGAAGACTCGAATCTCCGACGGCGAGCAACCTCGCACTCCGCAGCAATGCGCCTTAGAGCACTCGGCCACTCCACCGCGGCTGTTTTACAAGTCTTGAGACATCATATCTGAGATGAAATGTGGCATTAGGAATGGAAGGCCTACCTACTATTTCTTTTTTGATAATATTTACAATATCAAAATTGTCAGAAGGGGAGACCTGAGCACGTTGGCCATAGGGGCAGGATGGCCCAGTCGAATTAGTTCATACAGTAGACGCTAGATCGTCTTAGGAATCAATCAGTAAGTAGGTAGTACAGTACCTCTCCTTATATAAAGGGGCAATATCGCAGACGGCGAAGTTTTGGACAAGCTGTAGTCCTTAATTGGTTTTGTGCGTGTTTCAGTAAAATTCTACTCGTCGGTTAATGTTTGTTATTTAAGTTTTGCTTGCTTTAGGCGTAACGGGGTGAGTACTATAATTAAAGGTCGTACTTTAAGGATTATTTCTATATGGCATACAAACTTAATTGCTTCAGTCAGTTTTCTAAAGAACAGAATTTATTGTCAAGATGGCGATGGGGCAGGTTGGCACAGAGAGGACGGAGCACGATGGCCAGCCGAGACAACCTGAGCCGTCCTATAGGAGCTGTACTTCTTGAAACTCGATCAAAGGTTTGTTGCTTTTAATTATAAAAACGTTTATAATTCTTCGAGTTTATTAAATTATTAACATAATTGTCGAAATTAAACATATTTTGATACGTTTCAGAGGCCAAAAGATCGTCACATTCACGAGATAAAAAGGGCTGAATAAACGCCAATCAGTAAATTTTATTTTAATCTGAAGCAGTGATCTGATAAGTCAGAATCGTTTTCAAAACATGAGTTACGGCTCTAGTTTAAACCTTTGTTTTATTTGTAGTATCATAAAAATAATCCGAAATTATAAAAGAATGAAAGGGGAATGATTTGTGAAGATATGATGGTAAGGGCGGTTTTAGAACTAAAAGACTAGGAAAGATCTGTGAGGACTGTTAGCGAAGACTTTGGGATTCCAAGAAAATAGTACTGAAGGTACTGTGCTAAGTGCAGACAGATTTCTTGTCAATTTGCACAGGTAACTGAAACTCAGGAAACAGAAATTGAATTTCAACACTTCCCAATGGACCAAAGCATTGGAAAGAAATATTGAGGAAAAAGTAGATCAAGGCTAGAAAAGCCCTTTTTCAAAAAATGATAATGATGACGATGAGGAAGAGTCACAGGAATTCAGTTCACGAACTGTAAGCGTTGGGCTCATCAGAGATGCGTGAAAAATGAAATCCTTGAACTATTTTATCAGTGTTAAAACCGTGCTGATCCTTTAGAGCTAGACATTGATTAAAACTGACCGGTTTGTATTAAGACACTATATATCGTAATAAGTTTAACCTGTCCTGTTGTCATAGTCCTCAATGTTAAGCATTTAACTCAATATTAAACTTGATAAAAAATGTTTGTAAATCTATCGGACCAAACTGCGTGGTCATCAGTCCGTAGTTTACAAACTACTTAAACCTAGCTAAACTAACCTACGGACAACACACAGACACATGCCACAGGGAGGACTCGAACCTCCAACGGCGAGCAACCGCGCGCTCTAAACTTTATATTATGTACATTAAAGTATATTTTTTGATAACTGTTAGTTTTATTTTGTTTTCCTAGTTATACTTAACAAAAGACAACATGGGTCAACGTGCCCCAGCCTCTGAGCCATCTACCCCGCGGTAGGGGCAGATTGGCTCACTTGACATATGTCCAGTAATTACATTTTTTCTAATATTTCAACTGATACTTTCAAGCTTAATAACTGTCGTCCAGATTCAGTAATATTCTAATATTTAATTTATAATTTAATATTAAATATTAATATTAATATTCTAATATTTAACAATAATTTCATAAATTTTGATATGTCAAATACATTAATATTAACAAAAAAAAAAAAAAAATGGCCAACGTGCCCCGGTCTCCCCTACAACCACACTTTAAAGAAAAACTTAAAAGGAGTTAGCTTTCACAATTTTCAAACATGCAATCTTTATCCATAAAACCTTCTTGGACATTCAGTTAGTATTCAAAATGTTCAAATGTTTGTATAGCTTATGGGACTTAACTATGGGGTCATCAGTGCCTAAACTTACAAACGCCGGCCGCGGTGGCCGAGGTGACTGAGGCGCTCCAGTCACGGTCAGCACGGCCCCTGCGGTTGGGGGTTCGAATCCCCCCTCGGGCATGGATATTTATGCCGTCCTAGTTCGTAAGTAGTTCATAAGTAGTTTGTAAGTTTAGGGACTGATGCCCCGTAGTTCCGTCCCATAAGCTTAACAAACATTTGAACATTTTGAAACTTACAAACTACTTATGATCTAGCTAACAGTAAGGACGGCTCAAATATCCATGCCTGAGGGGGGATTCGAACCCCCGAACGCAGTGGCCGTGCAGACCGTGACTGACGCGCCGCAGTCCCCTCGGCCACCGCAGCCGGCCAGGTAGTGTTCGTGTTGGTACCTTATCAACAAGTAGTTTTACGTAATTTCTCGGGCTTTCCCGACATGTTTGAGGCGTCTGGCGTTCTGCCGGTTATCAGCGTAGTTCTCACATGATATTGCGATAACTCGTGACCTTCATCTGGCGCTACCTTAGATTGCTCCACGAGTGCAACGAGTCCAGTACTCATACCTGCGGTCTCCCCCCTCCACGGTCGTCTCCGGGCGATCCTCTACCTGTCCGCAGCCGCTGGAGGTGTCCCATCATCGACCTTGTGCACCTGCAACTCTGTCTTTAGTTCGTTTTCCATGTCAGCGCCTTCAGTTCTTGTTTTTGTTGAGTGCTTCTGCGGCCGTCAATGTGTTTTCAGTAATTCCAGCGCAGGATCCCAGACTCTACTGAGTTGGTATGCAGTGTCAAGGTGCGTGAGGGGAATGATTGATCTCCAGTACTCGGCACTGGTTGGTTTTGTTTCTGTCGAGTGTGCCTCTTATGTTGCTTGCATCTAATATTCACTGTAAACATTATTTGGCCATTGTATGACATGCCACAGTTCCAAGGGATACGATAAATTTCTGGTTTTACTGTCCAAGGTCATCTTTTACCAGTTTACTGGGCGGACAGAAGACGCATTTGATATGACTCTTCCTGAGGATCCTGCTGATTTTGGAGGAAATAGATTATACATAAGGAAATACGCCATGATTTCGTGTTGATCTGCTTTTGGATCATGTGGCTGAGTGGCTGAAGTGCCTCCTAAATGTACTTGGCCATGGCACTGAAGAAGGATGGCGAGCTGCCAATTCTGGATGTACTCAGAGGGCCAGTTAGCCGAACATGCATCGAAAACCCACCATATTGATTTGTTCCTGCAAGTCAGAAGCTATCACCACCTAGCAACGAAGAATGGAGTTCGGAACACATTGGTCCACGTAGGAGGTTCTAATTCTCCGTCGGGCATGGGCGTGTGTTTGTGTCTTCCTTAGCATACGTTAGTTTAAGTGGTTTGAAAGTCTATGGACCGATGATCTCAACAGTTTGGACCCTTAGATTTATAAACATTAGAAGTGAACCATGGCGTCGATCTCCAGACATCTAATCTTTTACTCGTTCGCTTCGATGTATCGCGAGCGGTGCCTCTGAAGTGGAGTGTCGGGGAAGGAGGAGTCGAGTGGCGAGAACGCGGAAGACAAGAGGGCTGAGGAGTGTGTGTTGTTGTGACACCGCGACGAGGATGGCATCCTTGGCATACCCGGAAATGGCTAATTATCGTGTTTGAATCTGTGCAGCTTGAGGTTCGCCTTCGGTATAGACTGCCAGGAACTCTTATGGGTTAACCGGTTTGCGGGCCCATAGGGGTATATCCTGGAGCCGGATTAACTA
Organism: Locusta migratoria; assembly: GCA_026315105.1. Classification (NCBI taxonomy): domain Eukaryota; kingdom Metazoa; phylum Arthropoda; class Insecta; order Orthoptera; family Acrididae; genus Locusta; species Locusta migratoria. Next base: position 14,564,363 of record CM048747.1, read on the forward strand.
GTTACGTTAGTGAAATACATACAAGAAAGACACTGATACCCGAACACCCCACAGCTTAAAGGAGCCAAGAGGTGTTGCGGTGATATTTTGCCTATCGTTTTTACAACACTGAAAGGTTTCTTTACTCGGTCCCACACTATCGAATCCCCCTGTAAATATTAAGTACATCCAAATGAATGAATTATTGTTTGACGTTCGGAATAAAGTTTTGCACGTATTTTTAAAATAACTTTCGCAACTTTCCGCTAATGGGAAGCTGGAGCATTACGGAAATCTTATCAAGAGAGACGCAACAAATGGTCTTTGCTGTCTTATTCTCTAATGGGATATTGAGGCTTTGGAACATGTCAATTTTGATAGTTTCTATAGGCCTACCCAGAGAAGATAGTAACGCGTACCAAAGGTTTTTCACCTTTGAGGGCTGGCCATCTTTTCCGGAAGTTTTCATTTATACAAGATAATCATTAAAATAACGTTACACACAACTGTGATAGTGAAGCTGTTAAGGGAAGGTTGTTTGAACACTGTAGAGTTTTTTTTGACACTGTTTTTTTCACTTCCTGACAAGATCTGTGCAACCTAGCCAGGAGGAGCATACAGACACACCGAAAGTAGTGATGGATCACCACGACTGTAGGGTTCATGATCGCTTACATAAAAATACAATAGAGATATGTAAAAACAAAATTTAATAACTCTTTCTTGCTCACGAAACAGAAATTGGCAAATTGTTGAGAATAACCCACAAATTTTGAATTTGTGTTCCAGATTGCAGCACACATCAGTAAACCTTGTAACCGGTAACGGCTGTATTCGTCTTGGCGTATTGTCCAGTACAACACCAAGGGACTGTTGACACAGATTGTCCAAATCGTCAACGCCCATTAGGGGTAGATCTCTCAGCACTTTCCAATGTATCCCAGGTAAGTTCTATAGGGTTCATGTCTAGAGAACATGCTTGCCATTCTAATATTGCGATATTGTTATCGTGGAGGGAACGCAATCACAAGATGTGCACTTTGAGCACGAGAATTAACTTAGACGAATTCCCCACTGAAATATAGCGATATGGATACACTATACGTCAGAGAATGTCACCCTGTATCGTATAGCCGATTGGTTGCCTTCTACGACCGCCAGTGGCTTACGGTGCCCTCACAGTGCCACCCGAAAATATTACGGAACATACTGGTGGGTGTGTAGACGTCCAGGCTGAAAACGCTACTTCCAAAAACGGCTCCAGCGATTGTCAGATTGAAGGTAGATGCGATCCTCTCCTGTGAATTGTACTTGATGCTGATCGTCTTACCCACTCCGTCGTATTGTCACTGCCAATGCCTGGTTGTTTACATCTTTGTGCGGTTTGAGTGATATCTATGGACAATATAAAGAACGAATTGCTTTCAAGTTCGATAGTATTTTGCCCCTGGATTGTAGGAGGCGAGGTACTGGCGGAAGTAAAGTACGAGGACTGACAATGAAGCGTTCCGGGACAGTTCACATCGTAGAGCGCTTGCTCGTGAAAGACAAAGTTGCCAGGTTCGAATCCCGGTTCCGGCAACAATTATAAGCTGCCAGGAAGTTTCCAGATTCCTCGAATCCCCCTAGGGGATGGAATTTGTTCCGTCCTTAGTATTAGCTAGTTCATAAGTAGTGTTGTCTCCCAATAACTTTTGCATCTTTTGTTGAAAGTAACTGTGAACTTGGGCTCGTACAACATGTCTAAAGGAAGTAAATAGTTGGGTGTTTTTACCGGCCCGCCAGTACTGCTGTAGCAGTTTTAGAGTCATTCAAAGAAAGTCTACACCAGGTAGTGCGTAGGTATCCGGGCCATGTAATATTAGTCGGGGGAGACTTCAACCTTAAGAATATAGATTGGGACCTCTCTAGTTACATTTCAGGCGGTACTGACAAGCAATCTTGCGAGCTACGTTTGGACACATTCTCCGAAAACTGTCTTGAGCAGTTAAACCAGCAACCCACGCGCAATGGGAATATTTTAGACCTTATGGCCACGAACAGGTCTGACCTTATTAACGATGTCTCTGTAGAGACAGGAATTAGTGACATGATATAGTCATAGCGTCGATGGTGACCAAAGTTCATAAACCAATCAAGAAGTCTAGGAGCGTGTTTTTGTTGGGAAAATCCGACAAGCAAATTTAAGGATCACACTTAGAAAATGAATGGGCATCGTTTATTTCCGGGACTATGGATATAGAGGAATTGTGGACTAAATTTAAGTGCAATGTACATAAAGGGTTAGAGAAATACGTTCCTGTAAAGTCGATTAAGGATGTAAAAGATCCACCGTGGTATAATAATAATGTTAGAAAGCTACTGAGAAAGCAAAGCCTGTTGCACTCTCGGTTCAAAAAAGAACACGCAAACGATGACAGGCAAAAGTTAGTAGAGATTAGTGGGTCTATAAAAAGATTGATGCGCGAAGCATACAATAATTACCTCAGCCATAACTAAGCAAAAGATCTTTCCGAGAACCCGAAAAAATTCTGGTCCTATGTAAAATGGATAAGCGGGTCAAAGCCCACTATCCAGTAACTTGCTGATCATTCCGGGGCAGTAATAGAAGAAAGCAAACAGAAAGCTGAAGTTCTAAATTTAACCTTTAAGAAATCTTTCACTCAGGAGGACCGCACAAATGTACCATCATTTGATCATCGTACTAATTCCGAAATGGGGGACATAGCAATAGATATTTCTGGTGTAGAGAAGCAGCTGAGAGAGCTAAATACGAAAAAGTCTCCTGGTCCGGACGGAATACCAGTTCGGTTTTACAAAGACTATTCTGCGACATTGGCCCCTTACTTAGCTGGCTTTTATCGCGAATCTTTAATTCAGCGCAAAGTTCCTAGTGATTGGAAAAAAGTGCAGGTGACTCCCGTTTATAAGAAAGGAAAGAGAACTGACCCACATAATTAAAGGCCAATATCGTTGACATCAGTTTCCTGTAGAATTTTGGAGCATATTCTCAGTTCGAATATCGTAAATTTCCTTGAGACGGAAAAGCTTCTTTCTACCAATCAGCACGGGTTTAGGAAACATCGTTCATGTAAAACTCAGCTTGCCCTTTTCTCACATGACATGTTGCGAGCTATGGGTGAAGGGTCACAGGCGGATTGTGTTTTTCTCGATTTCAAAAAGGCGTTCGACGCGGTGCCACACTGCAGACTGCTAACGAAGATACGAGCGTATAGAATAGGTTCAATATTTGTGACTGGTTGGAAGGCTTCCAAGTAATAGAACGCAGTACGTTGTTCTCGACGGCAGGTGTTCTCGACGGCAAGTGTTCATCAGAGACGAGTGTATAGTCAGGCGTGCCCCAGGGGAGTGTGATAGGACCGCTATTATTTTTTATTTAAATAAATGATCTGATGGAGAGAGTAACTTGTAATTTGCGGCTGTTCGCTGATGACACTGTGGGGTATGGTAGGGTGTCGCCTTTAATTGACTGTAATAGCATAAAGTGGTGTTCTTGTGGATTTCTTTTATCAGCCTGTTCTGTGTGTACCTTCAAAGTGAGGTAACACCTTTCAGTACATTTAGCACTTATATATAAATTTAATTTTTTAATAATTTACTCTCAATGAGACAATCGTAAATTGATTTCGTTATTAGAACAGCAATTAATATATATGGGCCGCCACCATGTTTCACAAAACATGGAAGTTAGTAATTATTGACCTTATGATGTGATCATAGGTAATTAAAAAAAATAAATATCAATTCCTAATCTGAGCAAGATATGAGCTTTACCATGAGAGAAATTATATGAATATTAATTGGTACACTCTGAATTTAACTATTCTATTTACCCCTCCAAAGTAATGAGAAAGGATATTTTAAAGGAAAGATCGGCTCAAAAATTATATGATACAATATACATTATGCAAATAAGACCTCTTGTAAAAAAAAATTGTATGCAGATGTTACATTATTCTTTGTATGTTTTGGTAGAGACATCTGAAGATGGCAGCTAGACTGTCGAAATAAGTTATGTAACACAAAAAATTTACAACAAAGTGACATTTGGCGTCATTTTCACTATCGTCATTAAATATGTATTAAAATTTTGCGGTTTTCTTTAAAAAATTGAATGCTTTCTCGAAGGAACCATCCCGCAGTTTCCTCGAATCGATGTGGGGAACTGTATGCTCTGTCCCTAATGACACTTATGCAGACAGGACGCCTCGATTCACCCTCTTCTTCCCTCCTCATTATCAGCTCTCCTTAACCTCGTACCTGCATTAGAGTGGCAGTTACAGCTGCAAATTGGTCCACTCCAGGTCGCGAAACATTAATGAGAAAGGAGGCTACTGAACTCCCGAAGCGGCGAGAGGAATCCCGCCTTTCCGTCCACGTAATGAGGCTCGTTATCCTCTGAAACAAGTTTCCAATGAGTGGCCGTCCGTAGCAGTTTCGCCAACGAAACGTGGAGACGTCTAACGGAAGTACGACGGACTCGCAACAGTGTCGTGCCTCCAGACCGAACGAGGTGGCAAAGAGGAACACGCTCGGCTTGCATTCAGCAGAGCGGTCGTTCTCATCTCTTTCCATCCACACTGATTTACGTTCTGCGTTAAATGGTTACTTTGAAGAAAACAACCGATTTCCCTCGCCATTCTTTGTACTCCGTTGACGACGAGACTCAAAGCCCTAAATCCCATCTTCGCGTTTCACACCTCATTACAACTTTTAGATCATACGTACTTAGCAATTCATCGTCTTGCGTGTGAGAGTGTGTTCAAAGTATAGTGGTCTCTCTCCCTCCTGAAACTTGCTCGTGTGCAATGACTGTTCCGTTAAGGCCAATTTCTATACGGCAACAACAAATCATTACACACCGTTTGCGAGAGAGAACGTGGCACATCCAGGTCTCGTATGGAACGTACGATACAGCAATCTATAGTTGTCCGCCGGATGTGGTCGTCACTTCCTTGATGAGCTCGCACCGCCTAAACATATGCTTTGCGCCAAAGATTGCTTAACTGCTCTTCAAATTCCCCGTCCCGTCCACTCTCTTACACATTTTCGTAATAGAATTATGATAATTAAAAATTTAACGATTCTATAAGTTTCTAATTTACTGCCTTGTAGGATGTCAACTTCACAACAAAAATTATGTTAACATTTTCCAGCACTATCATAAAATTAATCATTCAAGGTTTCAGCTGAAGAACAGCAAATACTCATTGTTCAGCCTTTTCTTCCAAAGCCTGTGGTGGTTAACATGAACCTTCTACAGCCCCAGGCAATTTACTTCGTCCTTCTAGGGACCAAGAAACATTGCCTGGGCCACCAACAGCCGAAATGGGATGAGCAAAGGAGTTATCCACTTGACATCAGTACAGATATTTCTTCATGCACCCACAGTGTACTATAGTAAAAATATCTCTTACATTTCTAAATGCCCTTTTTCTTTTCGAGGTATAGAACATATTCGAAGTAATGACTCTATCCTGGACTCGACATTTCTGCCACTCGGAAGCCAAACCGACTAACTCCACTTTTCATAGTTTTTCAACTTTTGATGAAGAAAACCGTACGGAAACCTATATTTTCATATACTAAAATGCTTATCTCCATTTGTTAATTTTTGTACCAGAAATTGACAATAATTACCACGGTAACTGAACATTTCGTTCCAGTTTTCTGGAGGCCTAAGTGACTACATTTTTCTGCTTAGTATTCGCAATATTGTGTATTGCTTGTCAGTAATGGGTGTGGAATGTTATTTCCAGCAATGCATTTATTTCTAGGTCTGGCTAAGTGATTTACCCTGTTAGTTTTAAGCTTACGTTTCAACGAAATGAGTTTCAGTGAAGGAAATCCATTTTCTGCAGCTGCAGACAGTGTTCATGATCTAGATTTCAGTCTAGACAAAGGTAAGGGAAAACTACAATAGCCAATACATATTTAAACCTATCTGAGAACTCATCTTCATTGTGTTCAAGGCAATGCAAGAGACCACAAGCATATTGTGACTCACTCAGATTCGTGCACGGGTCAGAATCGAAATAGATAATTCGTACAGTATAATTACCAATTACAAAAGGAAGAATGTAGCAGCTGAAATAAATCATAATGACTTTTGTCTACAAAGACTCTTGAAAATGCCATAACAAATCGCAAGAAGACAATCGATGGCTTACCCTAAATGGGCCTGACATTTGATGGATTCGATTGGAGAGGTCACTACGTCACACTCCGCAGTACAAGACGACTTTTTGCGAAGATTTTCCAATTCTTTGGACGCATTTGAAGAAATTTACACAAGCTAGGTAATCTGAATTTGCAAATATAAAGCAAGATGTCCTGTACTCAAGATTCTTCCCATCAGGTAGTGCGTAGGTATCCGGGCCATGTAATATTAGTCGGGGGGGACTTCATCCTTGGGACCTCTGTAGTTACATTTCAGGCGGTACAGACAAGCAGTCTTCCGTACTATTTTTGGACACATTCTCCGAAAACTGTCTTGAGCACTAAAACTGGCAACCCACGCGCAATGGAAATATTTTAGACCTTATAGCTACGAACAGGCCTGACCTTATTAACGATGCCTGTGTTCAGACAGGCGTTAGAGTTCACGAATCGTCATAGCATCGATGGTAATCAACGGTTCATAAACCAATCAAGACGGCTAGGAGCGAGTTTTGTTAGTAGGAACGGGCGGATAAGCAATTGTTAGGATCGCACTTAGAAAATTAATAGACATCGTTTAGTTCCGGTACAATAGATGTAGATGAATTGTGGACTACATTTAAATGCATTGTAAATTGCACTATTTTTTTCCTCGTTCTATATGGGAGTGGAATAGGAAAGGAAATGCCTAGCAGTGGTACAGTGTACTCTCAGCCACGCACCTTACGATGGACTGTTGAGTATGTATGTAGATGTATAAAAAGACAGATCTCCTGCCCCTCCTTAAGTATATTCCTCCTGTGAATCATCCGTGGGGAACCGAACAATAAAGTGTCAGAGAATTGTGGTTTAGTTTACTGTGACGATTAGCCACGTTTGAAGATGGAGTACAAAGTACACTTTTCAAGTGAAAATGTACTAACTCCTTAACTATATCCATAACAGATGTGAAGTCGCGGTTGTATTACTTAATTATTTTGTCAAGTAGACTCAACCACAGAAATCGTGTAAAATCACTAAATTATGACGCGTTTCAAGGGTCAAGCCCTCATCATCAGATAATCTCTACAAGAATCTTAAAACATGAGACAATAAAAATCTAAAACGTAATAAAAGAAAACGTGGTTACTTCCCTTAAACCGTGTCTACACAGAAAGGTCCTCAGCATGCTGTGCTATACCAGAATTCAAACCAGACCCCAGCACTGGCGGCGCATAACACTACCGAAATGCACCGAGTCAACAACACGACTGGGGCGCACGTATGCACACGAAAACAAAGAACATCCACAAGCTAGTGGGTAAATTCAGGTGTCACGAAATCATTTGCACAGTAAGACAGAGGTTGAAATTTAGAATAAACGATTTTTGTTATTATAGGTCCGCACAGTTTTTAAAAAAGCAGTATGTATTACCTTGAACTTGTTCATTTAATGAAAAGTCGCTTTTAGCATTATGTATTATATACTCTCCAGCTGTTCTAACTGATCTAAATTTCTTCCCTTATCCTGTCTTATCCTTAAAGTCATCTTCAAATCGCTTTAATGGGTGGCCAGTTTCGCTGATATGCGTAGCTACAGTGGACTTGTCAAAATTATTAAGTCGGAAGGCTTCCATATGTTCCTTATACCGAACTTTAAACGATCTACCGGTCTGACCAATGTAGCTGGCATTGCAACTACTACACTGTATCTTATAAACCCCTGCTTTGTCATATTTATCAGTCTCTTGGTTTAAGTTATTCCGTAATTTATGAAGTAACGTATTATTAGTTTTAAAAGCAGCTTCTACTTTAAAAGTTTTTAGTATGTTGGCCACTTTATGAGACAGATTACCAAAATACGGAACCATTACTCTCTTCACCTTAGCAAGCTGTCTTATAATGTTAAATTCAGTGGTTCTGTCTTTTTCATTCATTGGTACTTAAAAGGCTCTATCGACTAAACAGCGTAGGGCAGGAAGTTTTTGGCCATTAAGGTG